>CP106726.1:106458855-106858855 GCA_025506655.1 Gossypium rotundifolium | reverse complement strand
ATTTTAAATTTCATACACAATTTTAAATTTCATAAACAATTTTATTTGCATGCTATTAATTAAAGTATAAAAGTCCTGAAATTAATTCATAATCAATACATGAAAAAAATATATTATTGTTCTAACTTTAATTTCGGTTTTGGGCTTAGTTGAGCAATGGGCACAATAATTTGATAGCTTTGTTAATTGTCGTAACCATTTTTTGATAAAACAGAAAACGACGCGGTCGACTCGGGTTTTGAAAATGAAAAAGAAGAGAGTCGCCACCAACATTTTTTGATGAGGTGTGATCGGGCCACCTCGTAAAATAGTTGTTTTTAATAAACAGTTCGATTTATCAAAACAACAATTTTGGTCTACGAAATCCAAAAAACGAGTTCGGGAGTCGGTTACGCACGAGGAAGGGTCAGCACCCTCGATACGCCCAAAATTGGTACCAAATTGATTGATCGATGTCCTAATGTTGAAAACTTTGAAATTATTCGAAAATAGATACTTTTGATTTCCAAAACTTGAAGGGATCGAAAGGGACGTTAAGACTCTCATATTTTCGAAGAGATAAAGCATCATGTCTAGTAAGTTAGGGCGCAATACTTTAGATTCCTGAAACTAAGCTCGCCTTTTAAAACTTGGCTTTATATTTGAAGAGGATCTCCCGTCATTTGTCAAACGAGAAGTCAGAACCCAGTAAGTTAGGGCTCGTGTTCTCGAAAGTCCAAATTAGGAATATTGCCCCTTATTTTTAAAAAAAAAACTTATCCGAAGTATCTAGATGTCGAGTTCAATAAGTTAGGGCGCGACATTTCGAATTTTCGGGATTAAAAGTTTTGTTTAAAATTTGAATTACGGTTTTAAAAGGGACATTCGTTGTTTAGCTTAAACGAGAAAAACCGGAATCCAGTAAGTTAGGGCTCGATTTCCTCGAATCTTTAACACGAAATATCGGTTATTCAAAAACTGATGCATCGAGAAAAATTAGTGTGACAAATGATAAGATGTTATACGTGAAAAGAATAATAATAATAATGAAATAACAATATGAAATTTGAATAATATGCTAATACGAATGATACTAAAATATTGATAATAATGATAAAGAAAAAATAATAATATAGGTAGTGGTAAAATAAAAGTATTACGATAATAGTCGTATATTAGCGATAATAGAAAGTGAAGATAATAATGATGATATATAAAAAATATTGATGGCAATTAATAAATAATATATATAAAATAAATAAATGAAAATATATACATATATAAAAATATAATAATAGTAATAATAATGATAATATAATGATAAAATAGATAATTATAATAATAATGAAAGCAACAAATAACAATAATAATAATAAATAGAATAATAATATTAGTAAATAATAATAATAATAGTAATAATAATAATGACAGGAGTAATAATAAACATAATAATAATGTAGTATTAAATGTAATACTAAATATGAAGTATAATAGTATATAAAAAATTGATAATAAATAAGTGGAAATAGTCAAAAAAAAGGGACAAAAATTGAATTAAAAACAGAATATTGAGGCAAATTCGAAATAAATAAAAGAGAGAGGGGCTTTATTGAAACGCGCGTGAAAGGAGGGGGATTGAAATGGAAATTATGCCCTTCACCTAAAACGCAGCGTCTTGACAGGGACCAAATTGCAAACCAAATAAACTTTCGGGGCAAATTTTAAAAACTAAAAAAAACCTGATTGCAAGAATATAAAAGAGCGGAGGGACTAAAAGTGCAATTAGCCCCTCCGATGAAAAACACGCGGACCCTAGGCTGGAGCGGGTCGGATCGGGTCGGGCCAGGGAGAAACGACGTCGTTTTGGGGCTTAAGGACGCCGGCCAAAACGGCTCCGTTTCGTGCGCCTATAAAAGGCATAATCTTCCTAAAAATTTTCATTTCATCCGTTTCTTAAAAAAAACTAATCTCCTTTCATTTTTCTCTCTGCAGGGGAGGGAACTCCGGTGAGCTGCGTTGTCACTACTTGCTGTCCACATGCCGTCGTGACCAGCCGCTACCTGATGGTGAAATTTCAAAAGGTATGTTTTTTCTTCTTTTTATTTTATGTTTTTACAAGTTTATATATATATATATTGTATATTTTCGCGAATAAAAGAGATTTGTAGTAAGAAATAAAAATCTAAGAGTTAGATAAAAAATCACCTTTTCGGCCTCTGTTTCGGTGTTTAAATCTCTGTCTTTTAGTGTTCGATCTCAGCTCACTGCTTTGAGTTTTTTTTTTTTGTTCGAATATGTTATTTTTATTGATAGTCCAAAGAGAAAAAAAGACCCGTTTGCAATATTCCAAATAGGCTTTTATAGCCATTTTCTTTACAATTTTTCTGTCACTTCTCTTTTAATGCTTGCAGGTGCTCTTGGGCGGTGGAGACGCGACGTGGGCTGTGGGCGGTGGCCGGTGGCGTCAGAATGTCAGAGCAAGTGGCCCTAGGTTGCGGCGCCACTTGCATTAGGGTTAGGTTTTTTTTTTTTTTTTTTTTTTTTTTGATTTGGGTTTGGGCTGGTTGGGCTTTAATGTATTGGGTTGGTTTTAGGATTAATGGGTTGGTTTGTGTATGAGCCGGGCAAAATCTAGGTCTTACATTAATATTATAATTTTTAATATGTTAGATAAAAATATTATTTTTATACTTGAAAGATTCTCTTAATTTTTAAATTTACAAAATTCTTAATTACGGTGAATTCATGAAAATGTCAATATATATATATATATATATATACCTTAAAAAACAATATACCTTAAAGCTATCCTATATATATATATAATCATTCCCCCAAAAGAAAAGTATTAAGTTTATAAATGATATCTTTGTGTTGGCTCATTATTGTAAGAAAAGAGTTGAATGATATTTTTCCTTTAAACATCGTGAACCACTCCTCCGTGTCCATGCATCCAACCAAACCCAAGTTTTTTATTTTTTTATTTTAACATTCTACTTTTTCTAAGCCCTACCAAGTTAGTTTGATAATTCATTTCAGAATAATAAATTATAATTAAAATTTAGAAATAATAATCTTATATTAACTTAAACAAAACCTTTGTTTAAGACCCCATCTTTAGGGGTCGGATGTAGTTTTTATTAGGATATATAAATAAATAAATCATAATTCATAGATGAATATGAAAGAGATTCCAGTTCTGATTTTTATATTCTTTGGGTTACAAGTTTTGGACAGACAAAAAGGAAGATGGAATGGAAAATGTACTTCCCAATAAAGTAAACCCAACAGATTACCCAACATGTCACCGTTCCTCTCCTCAGTAAATAGCATGATCTTTGATGTGGGTGAGATAGGAGTACTATTAGAAGACGTAAACTTTAAAAAAGAATAGTGAAAGATTGACTTTGGTGGTAGTGGACAGAGCACCAGAGCTATATTGTTACCACATTCTGGGGTTGCTGTGCACCCATGATTTCTCACCTTTTTCAAAACGACATGGACTTGAGATTTCTTATACATCAAAGATGTATGGATATTGTGATTGTCGTCCAACCAAGGTTCATTTGACCCACCACCCCCACGAGGTAGGGTTTTGGTCCCTCCCTTCTTTACTTTTAAAAACTCTTTCTTATTTTTAAAGATTTTATTTCAGTCCTTTAATACTAAATTTTTAGCTTTACCCCTTTGACGTCGGTATTCAATTGCAGGCCCATCTCAAGCATGGGTTGAGGCTTTGAACTATTTTAAATATTAAAAGAGAATTGTAACTTTATGTTGTGTTTGCATTCTATTTTCATTTATAGTACATTTTGTAAAATTTGTTAAAGATTCAATTTCAAAAAAATTTCATGGGCTTGTATTAGTGTTTTTATTATAAATTTCTACATTATATATATATTTGCATGCTCGTGATATTCAACTTATTTTTTTAAAATTTTTTTATCATGACTGTGTTTAATAAATCATTATTTTTATTTATAAAATTAAGAGTTATCATTTCATTTTTACTTAATAGAAAAATTTAAAAAAATTGAATAAGATAAGTAGTTAGACATGTACTTATTATTTAATGTTGAAATTTGAAGTTGATTTTTATTTTACAGGCTAAAGGTTCAAAACAGCTCTGAGTGTACTCAATTAGATTCTTTTGTTAATGGAAAAAGTGTATTTAATTGAACCCTTAATGAAAACAAAGTCAATTTCTTTCGTTAATGAAGATAATCATTGATCGGTTTGATTGTTAAGGAACGCTGATGTGGTTGACATAAACGATGACAATCTGACACGAGTTTTGTCTCCCAACTCTGTGGAGAGCCTCGAGGGTTCACAGAATGGGAGCACTTCGGTTGGTGGAGAGAGTACATACTTGAAGGACGCTTAGATAATTAATCGATGAAGTTGCACGCAATGTGGATCAAACCACTAACCAATGTATAAGTAGCCTTTTCAAGGAGACATGGTGCCACTTGGCTGACACAGATTTTATCTCTCGACTTCGCGAAGAGCCTCGAGGATTCACGAAGTGGGAGCACCTTGGTTGGTGGGGAGAGTACGTACATTGAAGGACATGTGGATAATTAATCGATGAAGTCACGCGCGATGTGGATCGAACCACCAACCAATGCACAATTAACATGTCTCCTTGAAAAGGCTAGTTATGTCTTGATTGGTGGTCTGATCCACATCATACACAACTTTATCGATTAATTATCTATGCATCTTTCATGTACGTACTTTTCCCACCAACTGAGGTGCTCCCACTTTGTAAACTCTTGAGGCTTTCCGCAGAGTTGGGAGACAAAACTCGTGTCTTAGGGCGATGCTACAATTGTTGGGGGCCGTATTGACTACTCGACAGATGATACTTCAAAGACTTCTCTTTAAGAAGTTGATCCCCCTTAACACAAATCATAACACATCTTTCTAAAAAATTATTAAAAATGATCAAAATATAAAAATTGTAAAAAAAAAATAAATTAACTTATTAAAATTATAATTACTTTAAAAAATTATAAAAAATTAACTAATTGGATATTCATCAAAATGTCTCAAGAAAATCATTTAAAAGATATTCATATTTATTTTTCATATGAATTACGAGTACATGAAAAGAATACAACAATGACTTTAGTTACATATTTGCAATAATCAATGTAGTTCCTATCATTGCTTTGCTCTCTTACGGCTTCTTCAATACTTGATTCTAGGGGGTATTTACCAAAATATACCAAAAAATAAAAAAAATTACGGAAATGGGCTGAAATCTGGAATATTTAAGGAAAAAGGGCCATTTCCCCCCAAAACGCGTCCACGCCAGAGCGTTTTGGGGGGATGCATCGGATGCAGTAAGAACTTTGTGCCACATCAGCATAAAACCCGCTGACGAGGACGCGCTTTGCTGATGTGGCACAAAACACGCCTTAAAAGGTACGCTTTCTTGCTGCAACGGTCAATTTTTTTTTATCGTTGGGCCTTCAACGGTTAGAAAAAAAACTATAAAACCCCCACCCTTTTATTTTTTTCACAACAAAGTCCTTATTCATTTTTCTCTCAACTTTCTCTCAAATTCTTCTCAAATTTCTCTTAAATTTCACAATAGTCCTTTAATATTTACAAAAAAAGCCCTTTTTAAAATTTTTTGAAATATATTTTTTTTATAAATTTTAAAATATTTGATCGTATTACCAATGGCCGGGCAATTATTCGTCTCGACGATAAACACATATCCGTCGATCAAATGCAAATGGTAAGTTTTAATTTTAATTTTTCAATACTATTTAATATTTTTTAGGTTTATGTAATTTTAATTAAAATTTATTTTATAATTTTTAAGCAAATCGTAGATCGGTCTTTGCAATGCTATATTCGCAATATTCTAGGTCCGCCATCTCCGTTGATCGAGAATTACCTGCGGGAAGTGGGTTTTTGGCACGTGGCCACGATAGGCCGGGGGTTCAAGTTGGAGCCGAAGTTAATCAGTGCATTGATAGAGAGGTGGAGACTCGAGACGCACACTTTCCATCTTCCATGCGGAGAGTGTACTATCACTCTGGAAGACATGCATTTGCAATTAGGATTATCGGTGGATGGGTACGTAGTCATCGAGTCCGCAACTTCTGGTGATTGGGGAGCCGTATGCTACGAGCTTCTGGGTGCTATTCCAGATAACATTATAGGAGGTCGGATCGAGATGGGCTGGTTATGAGACACCTTCCCGGAGCCGGATAATAATTCGACTGAAATAGAAAGAATACGGTATGCTCGGGCATACATTCTTGAGATTATTGGAGGCTATCTGATGTCGGACCTATCATGAAACCTGTACACCTGAAATGGCTGCTGAAACTCGTTGATTTTAAAGCAGCAAGTGAATTGAGTTGGGGGTCTGCCGTGCTATTAAAATTGTATCGGGAGATGTGCGGGGCGACGCGACCGAGTAAAGCGAAAATTGGAGGTTGCCTATCATTACTGCAGTCATGGGCATGATTTCGATTTCCATTTTTACGTCCTCGAGTCGATCACCCATATACATTCCACTCATAACGAGGTAAATTTAATATTATATTTTACAATTATTACGTAGATTTAAAGTATAATTGTATGCTAAAAATTTATTTAATTAGGTGGAACCATTCGGCGAGTTATGTTAGAATACCTACCGAGCTTGAAGATATACGGCTTCTATTGGAGCAACGGTCGGAATCACAAGTAAGTATTAAATAAAATATATTTTAATATAAAATAGTCATTTCGTATTTCGTATTTAGAATTTAGTATTTCGTATTTAGTATTTAGTATTATGTATATAAATAATATTTTTATCATGTTAATATAGTTTCAATGGACATCATACGAGGATCCGATAATTCGGGCAGCAATTCCGGAGGAATTCTTTCAAAATCCGAACATTTGGCATGTGAAGGTCCCATTGATCAACTCTACCACCTTGGAGATGCACCAGTCAGATCGAGTTCTGCGATAATTTGGATTACGAAAATCGATTCTCGTGCCACCTGAGGTGCTCGATGATGAGTACAAAGTCGACTTACGGCAGTTGCACACGGATTGACCAAGATTTTGGTCAGCACATGTCGAAATGTGGGAGAACCGGTATGATTATATACCTATTTGGGACCGATCATCGTTCTTGAGTTAGCGTGCGTGCCGGAATACATGCCATGCTTTAGGATCCATGGCAAGCCGTATTTATTGTCGAAAGAGAAGAGGCGACGGTAACTTCATCAACAAAGGGAACGACGGGGCCCTTTAAATCTAAGGAGAATGGGTGATGAGACGAGACCATCAACGGCAAAACACGATCCACCGGCCCAACACTTGCTGACGACACCGACATCACGCCTTTGGCCTTAATGCCAAAAGCGTACCCTAACCCTTATATGTATCCTAACCCATATATGTTTCTTTTTCCCAGTCCCACTGCAGGTTGGAATGCATGGCCCGATTCGAGTCCTTTCCCGAGTACTTCGATTGGCCAGCCGATCTTGAGGCCACCGTCGCATGAGGGATCACACGAGGCACCGTCGGGGAGCTTTTCTTTTTACCAGTCTCCTTCGCCTTATGGGATTCAGACACCCCTACCATGGTTTATGCAAACACCTCCGCAATCGTTATTTTATCAAGGTGGGTCATCCTCCCAACACCCACAACTGCACTCCACTACCGGAGGAACGAGTCCCACACGAGGTTCCACGACCCATGGAAGTTGGAAGAAGGAGGAATCTAGAGCGAATCACGACCACCCCGTGTGGCACTCGATTCGACCAAGCACCAACATTGATTCCAACCCTTTTTTATTTTTTAATTGTAATATAATTTTTATTTTTTAATAAAATAAAAGTTGTTTTTATTTTTATTTGTAATTTAATTTTAATATCTTTAATAAAATAGAAGTTGTTTTTTATTGTAATTTAATTTTAATATCTTTAATAAAATATAAGTTGTTTTATTTTTTGTAATTTAATTTTAATATCTTTAATAAAATATAAGTTGTTTTAATTTTTTGTAATTTAATTTTAATATCTTTAATAAAATACAAGTTGTTTATTTTTTATAATTTAATTTTAATATATTTAATAAAATACAAGTTATTTTTTTTGTAATTTAATTTTAATATCTTTAATAAAATACACGTTTTTTTTTTTTTTGTAATTTAATTTTAATATCTTTAATAAAATACAAGTTGTTTTTTTGTAATTTAATTTTAGTATCTTTAATAAAATACATGTTATTTTTTATTTTTTGTAATTTAATTTTAATATCTTTAATAAAATACAAGTTTTTTTGTAATTTAATTTTAATAAAAGTCCAAGATTTGTGTTTTATTGTAATTTAATTTTATTTTTGTAAATTAGTCCTTCTACTAAAGTTCATCGTTTTCATCAAGAAATAAATAGAAAGCAACCAAGAGATAAAAAAGCTAAGAAGACTATCAACTATTCTGATTTGGACACGAGCGAGATTTATGGCCTGGGTTCCTACACCATCCGCACAACCTACGTTGGTTGGCCGTTTTCTGATATCCATATTGTTATGTATTCTAGTCGAGCAAGGTCGACCTTTTGGTTTGAGCCTCGATTGTCTATCCCAGCAATGCTTATACGATGCAAGTGATCTGATACCACTTACGCTCATCCGGGATGGTGGAATACGTGTCTCCAAACGTTGTACATGTTTTCTATTTTGTACACTTCGTCCACATAGCTCATGGGATCAAAACGGAGATTCTGACAACCCATAAGTACATGAGCGCATGGGTAACGAAGTGTATCAAATATCCCACAGTCCTAGGTCCTATTTCTCAAGTGTACACGATATTGCCCGCCAACAATACCTTGGTTCGGTTTGTCAAACTCCGTTACACGAAATCATAGGTTGTCACTATCGTGACACACTGTGTGCATGGTGTTGGCCCGTGCCTTCCCCTTGTTAATTTCTCGCAAGACCTTCGCGCACCATACATGGCCTCCTTACATTTGGCCTGTATAACTCGCTGCTCACTTCGAAAATAGTGCCGCTAAACGAAAATATGTCTCTCGCACAACCGATGTTATCGGCAAATGACGCGTTCCTTTTAGAACAAAATTTATGCATTCGGCCAGGTTTGAGGTCATATGACCATATCGTAGGCCGCCATCGTATGCTTGTGTCCACTGTTCGAAAGGAATATTGCATACGTAGTTTGTGCCTTCTTCGTTAACTGATCCCAAACTCGCCAACATCTCGTGAAAACGGTCCTTATTGATCTCATACCCTGCCAATATAAGTTGATAGTGAATATTACATACCACTCTTCAATTAAGAATAAATTGAATATTACAAACAAAATTATATTAATCGATATTACATACCCATATTGGTCACTTGCCATCGTTAACTTGTAGATTGATGTTGCCCGTGGTAGTTGGATGCAACATGCCTTAGGCAATATCGATGGTGTGTGCGATGCCACAAGCTTCTGTTGCTCTATTGCGGCTAGTATTCCAGAGCCCCGATCCGATATAACGATATATCAAGTTGAGGCGGATATGCCTCCTTAACCTAGATAGGAAGAAATCCGGTCATCGGTGACTCCCGGTGTTATTGCAAACGCAATTGGAAGGATTCTCCCATCGTCATCCGTACACGCCTAGTAATAGTCAATGTGTATATCTACCATACATAAAGGTACTGTCAATTTGTACCAATGACTTACAGTATATAAACGCATCTCGGCATTGCTTAAATGTCCAGAAAAGACGCTTGAACACTACGCATCCACGGAGCAATCGGTCATTGTAGTACGTCGATTCCGTTTCAAGGTCTGTTATGCTGCTTGAGACATATCTCTCCAGCACCTGACACCACTGCCACACTTCATTATATGAAGCGTCCCACCGACCATGCAACTTTTCCAACGCCTTCTGCTTGGCTATCCAAGTCTTTCGATAAGAGGGCGTGTACCCCAATTGGCTACGAATATTGCCAATTAAGGCCGGCACTGTAGTCTTGGGATTGGTCTTCACCGTCGGTATTATTAAGTCAGCCACATCTCTGAATCCATATTTGGATGATCTTGTGAAACACCTGTCAACGAAGTACGTTAAATAATGCAACATTACGTAATATTAGTATTATTCAAAAATATTGAACACGTAGTGAAACTGTACTTGAAAGACATGTATGTGGACCTTTGTACTTTTTGATCTCCCATAAGCCTGTCCTTTCCTCAACGAGGCCATGATTTTTCATGAACATGTATCATCTTGCACTGCACACTTCGCCTCGTACTTATCGAGTTTAGATTTAACCACGTTGTAATTAACCCCGTTCTTGATGCTGTATTATTTTAATGCACCAAGAAAAGCATTCTTGTTGGAAAACTCTTTACCAACTTCTAAGTCGCTCGAATCCAACGACGAACTTGTACGGTCACGTGTCCGGTATGGTAGTTCAGGAAACTCTAATGCATCGTTTTGAGATAGATCGGTATTATGAATGTGGGCTAGATGCGAGTACGCCCTAAATAGCGGATCTTCTTCTTCTTCATCTGAACCGCCCTCAACATCTTCAGGTACGGTTGGAACAGGCTCCGATTTAGAAAATAATACAACTTCTGACCCATCGGGTCCAGGCTCTCGAGGTGGATCCACATCGGACTCATCATCCGACCCACCATAATCTACAACGAACGAGGGCCCCTCACCGGTGGATGTCGTGGGGAGTACATTATCCCTCCTTAAACATCTTTCGTAATGTTCCCAATCATATGTGGATTGCCAACCACGAGAAGTTGATTACATTCTCTAATACGTACTTCTATCATCGGATGTCGAAGGACGGATATGCATGTCCCATCCACCAACTGAGTGTCGTGCAAGGGTTATGTTTTCCATACTACCACCAAACACGGGCACTTTTGTAGTCTGCCTCTCAGTAACAGAGTGTCGGTTTGGGGTCGTGTATTCCCCTCGAACAGCAGTAAATGTTGAGGTCGAAGGAATATCACTTGGCGATGAAAATTGTACATATACATCAAGATATGGTAATCCATTGGCAAGATGAGTCTCCACCATTGCCTCAAAGCTCCGAAGACCTTTGATGTCGAATAAGTCATATCTCACCGGATCAACCGAAGCACAAAATCGATACTTAATAGACTGAATTTTCATTGGCATTGTTCTGAAGATTTTACGCCTAATTCTTTTACGAAGTTCTATCACATCTATGTTCTGATTAAAACCCAGTCGCGCTGTGTTTTCCGATAAAAAAACAACACCATTTTCGGTGTCACAAACCTTACCATCGTAGTAAATAATAGCATTAATACGTTCACTCATTTTCAGTTTATATTTTTCTTTTGCCTCAATTTCTGTTATGCAATCTGAGAATGAAATTTGGCTGATTTATAGTTTAAGGATTGCCAGAGACTACTGTAGCAAAAGAGCGTCCACGTGGGAGCTCTTTTCAATACTCTTGCTGACAATACATCCAGAGACTACTGTAGCAAAAGAGCATCCACGTAGGACTCTTTTCAGTACTCTTGCTGACAATGCATCCTGCTTGAAGCATTTTGGGCGCTATTTGTTTAGAAACGTCTTCTCAAAATTATCTTACCGGAGACTACTGTAGCAAAAGAGCGTCCATGTGGGAGCTCTTTTCAGTACTCTTGTTGACAGTGCGTCTTGCTTGAAGCATTTTGGGCACTATTTGTTTAGAAACGTCTTCTCAAAATTATTTTACCAGAGACTACTGTAACAAAAAAGCATCCACGTGAGAGCTCTTTTCAGTACTCTTGCTGACAGTGTATCCTACTTGAAGGGTTTTGAACAGTATTTGTTCAGAAATGTCTTCTCAAAATTATTTTATCGGAGACTACTTGTAACACCCCTATCCCAAGTCCATCGCCGGATTAGGGTTATAAGCATTATCGGACAGATCAGAAACATTTTCGAAATTATCATATAGCCATTCATCAATATCAATCATAGTGTCCCTTAAGTAGGTCATCGAGACCTTAGACATGCTTATTAACCGGGTCGAGACTAATTCGAAACACATACAAAGTTTCATGGAAGAATAAAACTTTTCTAAATACAGGGGATACGCGCTCGTGGGAGTAGGCCGTGCTTCTCCCACGGCTACTTGACACACCCGTGTGTCTTCCCTGTGGCTATATACTGCCAAAACCAACACGGCTACCAAGCACGCTCGTGTGCTAAGGCCGTGTCCTTCTGCCATTTCTCACACGACCTGTAGGCACGCCCGTGCCATGACCATGTACTCTTAATGCTAGCTACTGACTTTTACCCCACGATTACTAGGCACACCCGTGTGCCATGGCCGTGTGACACAACAGGTCACTTGCAAGACCAACATGCCACCCATTTTGGGTCTCACCTACAAGCAATACATACCAAATCATAATATGCATATATAACAACCAAAATATACCAAATTGCTCACTTCATCTATACATTCAATACCAATTCCATTCATACTAACTTACAAACTAAATCCTACATCATTTCAAGCATATATCATCCATTTGCTTAACCAAAACTTAACCATTTCATATGCATCAAAGTATACCAAAATATATGCTTCATATAACTCATTCATTCAAGCATTTTATCAACTCAAGACTAACCAAAACATATGGCTAGAATCATCTTATAATCACATACACTTATCTAGCCTATACATGCCATAATTAGCTATATACATTTTAAAAAGTGTACCAAAATGATTTTAGTAGTGTGATGACGATCCGTGATGGTCCCGAGCCTTCAGTAGCATTGACGACCTATAAAATAGAGAAAACACGTACAAAGTAAGCTTTCCAAAAGCTTAGTAAGTCATAATAAAAATAAACCTAGCATAAAGGCATATATGCATAAAGTACATTGAAACATAACATTTACTTAGCAACTATCATATATTGTTTTGGTTCATATACTTGGACCCAATTGCCACATTCATCCATACCAGAATCATATGTTTATATATACAACTCCTTCTTAAACACTTTTGCATCTTATTCTAGTCCTTATATTCAATCATACTTTTCTTTAATTCAAAGTCATATAGGAACTTACCTTTTATACACTTTTATTGTACATACCTAACATATCTGAAATAAATATACATTCACCTAATTGTTCATAGCTCGAATTTGCTCATTGAACAGTTTAGAATCTAATATAATACCCGAAAACTCAAAATAATTGTAAAATGTTAACGTCCCAGACGTGGTCTTATCGGATGTCGATGCCACTATCCCGCATGTGGTCTTACTCGATTCGAGATATCGATGCCATTGTCACGATAGGTCTTACTCATATTTAGATATCGAAGCCACTATCCCGCATGTGGTCTTACACGTAAATAGATATCGATGCCCTTTGTCACGGTTGTGGTCTTACAAGTAAGCAGATATCGATGCCCTTTGTCACTTTATTGTGGTCTTACACGTAAATGATATCGATGCCCTGTTTGCACAAGGTCTTACTCGTATTGAGATATCGATGCCTTTGTCCCGCACGGTCTTACATGTAAAATGATATCGATGCCACTATTCTAGACATGGTCTTACTCATATTCGATATCGTTGCCACCTTTGTCCCTGCATGTGGTCTTACACGTGGCGAATATCGATGCCACTATCACATGCGGTCTTACACGTAAACAAATATCGATGCCATCGTCCCTGACAGAGTCTTACACATAAATGATATCGATGCCATCGTTTCAGATGGTCTTACTCATATTGAGATATCGATGCCACTATCCGAGCGAGATTTTACACGTAAATAGATATCGATGCCAATCGTCCCTAACGTGGTCTTACACATAAATGATATCAATGTTACTGTCACGACGGTCTTACACGTAAACAGATATCGATCTTAACTTAAAATTTATGCACACATCATCTTGTAAACATTCAACGTTATCAATAATCACATAGACAAACATATTCCAAAAACAAATACATTTATTTGCATAATAACTTACCTCGGATTCGATCTATCAGAATGGGAAACGGCTACTCGTTTACTTTTGCTTTCCCGCGATCTAAGTCCGTTTTCCTCGATTCTTAATCTAAACATATCCAGAATTAACCCTTTTATTCACTAATTCATTCCATTCAATCCAAAAACACATATTTAGGGCAATTTACAAATTATCCCTCATACTTACACAATTTATCAATTTAGTCTATTTTTCTCAAAACATCAAATTCATAAAATCAATACACAACCAAGCTTAGCCGAATATATATACTTTTCATCAATTTGGCAATTTAGTCCTCTCAATTACTATTTTCTCAGTTTAGCCCTAATTAACCAATTTCACCAAAATCTCAAGAACAAAGTATGTTCATCTAGCTCAAATCTTCCATTTAACATCATAAAACATCACAAAGCTCAACATATCATCAATGACATAACTCACAAACATCATAAATTCACAAAATTGAGACATGGGCTTGATAGTAGAAGAAGCAACGATTACAAAAACGTAGAAATTATCAAAAACCAAAACCAAATCATACCTTAATTTTGGCTTGATAGCAACCGAAACCTAAGATGGTTTTCTTCTTTTCTTTCTTTTTGTTTTTCGGCAAAATGGACTAAATATGGCTTTATTCATGCCATTATTTCATTATATAACTTATAATATTAAAATAATATTAATATAACTTATAAATTAATCATATAAAAGCTTGATATATATAAAAAATACATGTTACCATCCACTTTTTATGATTTTGGCCAAATTGTCACATAAGGCCCCCACTTTTACAAAGCCACAACACATTGATCTTAACAAATAGCAAGCAACTTTCACATTTAATGCAATTATATCCTTTTGTCAAATTAAACACACAAATGGTCAAATTAGTTTGTGGAAATTTAGCACGTGCTTAGTCACATATCAACGTCATAGAAAATAATATTAAAATAATATTCAGACTCGGATTCGTGGTCCCGAAACCACTGTTCTGACTAGGGTATAAACCGGACTGTGACACTGCTGTAGCAAAAAAGTGTCCACGTGGGAGCTCTTTTCAGTACTCTTGCTGACAGCGCATCTTGCTTGAAGCATTTTCGGCACTATTTATTTAGAAACGTCTTCTCAAAATTATTTTACCAGATACATCTGTAAAAAAAATTCAAATAATTTTTATTTTGCTAATATATTTTTCCCTAAATCCTAAACATATTTTTACTAAACCCTAATTAACCCTATAATCTAGACCATTAATTTTCTCTTAAAAACCTTAAACCCAATGACCCTAAAAAAAATCCTAAACCCTAACCTAAAACCCTAAAACCCTAAAACCTCATACACTAACACTAAAAACAGTTGAAAAGGCAGTCGGGGGCGCGCTTTGTGCCACATCAACAAAGCATGTCCTCGTCAGCGCGTTTTGTGCTGATGTGGCACAAAGCGGGACCTCAAGGACGCATTTTTCTGCTGCATCCCCCCAAAACGGGCTGACGTGGACGCATTTTGGGGGAAATGACCCTTTTCCGTAAATATTCTAGATTTCGCCCATTTCCATATATTTTTTTTATATTTTGATATATTTTGGTAAATAAGCCCGATTCTAGCACTTTGAATTTACTTTTCTCATAAAATACTATAATTTAGCTAATCAATGTAGTTCCTATCATTGCTTTGCTCTCTTAAGTTTACTCATTGCCTACTCCCTTCTATCCGAAATATGAGAATTTTACAAATGAAATTGCTAATATATATATTTTGAAATGTATATTTTTTAGAAATTTTATTTATTCTATGCTTTTATAATTTGTAATTTTATATTTTCTATAATTTAAATATTTTTGTTTTTCTATTTTATAATTACTTTTTCAATTTCTTAAATTTTATTTTAAAATATTTTATGATTTTTAATATTCAAGTCTAGAATGGATTTGGAGAAATGAATAGCTATTGCAAACAAACTTAGACATCCATTTGTCCAAGTTTTTTTATGATGACATGACATGCCATGTGTCACTTTAAAACTATTCAAAAGAATATATATTCTATTAATTAATTTGTGTTCTCATGCGATGATTGTGTGTATTAAATTTATAATATTTTTATAACAATAGTTATTATTAAATTTTTAATGAATTTCTTCAAAATCTTTAATAAATTGAAAAAAAATGTAATCACAATATTTTTAAAAATCAGTTATATTAAAGTTAATTTTAATAATATTTCATATTAAAATAATAAAAAATCACCATAATTTGAATGTTAATTTTAATATATTGTAATTTAAATAATAGTATTATTAATTTCTTACAAGGTATTTATTATATTTATTGTTAAATTAATTTAATTTTAATATTAAAATTGTTAATATTCGATTCTTTTATAATTTTATAACATTTATATTTACTCTATTTTAATCAATGAATGTAATTAACTCTTATTATATTTGAGAAATACATTTAATTTGATAAATTTTATTAATAATGTCTTTTCTATAAATTATATTTTAAGCTTAACAATTTAATATCCATTAATTTTAATATTTTAATATAATAATTAATTCAATTAAGTAAAATTTTAAAATAAATAGATAATTTATTTAAAACCAACTTTATATTTAATATATAGAAAATTATAAAGAAAAATTTAAAAGAAGGCATGGGTGGACCTGATCATGGGCTGGACCACCCGCCTAGGCTCAAAGATCTGCCTAAAAAGTGTGAGGGTTTAGGAAAAATATAGGCCCAAAAAATGGGCTTCAACAAAAAAAAAAGGCCCATTTTCTAAACAGGTCAGGCCTCGAGTATGATTTTTTGCCTGGTTTGGCCCGATTCTATTGTTTTGTAGCTATTTTGTTGTTGTTTTCCTACCATTTTGTTGCTATTTTGGTTCCATTTCGATATTATATTACTACTATTTTTTTATTATTGTTTAGAGATTGTATAACTCTTTTTTTATTGTTAATTTTGCTACAATTTTAGAGGTATTTGCTTGCTAAGTTGCAACTATCTTAATGTTATATAAGTAAAAAGGCTTTTTTAATCTATTTTTAATTTGTTGAGAAATATATATTTTAATGTTTTTAGTGTATTTGATGTATTATATTTTAAATTTATTTTATATAAATTTTTTAAAAAATATGGATAGGTCGGGCTTGGGTTTATCATTTTTAATCTAGGTCAAATTTGAGAAGAATTTTAGATTTATTTTCCAGCCTGGGCCTAAAATTTTGCATTGGCCCGACCTGGACTCGGCTAATTAAGTCTAGGCATGGGATACTAAATTAGGTAGTGAGTAAACGAGTAATATACCCAAATTGTAAATAAGTACTTCAAATGAAGAGTTTCACGTGTCAAAAAACTATAATGTGAACATGACCATTTATTTCCTTTTTATTTAACCTTATATTGGTATAGTATTTTTATATATAATAAGATTAAAATTAAGAAACAAATAATTTTCCAAAATCAATATTTACTTTTATCAAAACATACTATTAATTTACCAAACAAATATAAATTATGTACATTGATATTAAAAGTTCTATTTCAAAGACATAATTTTTCAAAGGTATGAAACATCTTAGTTACTCATGTTTTAATGCATTTTAATTTATCTCATATTTTATAATATTTAGATAATATATCTTAATTTCTCTCATATTTTACGATGAATGATAAATACAAGTTTAACGACCCGATTTTAGGTGGTATCGAAAAATATAGTTTTAGAAACTCCATTTCATAAACCGAGTCGTAAAAATAAAATAGGAAGATTTACAAAGTTGGTATGAAAATATATTAAAGATCGATTAAGTAATTTAACCGAGAAAATAACTAATTAAAGTTTAGGGATTAAATTATAAAATTCCAATTGCTATTAAATTTTAAATTAAAAAATACTTGAGGACCTAGTTAACAATTATCCAAATGACCAAAATAGTTAACAAACCATTGCTTTCCTATGGGAAAGTGGGAAGAAATGATGATAGCCACTTAAATGTCATAGTTGTAATTAAGAGATATGTATATATTAGATTAGTGGATTAAGCATAATTAATTAAGATTAATTAAAATTTAATCCTAGTATATAAGTAAGTAAGTGGAAAGAAAGATTAAGTTATCATCTTCCTCCTTATGATTAGAGGTCCAAGCTAAAAGGAAAGAGAAAAACTTCTTTGTTTCCTTTTCCATTTTGATCCAAATCAACTAAGACATTCAAGCTAATTCTTTCAAATTTTTATAGATTTTGAATCATGGGAGCTTAATTTAGCTAATCCATGTGTTATTTCTTTCAATTATTAGATGACTAGCAAGTTGTCGTTAAAGTGAAATTGATGAATTTTTCTTGAATTTGAAGAGATTGATAGTTAGAAAGCTTGAATTATGTTAAGAATAAGTTAGAAATTAAGTTAAGTTTATTAGATAACTTTAAGACATTAGGTACCAAATTGAATAAACTAAAAGTTTTTAAGAAATTATGCTATAGATTTGTAGTACAAGACCCTAATGAAAGGATATGAAATAGGAGTTTGATTTGATGTTAAAAATAAAAAAATATGAGTATTTGAGATATAGGGACTAAAATGAATAAAATGAATAAAATGTAAAATATGCTTGATTATATGTTTTCATGTAAAAGAATGAAATTTAATACTATTTTTATAATTGAGTTACCGGCTGTAGTTAAAGATGACGCTAGGTCCTCTCAAGAGAAAGGAAAGGTGAGAGTCGTATGCGAGTAACAAATACGATTTATACTTTCATAATTTGAGTTATATATACACACACGATTTGTTGCAAACTAGCTTAATTGAGGTAAACATTCTGCTTGTCTCATGATTCAATTTATATGAGGTGATATGAAATGTTGTGGATTGAATAGGGATGTGTAACACCTCTAACACATATCCATCGCTGGAACACGGTTTCAAAGCGTTATCGGAACATTCAGAACATTTATCAATTAATTCAGGTAAGTTACTATTCATTCATCGAGGTCATTCATAATGTCCCTTAAATGGACCATCGAGACCCAATACAAGTATTAGAATCAAGTCGGGACTAAATCGGGAACTCAGGGAATTGTTCGTGACATTTCAAAAATTTTCCAAGGTACGAGGCTCACACACTCGTGTGGCCCAATGGACACGCCCGTACCTCAGGCCGTGTTTGATTTAGGTTGTTCTCTGATTTGCGCCACACGACCATGCCTCACGCCCGTGTGTTAGGCAGTTTGGTTAATTAATTCAATTCAAATTAGGTGCAGGTTTCACACGGCCAAGACACACGCCCGTGTTCAAGGCTGTGTCACCCACGATTGAGATACATGCCCGTGTCTCTGCCCTTGTGCTCAAATCTGAGCATTCTGTTTTCTCAAATTTAAAGTGCAGGGGACACATGGCCTAACCACATGCCTGTGTTACCAAGCCGTGTGTCACATACGGTCTAGACACATGCCCGTGTGGGCAAAATAAATCTATTTTGGCTTCATTTTTCGCCCCAATTCTTACCATAATCTTACACCACATCTTGTATTCATAACCCAATAAATCCAAACATTTTATTCAATTTAATTCTATCATTTAACATGATATATCATCATATACAATTACTAACCATTTCAAGCATTCTAATCAAGCATATTCCATCCATCATCATAGCATATCATTTCATGCATACATGTTTACAATCTTACCTTGGTTATGTCCTTATAGTAGACATAATTTGATCAACTACTTAACATATATGTGGCTAACATAATATGACATTACAAGTATATCCAAACAATCATTACTAGCCATTCCAATGGTTAGATTACAAGCAACTTTTATGCTTACATGCCAATATGGCCAACATATCCTATACATGCCATTACAACCGTAATTGAATTACCATACTATACCGACATGGGCTGATGGATAGTATGAGTGATCTTCGTCGAGCTTCCAATCCAACGAGCTTTTGATTTACTCTAAAACAAGGAAAAATAAAACGGGTTAAGCATAAAATGCTTTGTAAGTTCCTATAACATGGTACTTAACTTACCATTCATCCTATTTTGAGGTAACTAAGTAAGGCATATTCAACCATTTTGATCTCAAGCCCTACACACATCCTCATTGCCCTTGTTAGTCATATACTCCATAGTAATATCAAGACATGTATGGGCTCAACAATAATCAAGTTTCCTAGCACATATGCTTTCCACATCATGTATTCATTCAACAAATATGATTCATCTCATTATTTCGAGTATAATTTCATAATAGTTCATTTCAAATTCAGATCATTTTGCATCATAACTTTACACATATTACTCGGAATATCAAAGTCACGATTAGTACACTCTAGGTGTACAAGTCCATAATCAAGAATGAACATTCTCATCAAATAGTTTCCATGTACAAATATCATAATCTCATATTTCATATATTACTTGTCATGTATCATCATTTTCTTGCATTTCATGTAATATTCTTTCATGTCATATTCCCATATCATAGGTGTCATTCCATGTCAATTTATTTTCAATTCATCTTTGCTCTTGTCAGAACTTTACCTGTTGAATTTGTTCGAAATATTGATGGATACACGGTAGTACACCCAAGGTGTACAAATTAGAATCCGTCAATTCACATCCAATAGTACCCTTAAGGTACAATTTTCAGAGAGTACACTCTCGAGCTACACAAGTATACAACAGATTACCAGTCCATGATAAATCCTTTTCATGTCATATGCTCTAAAGAGCTTGATCTGGATTAACCGTCCGGACTAATCCTATCAGAATTGAGGTCGAAGAATTACTCATCCCAGCTAAATCCTATCCGCAACAAATGCAGGACCTCTTTCGTTTGGGAAATCACATATCCATCAATTTTCCATTTATTCAACCGAGATTTAATCACTTTTCAAGCATTATCGAGCATTTGATTATTTCATACCTCCGTAACATTTATGTAATTCAAGTAAAACACATTCCACATTCATGGCAAGCATGAGAGTAACATTTTATTCATTTACCATTTTATCGGGCATTTTCATTTATCGGGCTAAATCGAGTGGGTGATCATTTCACATATTTATGACATTGATAAGATTCACAAACACAACATTTAAATCAAGCATAAAACCATATACAATTCAATTACACGAACTTACCTCGACAAAGGTTCGTGTAGGTAAAATCAACTAATCGACATTTTCCTCATTCCTCATTCTAACTCCGAATTTGGTCTATTTGGATCAATACGAGTAAATTTAACATCAATTCATTATAGTTTACATTCATGTGGACTAAATTTTCATCCTAGACAAAATTACCATTTGGCCCCTAACTTTTCCATAAATTTTATTTTCATCCCTAAGCTCAGAAAATGTAACTTGTGCAAATTACTCCTTATTCCAAGCCTAACCAAAGCCCCATTAAAAATTTTACAGCACATGTATTCATAAAATTTTAGAAGTTTTCATCAAATTTTACAACTTTTTATTTTAGTCCCTAAATCATGTTTTCATCAAAAATCACTTTGTAAAAGTTATTTATCTATCAATAATCTTTCATTTTCAACCATAAAATTTTAATTTCTAGAATGTACATCCATGACTCATTTTCATTGTAACACCCCAAACTAGGCCCAAACACTACAACCGGATCTGGTATGTCACAAAGAAATATTCTATCGAAACATGTCGCATTTTCAAAAAGCCCAAATATGTTTTATATAGAATATGCTTAAGTAAAGTAAAATCCAAACTTAAATACATGCCTTTCTAATTAAAATAAAAACTTAAACGACTTAAAGTAATAGAAGCTCATAATAAAACATAATAGCCCATGGCCTTATTACAACGAGATTTGAAGTCCATTAAGTAAAAATATAAAATAAAACTTGATTCTCTTTTTGCCAAATCTATATATTCTTACGCATGGCCACCTTGCATTCCTTCGGCCGGGTCGAATCACTAGGTATCACGAAATGTTAATTAAAGGGTGCGTCATGAGACTCGATTGTGCAACCCTCATGCACCACTAGAGTTTGGGCCTTAAGCCCATTAAACAAAATAAACAGTGTAATAATCATAATAAAATTTAATAGCAATTTAATATGCAAGGCCCAACCCGTTTGCCTAGGTTTCCATCCGCTACACACCCCCGTACCAACCGTTCACACCATTGGGGATTTCTACAATCGACCCACACCACTACACACCATGATGGCAGTCATGCTGCTCATCCACATATGATGGCTGAAGCCCTTATAACATATAATGGCGAAGCCCATATAACATTTAATGGCAAGCTCAGTATAATGATTCACGGCATTAGCCGCTACACATATAACGATAACTTCCTCCTTTCATCAACCCAACCCATGCAATCACATACAAGCATTTTACTTATAACATTTAAGCAGATTATTTACTAACACGGGATCCGCTTTTACCCTCCTTGGGGTTGCATCAATAAACCTAGATTTCGGCATTTACCATAACATATAAAACACATGAACATACAATATTAAGCAGATCTAGATTGTGGGGAGGTATTACACACCTGGTTACCGCGAAAATCTATTATCCCTAACGTAGAGCCTTATTTGTCGAATCCCAAAAATCCCTAAGAAAACGTCACCTTCCTACCTTCGGTTTTTCCACCAAATCGGCACAGGAGACTTTTAATGAGACAGATTCGGCTACTAAAAACAGAGAGGGAAAATCAACAAGCCTTAAATAAGTGTTTCGGGTTAGATTTGAATGAAAAGAAGAGTTAAATCGCATAGAATAAAATCCCAAAACTTACCAAATTACTAAGAAGTATGTGGCTTATGGTGCACCTTCGGGAAAACAAAGATCTCACTTGTAGATTCGGCTATGGGAGATGAGGTATGAATAAAGGAATTCGCTTTTAGAAAAGAAAAGAGAAGCGTAGAGAAGGTTTGGAAATTTAGAGAGAATGAGAGAAGAATAGGGTTTGAATCACCGAAATTGAAGAATACTACTCCTATTTATAGAGAAATTTTGGCATACCCACACACAGAGTTGGAATTTTGGCCAACTCTCCCTCCCGATAGCCTTCATCTCATCGATAACTCAATCATTATCTTACCTTTAAGAGAGCCCACCTTAAATCTAACTCCTCCTTATTAATTATCAGCTTTTTAACAGTTAAAATAAAAGAAATAACTCCTAAAAGGTAGCCTAATTGCCGTCCACCCCTTCCCATTTAAGTCGAAGTTGACCCATCTTTTAGGGCCCAACGGCCACACAAGGCCCAAATTCCTCCCCTTATGGCGCCACCTTATGCCCACTTAATGCACTTTAATTCTTTGAGCCACAAGCCCTACTTGTCACTTAATTAACCATCTTCTTAAATTATAAGCTAACCCATTTATTAGCCACCTAACCCAATTTTTTTAAAAGCCCAAAATATCACTTAATTTAAACTCTAATCCATATATTTAATCAAAAGTCACCCAACCTTTACAATCCCAACTTATCATATTAGACTATCATATAAATGAGTAGGCCCACTTTGAGGATGTTACATTTCTACCCCTTAAAGAAATTTCGTCTCGAAATTTTCAACTAACTAGAAATCATACTATTTAAGTCTCACCACTAGACTTTCATCACAAGACTCTAATTCTAAAGACAAAATAAACACTTAGTATATTATGGTAGGGTACACACCATTATTCGTGATTTGAAGCGTCTTCGTCCCCTTGTACTCATTTTACCGATTCGCGTTTATCTGATTAGAAATTTTATGAACTATTAGTTTTCTTCCACTTTTTTTTAACCACGGACAGTCTTATGAATAATAGCTTTAAGAGTAATTATTTCGAATTCGCATTCACCATACAGTCTCAAGTTCATATCCTCTAAGAAACCCATACATTCAATCATGAACTCATGTTCATTACAGAAAAGTGTTGTTGTTGTTGTTGTTGTGGTTCTTGTTTTCACTACCCAAGGGTATTTTCGTAATTTTATCCTATAGGGGCATTTTCGTAAATTTTTTTTGAAATGAGGTTCTTTGATGATTTTATAAAATAATGGTATTTTGGTAATTTTGCATTCCCGGGGGTATTTTGGTAATTTTGGAAATTGAAGGTATTTTGGTAATTTTAGAATCTGGGGCATTTAAAAAATTTTGAAATATGAGGTTATTTCGATAATTTTGAAATTCAGGGGTATTTTGGTAATTTTAAAAATCTAGGGGTATTTCGATAATTTTGAAAATTCGAGGGTATTTCAGTAATTTTAGAAATTTAGGGGTATTTCGGTCATTTCGCAAAATAAGGGTAATTTTCAAACGTTGATGTTTTTTTTTGAAACAGGGTTGATTGGAATTTTTTTTCGTAAAACAAAGGTATTTTGAAAATTTTGCAAAACTTGGGTTTTTTTTTTAAGAAAGAGGTGGCTGGTCCCTTTCGGGTTTTAATAATAGGGTTTAGCCCATCAACCAACTTTTCGTAACTAGGGTGAATAGTCACTATGCACCGGTAATATTCAATGAAGAGGAGGTGAGTCACTAGGATCGCTTAAATACCGTGCTCTTCGGATCCTTCCTAGACATCGCGATGATGGTTACCACACCTAGCCTTCATGCTCGTTAACGGTTTTGTTCGGTGAAATTAAGTTTTATGAATTTTAAGAAGTGGTTTAAGCTAAACCTAGAGTCCATCAAGTTCTAATTCTAGCTTAGTCTACGTCCCACTAGGCCCACTAAGTCCACATAAATAAATATCACACAATGGTTTGGAGTACTTACCTGGCGGACTTGGGCAGGAGACGCAGGTGCCATGCCGAGAAAACAAACCCTGTACCATTTTTAAACATGCATGTTTCAAAAAAAGCCATTTTTAGAAAACATTTTGAGCCCAAAACCCAAAGCTGAGTTTTGAAACGGGCTCTGATACTAATTTGTAACACCCCAAACCCGACCTAAACACTACAACCGGATCTGGTATGTCACCAAGAAAAATTCTATCAAAACGTGTTGCATTTTCAGAAAAGCCCAAATATGTTTTATATAGAATATGCTTAAGTAAAGTAAAATCCAAACTTAAATACATGTATTTCTAATTAAAATAAAAACTTAAACGACTTAAAGTAATAGAAGCCCATAATAAAACATAATAGCCCATGGCCTTATTACAACGAGATTTGAAGTCCATTAAGTAAAAATATAAAATAAAACTTGAGTCTCTTTTTGCCAAATCTTCATATTCTTCTGCATGGCCACCTTGCGTTCCTTCCAGCCCGGTCCGAATCACTAGGTATCACCTAAAATGTTAATTAAAGGGTGAGTCACGAGACTCAGTGTGCAACCCTCATGCACCACTAGAGTTTGGGCCTTAAGCCCATTAAACAAAACAAACAGTGTAATAATCATAATAAAATTTAATAGCAATTTAATATGCAAGGCCCAACTCGTTTGCCTAGGTTTCCATCCACTACACACCTCCGTACCAACCGTTCACACCATTGGGGATTTCTACAATCGACCCACACCACTACACACCATGATGGCAGTCATGCTGCTCATCCACATATGATGGTCAAGCCCTTATAACATATAATGGCGAAGCTCAGTATAACATTTAATGGCCAAAGCTCAGATATAACGATTCACGGCATTAGCCGCTACACATATAACGTATAACTTCCTCCTTTCATCAACCCAATCCATGCAATCACATACAAGCATTTTACTTATAACATTTAAATGATTATTTACTAACACAGGGATCCGCTTTTACCCTCCTGGGGTTGCATCAATAAACCTAGATTTGGCATTTATCAAAACATATAAACACATGAACATACAATATTAGATAGATCTAGATGGTGGGGAGGTATTACACACACAGTTACTGCGAAAATCTATTATCCCTAACGTAGAGCCTTATTTGTCGAATCCCAAAATCCCTAAGAAAACATCACCTTCCTACCTTGACTTTTCCACCAAATCGGCACATGAGACTTTTAATGAGACAGATTCGCTACTAAAAGCGAGAGGGAAAATCGATGAGCCTTAAATAAATGTTTCAGGGTAGATTTGAATGAAAAGAAAGAGTGAAATCGCATAGAATAAAATCCCGAAACTTACCAAATTACTAAGGAGTATGTGGCTTATGGTGCACCTTCGGGAAAACAAAGATTTCACTTGTAGATTCGGCTATGGGAGATGAGGGTATGAACAAAGGAATTTGGCTTTTAGAAAAAGAAAAAGAGAAACTGTAGAGAAGGCTTGGAAATTTTGGCAGAGAATGAGAGAAGAATAGGGTTTCAGAATACCAAAATTGAAGAATACTACTCCCTATTTACAGAGAAATTTTGGCATACCCACACACACAGAGTTGGAATTTTGGCCAACTCTCCCCTCTCCTGATAGCCTTCATCTCATGTGATAACTCAATCATTATCTTACCTTTAAGAGAGCCCACCTTAAATCCAACTCCTCCTTATTAATTATCAGCTTTTTAACAGTTAAAATAAAAGAAATAACTCCTAAAAGGTAGCCTAATTTCCGTCCACCCCCTTCCCATTTAAGTGTCGAATTTGACCCATCTTTTAGGGCCCAAACGGCCACACAAGGGCCCAAATTTCTCCCCTTATGGCACCACCTTATGCCTACTTAATGCACTTTAATTCTTTGAGCCACAAGCCCAGCTTGTCACTTAATTAACCATCTTCTTAAATTATAAGCTAACACCATTTATTAGCCACCTAACCTAATTTTTTTAAAAGCCCAAAATATCACTTAATTTAAACTCTAATCCATATATTTAATCAAAAAGTCAGCCCAACCTTTACAATCCCAACTTATCATATTAGACTATCATATAAATGAGTAGGTCCACTTTGAGGATGTTACATTCATACTTTGATAACTTTTCAAATTAATCCCCCAAATAGAGAGATTAAGATATCCCGATTCCAAAAATATCAAAATCACTAAAAACGGGACAAGGAAACTTGCCCAATTTGGCCATGAAAGTCTTTTCTCTCTCTCCTAGGGTTTCCATGTTTATTTTCGGGAAGAAGATGACATAAAATAAGATGATATCTTTTATCATCTTTTTAATTAATAAGTATTTTACTATTTTCAATTTAGTCCTTGCCCTTTTTCTATATTTCCATGGATGAGTCACCAAGAAAAAACTACATACTTTTCTTAATGGTCTAATTACCATATAAGGCCCTCTAGTTTTTAATTCCATAGCTATTTGATTCTTTTAGCTACTACAATCCAACTTTTACACTTTATGCGATTTAGTCCTTCTCGTAATTAAGCACTAAATCGATAATATTTTCTTTTCAAATTTTCACACGACATTTCTAGTATACTATGGATCATATAATAAAATAAAGATAATTTTTATTTTTTAACTCAGATTTGTGGTCTCGAGACCACTGTTTCGATTTCACCGAAATTGAGCTGTTACAACTCTCCCCCTTAAGAAATTTTCATCCTCAAAAATTTTACCAGTAAGAAGATTCAGGTATTACTTTCTTATGTTTCTATCTGGTTCCCAAATAGCTTTCTCTATATCATATCATTGTCCAAGAACTTTCACTGAAGATACCTTTATACTTTTCGTTTTTTTCACTTCACATCCTAGAATTTCAACCAGTCACTCTTTGTAAGTTATGCCAAGCTGAATTTAACATTTATCAAAGTAATAACAGATGATGGGTCTGATCGATTCAGTCATAACACATATACTCATAAAAATATTATGAATTCTGTAGAACTCTGATAATAATACCAATCAATACGAAACCAGTCCAATTTTTTTCAATAATCTTTATGGCCTGATAAACCACAGACTTAATTTTCCTTTACGGGCAAACTAGGGAACTTTCTTTCATGGTGAAACTCTAGAAATACTTTGTCACCATCAGAAACTCTATTTCTTTTTATTTTAGATCCACATCAGATTTCTGACGATCAAGTATTGCTTTTTAACTGTCTCAGGTCCCTTTCATCTCTCTTTGGGTTCAACGAATCAAAATTATCACATGAATCTTTTCTCACTGAACTCCGTCCAAAATACCAGAGTTTTGCATTTGTGATCATATAAAGCCTCGTGCAATATAATTTTATATATGACTGTTAACCGTTATAAGAAATTTCAACCCAACAAATACTTTTCTCAGTTAACTTCAAATTCATGTACACAACATCGAAGCATATCTGCCAAACTTTGAATCATATGTTCAGATTGATCATCCATCTGAGGATGAAATACTGTACTAAAATGTAACCATGTACCCAGAGTTTCTTGTAACTTGTTTCAAAATCAGAATATAAACCGTAGATTTCTATCAAAAATAATAGTAACTAGCACATCATATAATCTGTCAATCTCCAAAAACAAGTAATTAAAGCAACCTATCAAGCGGAAATCCATTCATGTCAGAATAAATGTGCAGGCTTTGTCAAACAATCAACAATTACTCAAATAGTATCTTTCTTTTCATAGACAGAGAGAATCCTGATATAAAATTCATAGTAACTATGTCCCATTTCCATTTCAGTATTTTCACTGATTATAACCATATTGAAAGTATTATATTTATCTTGCTGATACATCCAGCATATAAATATAGATTCAGAAATACCACATTTCATTCGAACTACTAATACATTCTTTTCAAATCATTATGCATTTCATCATTTCCCAGATAAACAAACATAGTACCATTGTGATAATTCAAGTAAAATTTTCTTTAAAAGTTCCAAATTCTGTAGTACAAGAACTCTGTTTCTGAATAACAAGCATTTATTGAATCTACTCAAATTTTGAATCAGATATTATTTCACACTGTATTCATTTAACTTACAACTCATTATCACTTTTCTTAGTTTCACTATTCTATTGTAGAAACATCGATTAAGCTCTATACTCAGCTAAAATTATTCTTTCATCAGACAATAGCAATCTAGTATTTATTATTCATAAAGAAAACAAAGAATTTTCTACTCAATATATCTATAATGCCCCAATTTTGGGCCTAAGAGTTTTGAGGTTTAGTAGTTAGGGTTACAAAGAATGGGGTGCTTTGGTGTTTATTCTCGTGTTTAAGTATCAGAATGGGCCTGCTGGTCTGGTGGTTGAGCGAGTGTTAGTGAACATTTGGGTTTTGGGTTCGAGTCGCTATATGCGTATTTTGGAAGTCTTTTTATTTTTATTTTGTTTTACTTTTATTGAGTAGTTATAGTTATTTATAAGTATTTTATTATTTATTATTTATTTTATTATTTTTATCTCTTTTCACGTTCTCCTTTCCCTCTCCCTCTCTTGGTTTCTTTTTGCAAAAAATGATTTTTATCTATGGTATTTGGAGAGTTTCGCTCCTCCGACGTCAAATAAGGTGTGGGATTCGAATCTTGTCTACCTTTAATTTTGTGAATTATTGCTTTGGAAATTCTTGTTTGTGTTCATAATTGTCGATTTTGGAGTGTTAGTTGCTGAAAAAGGTTTGGGAATGTGACATATCCCGATACCCTTCTGTCATTGCGAAGATTGGGGCTGTTGCGATAGATGAAATATTGTTTTTGACATGGCCGTAGGAACAGGCCACTGGGGTTTTCACACGAGCGTGTACTAGTTCACACGGCCGTGTGCTTTTGGAAAATAGGGTTTTTAGGTCAATTTTGGTGCCACAGGGCCGTGTGGTCGACTTGGGGATTTTATCATTTTCACACGGCCGTGTCCCTCGGGCACACAGGCGTGTGAGATTGGGGATTAAGGTTTTGAGTGACTTGGTGTCACATAGTCTGGCCACACTACTATGTGACTAATTTGGAAATTAGGGATTCCACATGGGTGTGTGTTTTGGGACACACGATCGTGTCTGGTGGACACACTGGCGTGTGAGACCTCACACGACCGTGTCATCCCTTTACTTAAATTTAGTGCAAATGGACAGAGAGTTACACGGCCTGTTCCCACGGCCATGTCCCTAGTCTACACGGGCATATGCCTCAGTCACACGGCCGTGTACCTCTCTTCACACGGGCGTGTGCCTCTATCACATGACCGTGTGCCCCTCCTCGCATGGGCTTTTGGTCCCCCACACGGCCTATGCGTTACCACACAGCAGAGCACACGGGCGTGTGGTCTTAAGTCACTTGTATTGATTTTGTATGCATTTCTGATCTGAATATGTGCTTGTTTGTGTGTTCTGACCCTTAGCTAAGTTTAGTGATGGTGTTCAAGACTTGATATCTGTGATGGTTGTGTGTGATGTATGATTTTGAATCTGGTCTGAAGAGTGTGCTACGTAACTGTTCTATTTGATTATCTGATATTGTGTCTCTATTCTGTTAGCTTGAATGCATTCATGCATTTGCATAAACTGTTTTGGGATGGTTGTGAAGAGAAGGAAGACTGTACTGTATGTATGTCAGCTCTACTAAGTACCTTTATCTGAACTGGTAGTTTAACAACAAATAATCGGTATAGTGGTTTACCGCATCTCACTGTACCGTACGTACGTTAGCTGTGCTACGTACCATTATTTGATCTGGCAATTTAACTGCAACATGACTGTACAATGGATTACTATATACCATCAGATTGTCACGTACGTCGACTTTCTTTGCGTACCACTATCTCGACGGGCTTTGTCTGCAATTTACCACATTGTACGGTACAACACATACGCTAGCCCTGCTGCGTATTAGTATCTGAATGACTGAGTCTACATATGCGAAGTGTAGGGTTGGATGGGCCTTCCGAGGTTCTAATCAGTGTGATTGGTTGATGAGCTTTAACAGCTCTTATGAGGTGTGATTGGGGGACGGATAGGTGTGTTGGCTGGATGGGTGGGTTATATTTATCTAACTGCATTTCATCTACATCTGTTTGTGTGTACTGACTGCAAGACTAGTTGTCTGTAATATGTTTGTCTGATTAGCATTTAAGCTGATTATTTGAGTGAATTTGATGTGCACTGGTTGTTAAGTTCTGTTGGGACATTAGTCTCAAGTGTGCGTTCTGACTCCGTGAGTAACTAAAAATCTACTGTGCTACTGTTTTGAATTTTGTATCCCTGTTTTAGACTTGTTTCGGACTCACACTGAGGTCAAGTAGTTCACCCCCTCTTAGTGTTTCTTTTCAGGTACCATTTCTGAATTCAGACGCTGGACTCAGTATGCAAAGGTCTCAGACAGTCTTAGTGGAAAATAAAGGATTATCGGTTTATATTTCTAGTTATATGTGGTTAAACGATTTTTGGAATGTAAGATTTTTATAAAGCTATGGTACAAATTCGGTTTTAAGTTTTATACATTTTTATTCCGTTTATATAAACATATATTTTAACTAAATTTTTTCGACCGAATCTTAAACGATTAAATGTTAACTTGTTTTGTAAAAATTCACTTACGATCACTTTGGTGGTCAATGTGACATTCGGGATTCGGTCCAAACTTCTAGGCCGATTTTCGGGTGTTATAATATCAGCAACCATATTTACTTTTCTGAATGATAATTAATTACCCAAATCAGGGTCTTTCAATAATTCAAGCCATACACACAATTTCAAAGTCAAATCTTTTAGCAACATCAGATACTTCAAACTTTTACAATCGGTGAATAAATGATTTTTTCACCAAACAAGAAATGTTATTAGATTTCAATATAAAATCAATAATTGTCAATTCTAGATCATACATCGAGTAATTCTTTCTATGTGGTTTTTAACTGTCTAAGTACAGGCTATTACTTTGCCTTACTACATCAAGACACAGTCTAATCCCATTCAATGTTACATGACTGTAATAACAAGTTCCTTACCCAATTTAGGCTGAATCAAAATCAATACTTTGATCAACAAAGCTTTCAACTGGTCGGAACTTTACTGATTGTAATTGGCCCAATTTGCCTAGGCCCATGTAAATAAAATAAAACAGAATAAAAACCAAAAAAAATACCAAATGTCCTTTTACAATCCTTTTACAAAGCCCAAAACCAATAAACTACCGTGGCCTAATTACACCCTAGCCCAATAACCCATTACCCGAATAGACCCATTAACCCAAATCTAAAACAGACTACCCAACCCCAGACCCAAACACACACGGCCCAAAAGGGCCCAATGCTTAAGCGAAATCAAAGACCTAGGGTTTCTGGAAAACCCTAGCGCTAAAGTGTAAACCGCCTCGTCCGACCTTTTGGTAGCGCAAAGGCGATGGCTGAGGTCCGACGGTCGAAGCCCAAACGAGAGGATGAAGGGCTTCAGAAGATTTTTGAAGTTTTTTTTAAGAAAAAACAGATTATAAATGATTTTTTTTATTAAAACTGACTTACATAAGCTATGGGAACGGCATCGTTTTGGGGGTTACCTTTAAATGCCAAAACGACATCGTTTTAAGAGAGAATCCGCGCGTTGACCCAAAAACCCGGGGGGGATCTGCATGTTTTATAAAAAGGGTAATTTGTCATTTTAATCCCTCCGCAATTTAATTAATTTTAATTTCATCCAATTTAACCTTTTTTATTTTTCAAATTAGCCCTAAAACTTATACTTTGTTTCATTTTAATCCTCGGGCTCCTTAAAGGCTAAAATCAGAACGATGTCGTTTTGAAAATTTGGCATAATTGCCATATTAACCCCTTACATGATTGTAGCAGCGTTTTAATTTAACGCTTTATATTTATTTTATTGCTATTTAATCTTGGTTTCTTTATTTATTTTTAAAACCTTTTATTTTTTAATTATTCTAATATTATATTGACATATTTTATCATATTAAAATTTTATATTATTTTTATTATTTGTATATTAATTTATTAATAGTATAAATTCATATGTATTTTTTATATTATCTTTATATATATATATATATATTAAATTATTACTAATTATTATCTATTAAGTTAAATATTATTCATATAGTATATAAAATATGTACACTAGTTATTATATTATAGATTATGAAATTTTGTGTATTATACGGTATTATATTATATTATATATAACTTTTAATTTATTCTTAATATTGTATAGTTTTGTATAACATATTATTTATTCTTAAATATATAGTTTTTTTATGTTAGATTATTATAAATATGTTTTTTATTTAAAGTTATAAATCATTTATTTATTCTAAAACGTATTCTATTTATTTTTTCAAAATATATGTGTTATCATTATAGTTTGCTATATCATTTTATACTTTTTATTTGCAATATTCATTATTTATTTGATATATGCCATTGTGAAAAGCTCATATTTATTTAGTATTTTTTATTATTTTGTTATTTATTGCTTTATATATTCTATTTGTCCATGCTCTTTTATTTAGTTATTATTTTATGATTGCTTTAGTAAAGTTATTTTTATTAGTCGTTATTTTACATTATTATTTCTTTTATTGTCTTTATTAATATGAAATGTTAGTATATCTTGATTGCTTTTGGTATTTATGTTTGATGAAGTATTAATGCGATATTTTCACATGGATCATCGTTTAAAATAAAAATACATTTTGCAAAATTACTATATTTTATCTAATGTTTTTTTTTTAAAAAGGCAATGTTTTGTATTTAGAAATTCGGGGAATAGTGTCCTAACGTGTTGTGTTTCGATTTTTCATTTGACTAAATAACTGAATATCCTTTTAATAAGATTTTGTAAATCATGAGATGGTTTTAGTTACGAGGGTTTAAAATATCATGTCCTAACGTGCTAGATGTGATGTTTGTATTCTTTCGGAATAAAGAAAACTCAAATTTTAACTCGAATTGTTCAAGTTTTAAAGAAATCATGTTTTCAAATCTTTTCAAATTTTCAACATTAGGACAATAATTAATCAATCCGATACCAATTTTGGGCGTTACGAGGGTGCTAATCCTTCCTCATGCGTAATCGACTCCCGAACCCATTTTCCTAAATTTCGTAGACTAAAATCAATGTTTTGAAATAAAATATTTTATAGGGTGATCCAATCACACCTAAGCAAAAAAGATTGGTCGCGACTCCATTTTTGTTTTTAAAGTCGACCCCGTTTTCTAAAATAGGTTTCGACACTGATATTTATCTGTCCATTCAACTCTTACATCTTCTATGTAATAACTATGTCATTAATGTAGCTACTTCAATTATTAACATTGAAGCTTTGAGTTTTTTTTTTTTTTTCTAAAGCCACAATCATAAGATAGATTTTAAACCATAGTGCAATATTATGACTAACATTTCAGCCTTACAAATAAAGCAACACTTCAATTTCAATAGTGTACCTCAATTTATAAGAGGGAGAACCAAATGTGGCCCCCAATAATAATCAATGCAGTAATACAGTTTCTATAATCCGTGATCCTTATCATCATACCTCATGATCGAGTCAATATTTATATCGGTAATGAATGTAAATACCTCCAATTAAAAAATATCTTTCACAGATAACCCATGTTTACATACTAAAGAGATTGTTAATATCTCAGAGAAAATTCAGAAGAATAATATAACACATACTTAGTAGAAACCATTGTGATAAAAACAATATAACTTGCACATTCGCAATTCAGGGCTTTAATCAGTAGAATTAGAAAATAGTATCACATGAATCTTATCATCAAATCTTATATCATTCATAATGAATTAGCAACCCAAGTAAAATAGAGCAATACCATTCATGAATCAACCAGACTTTCAGTAATTCCATTTATCATAATTTACTAGTCTTTCAATACGATGAATATTGCATCTGTACATGCACAATTTCATATGCCTCTGATAATAACATAACTTATAAAGTACCCAAAAGATGTTGCTATAATATACTCAATTATAACAACTGTATTCAAATATCTTTGCAGTTTATCACTATTCCATTGACCAATAAAGTCATCAATAATCTTACATTATCCAGTTCACTAAAAGAGTCAGTTTAGAAGAATTTTCAGCTAATCCGTTCTATAATTATCATATATGGATGAGTCAATTACTCAGGAATAACTTTTTCCTTAACAATGACATCACATATTTAGAATAATCTTCTGAAAAATTTGATACCTCTTTTAATGCCGTCTTTATTTACTAACCCATTCTCATTCTGACTACATCATTAATCTTTCAGCCTTTGAACTCTTTAGTTCCACATTCATGAGCTTAATCCATATAAATCTTGTGAATTTCATTGTATAACACTATACTGGTAAGGGGGTGAAGATCGTAAGCCTCAAAAATTAACTTTCATGTATATACTCATATAACATAACATTTATCATTCTCATGTACTATAAAACATCTATCCATACATTTTCAAATTCTATTTCATCATCAGTAACATTTTACTCATACACTTGAGTATCTCTTTCGAAGTCATCAGAATTAGCTCGGCTGGAAAGCATCTCTTTCTATTTGTAAAACAATTTTCATCAGAGTCGAGAGATATCACACTATCATAGGTTATATAATGGCATGTATTTTTAGACTCCACATATGCTACGTTCAGTCTGAGAACCGACTAAATGTAGCTTTGATACCATTAAATGTAACACCGCTAACCAGTATCCGTTGCTGGAATAGGGTTTCAAAGCGTTACTGAAACATTCAGAACATTTATCAATTAATTCAGGTAAGTTACGATTCATTCACCAAAGTCATTCATAATGTCCCTTAAATGGACCCTCGAGGCCCAATACAAGTATTAAAATCAAGTCGGGACTAAATTGAGAATTCAGGGAATTTTTTGTGACATTTCAAAAATTTTCAAGGTGCAGGGCTCACACGCCCGAGCCTCAGGCCGTGTTTTATTTAGGTTGCTCTCTGACTTGCGCCACACGGACATGCCATACGCCTGTGTGTTAGGCCGTGTGGTCAATTAATTCAATTCGAATTAGGTGTAGGTTTCACACGGCCAAAACACACACCCGTGTTCAAGGTCGTGTCACCCACACGGTTGATACACACGCCTGTATCTCCGCCTGTGCTCAAATCTAAGCATTCTATTTCTCGAATTTAAGGTGTAGGGGACACACGGCCTAACCACATACCCGTGTTACTAGGCCGTGTGTCACACACGGTCTAGACACATGCTCGTGTAGGCAAAATAAAGCTATTCCTAGCTTCATTTTTCACCCCAATTCTTGCCATAATCCTACACCACATCTTGCATTCGTAACCCAACAAATCCAAGCATTTTATTCAAGTTAATTCTATCATTTAACATGATATATAATCACATACAATTATTAAACATTTCAAGCATTCTAATCAAGCATATTCCATCTATCATCATGGCATATCATTTCATGCATACATGTTTACAATCTTACCTTGGTTATGTCCTTATATTAGACATAATTTGATCAACTACTTAACATATATGTTGCTAACAAAATATGACATTACAAGTATATCCAAACAATCATTACTAGCCATTCCAATGGCTAGATTACAAGCATATTTTATGCTTACATGCCAATATGGCCAACATATCCTATACATGCCATTACAACCATAATTGAATTACCATACTATACTGGCATGGGCCGATGGATAGTGTGAGTGATCTCCGTCGAACTTTCAATCCAACGAGCTTCCGATTTACTCTAAAACAGTGAAAAATAAAACGGGCTAAGCATAAAATGCTTAGTAAGTTCCTATAACATGGTATTTAACTTACCATTCATCCTATTTTGAGGTAACTATGTAAGACATATTCAACTACTTTGATCTCAAGCCCTACACACATCCTCATTGCCCTTGTTAGTCATATATTCCATAGTAATATCAAGAAATGTATGGGCTCAACAATAATCAAGTTTCCAAGCACATATGCTTTCCATATCATGTATTCATTCAACAAATATGATTCATCTCATTATTTCGAGTCTAATTTCATAATAGTTCATTTCAAATTCAGATCATTTCGCATCAAAACTTTACACATATTACTTGGAATATCAAAGTCACGATTTGTACACTCTATGTGTACAAGTCCATAATCAAGAATGAACATTCTCATCAAATAGTTTCCATGTACAAATATCATCATCTCATATTTCATATATGACTTGTCATGTATCATCATTTTCTTGCATTTCATGTAATATTCTTTCATGTCATATTCCCATATCATAGGTGCCATTCCATGTCAATTTATTTTCAATTCATCTTTTCTCTTGTTAGAACTTTACCCATTGAATTTATTCAAAATATCGATGGATACACGATAGTACACCCAAGGTGTACAAATCAGAATTCGCTAATTCACGTCCAATAGTACCCTTAAGGTACAATTTTAGATAGTACACTCTCGAGCTACACATGTTTATAACAGGATTACCAGTCCAGGATAAATCCTTTTCATGGTATATGCTCTAAAGAGCTTGATCTGGATTACCCATCCAGGCTAAATTCAATCCATAACATATGCTCAAGAGGACTTATATCAGGATTACCCATCCGGGCTAAATCCTATCAGAATTGAGGTCAAAGGATTACTCATCCAAGCTAAATCCTATCTGCAACAAATGTAGGACCTCTTTCATGTCGGGAAATAACATATCCATCGATTTTCCATTTATTCAATCGGGATTTAAACACTTTTCAAGCATTATCGGGCATTTGATTATTTCATACCTCCGTAACATTTATGTAATTCAAGTAAAACACATTCCACATTCATGTCAAGCATGCAAGTAACATTTTAATCATTTACCATTTTATCGGGCATTTTCATTTATCGGGCTAAATTGAGTGGGTGATAATTTCACATATTTATGACATTGATAAGATTCACAAACACAACATTTAAATCAAGCATAAAAACATATATAATTTAGTTACACGAACTGACCTCGATAAAGGTTCGTGTACGTAAAATCGACTAATCCGACATTTTTCTTATTCCTCGTTCTAACTCTGAATTTGGTCTATTCGGATCTATATGAGTAAATTTAACATCAATTTATTATATTTTACATTCATGTGGACTAAAATTTCATCCTAGGAAAATTACTATTTTGCCCCTAACTTTTCCATAAATTTCATTTTCGTCCCTAGGCTCGGAAAATGAAACTTGTGCAAATTATTTCCTATTCCAAGCCTAAGCAAAGCCCCATTACAAATTTTACAGCACATTTATTCATAAAATTTTAAAATTTTTCATCAAATTTTACAACTTTTCATTTTAGTCCCTAAATCATGTTTTCATCAAAAATCACTTTGTAAAAGTTGTTTATCTATCAATAATCTTTCATTTTCTACCATAAAATTTTAATTTCCAGCATATACATCCATGAATCATTTTCATACTTTCATAACTTTTCAAATTAATTCCCCAAATAGAGAGATTAAGCTATCTCGATTCTAAAAATATCAAAATTACTAAAAATAAGACAAGAAAACTCACCCAATTTGGCAATGATAGTCTCTTCTCTCTCTCCTAGGATTTCCATGTTTATTTTGGGGACAAAGATGACATAAAATAAGATGATATCTTTTATCACTTTTTAATTAATAAGTATTTTTCTATTTCTAATTTAGTCCTTACCCTTTTTCTATATTTCTATGGATGAGTTACCAAGAAAAAACTATATACTTTTCTTAATGGTCTAATTACCATATAAGGACCTTTAGTTTTGAATTCCATAGCTATTCGTGTAAGAGCTCGGTTTAGACCCTAGTTGGAATAGTGGTTTTGAGACCACAAATATGAGGTTGGAAAAATATTTTAATATTATTTTTGGTGTTTACAATATGTGATTGAGCATTTGTGAAAGTTCTGTGTAAAAATTTTAACGTTTGTGTGCTTAATTTGTAAAAAGGACTTAATCGCATAAAATGTAAAAGTTGTGTGCTGATTGTTAAAGTGCCTATTTGGCATGACTTAAATGAAAGGACCTTATGTTGCAATTAGACAATAGATAGTGGAGATGGACATATATGTACGTAGTTAGTGGAATTTAAAATGAAATAAAAAAGGGCAAAATGGTAAAATGATTATTAATGTTAATATAATTAAAAAACACATTAAAATGGCCATTATCATCCTTTTTCCACCAAAACTAGAAAATAAAAAGAAGGTTTGAAGATTTATGATATTCAACCATTGATGTTCTTTGATTGAGGTATGTTTTGATTTCGATTTTAATAATTTCTACGTTTTTGTGATCGTTGCTTAGTGAATTATCAAGCCCATGCTTTAATTTTAGAATTTGATGGTGATTTTGTAAAATTCCATTGATGAATGCTTAAGTTTTGTGATAGTTGGTGATGAAATATGAAAGATATGTGATAGATTAACATATTTTGTCTTTAAATTTTTGGTGAATTTGAATAATCTAGGCTAAATTGTGAAAATGAGAAATTGGAGGACTAAAATTTGAAATAAATGAAATATGTGGGCTTGTATGAATATAAGGAAAATTCGACTAGGCATGTGTGAAAAGAAATTTTGAGAATTTGATGATTTTATGAAATAAGGACTTAAGTGTTGAAATGTGAAAATATGAAGGCTATTTAGTAAAATGCCCTAAATATGTGTGTTTGGACTAAATTGAATGATTTTATGATTGAATGAGCTAAATTTAAATATGTATAGATCAAGAAAAGAGAGATTTGGATTGAGATCAAGGCAAAGATAAAGTGCTCGATTAATCGACTTGTTTCGTTATTTCAACGTCTGAGGTAAGTTCATTTATAATACGGATTGTTTAAATTATGCTCATGTGCTATATAATGCAAGATGATATGGTTAATGAATTGGTAATGTTAAATGTGAATTGAGAGATGTGACACTAAGTGTGCGAAATAGAATTGATACAATAGAGAACGGCACTGTGTGTGCGAAATAAAGAAAGTATCGACTACTTTGATTGGCACTATGTGTGCGATACCGAGCTAAATTCGATTTAAAGTAAAGGCACTAAGTATGCGATGATATTTAAACTTCGGCTATGAAATTGGCACTACGTGTGCGATTAAATCAAATGAATAATGAAGGTTGATCAAAATATGGCATTGAGCATTAAGTAGTAAGAATGGTCAATAACTATGTGTTGGCTAAGGTATGTATGGTTTGTAAATGGATATATGAATGATTGAGCTAGCATACTAGCTATGGACAATAAGGTGTATATTTTTGAATTGATCTAAGTGATGGTTTAATTTATGTATTGTAATTGAATTATTGAGTTAAAAGTATTATATGACGAACTTACTAAGCTCTTAAGCTTACTGTGTGAAGTTTTCTCTGTTTTACAGTGTCTATATAGCTAGCTCAGATCCGGGATCGTCAGTGACTCAAACACACTATCGACTATATATGTTGGTACTTTTGGAAGTTGTTGATAAATCATAAAAGTAACACATTTTAATTCCACGCTTAGCGTGTTTTTGGATGATTATTCATATAATTTTGTGAATTCGATGCTCTTAATCCTTTCAATTTGTATTTCTATACTTAGGTGAGCATAGGGAAGCGAAAGGAGTGGAAAATGGGCCAAAACCGGACAAAACAGGCCACCTTAAGGATCTACGCGGCCAAGCCAAAACCACACGGGTAGGGCACATACCCGTGTGAACCACACGGGCCAGACACACGGTCGTGTCACTCACGAGCCATGCAAATTTCCACAAGGCCTGGACACCGTCACATAGGCTGAGCACACGCCATGTCCCTGTCGTACCCTGTTTTGTTTTCACACGAAAAAGCTAATTTTTAAGGTTTCTGAGCCTTCTAAAGCATATGAATACACGATAGAAGAATACCTAAGAGGGCACGCAAAGTAGATCGAAGAAATTACTCGAAGGAAGCCGTCGGAATCATCTCGGAAGTAGATTCACTCCAAGATTGAAGATCTCCATCAAGTTCTTTAGAAGTTTTTGGGTTCTTTATGTCTTTTTGTTTTCTTAATTCTAAGATGTTTTCCTTCTACGTTATGAACTACACTCCCTAAATACCTAGGGAGGATGAAACCTATGATGAATCTTATTATTTAATTATCTAAATTACACGATAAATACTTGTTCTTAATTATGTTTCTTAACTCTTGCTTTAATATTTTCAGGATATTGATTCAAGTTAATGTGCTTATTCAGTGGAGCAAAAGTCTCTGTTTAAGAAAAGATCTAGCATAATTAAGCGGAGTTGATTGCAACCCTAGAAATAGGATGACAAAAATTGATCGTGTGTCAGAGTCTTAAAAATTTATAAAAAGAATGATCGAACCTGGAAACTAACGAAGACAACAATGGAGACAAGCGCACCTATCGAACAGTAGTATAGTTTAGTGACAAGACCGGATTGTCGAACTTAAAGGAACCAAAAGTACTAATACTAACTTTCTTTTTATTATTTAGCTTAAGAATTAAGATAATTTATTATCTAATCTAAAATTAACTAACTACTAAGCTAAAGATGCGAAGACAAAGAAGGAATTGGTGAAAGACTTGAGGGGAAAACTGATTGATTTAGACAATACCCGAGAAAGAATCCACCTAGACTTCACTTGTTATCTAACTCTGAACCAGACGATTTATTCTCTTGACTTGATCCGTAGGATTCCCTAAGTTATATTAATACCTCTTTCAAGGCTACTAACGTCTAATCCTAGGTTCATTAATTGAAATTTCTTTCTAATTAAAACCCCTAAAATTCCATTAACTCGATCTATGGACTCTCATATTAGGTTTTACCCTAATCCGGCAAATTTACGTCATCCTATTTCTAGGGTTGTGTTCAACTTCGCTTAACTATGCTAGATCTACTCTTAGGCAGGGGCTTTTGCTTTACCACCTAAGCACATCAATACTTGAATCAATATCCCAGAAATACCAAAACAAGAATTAAGAACATATAGTTCATAATAATAACAAGATCCGTCTTAGGTTTCATCCCCCTCAGATATCTGAGGGTTTAGTTCATAATTGTAAAAGAAAACATCTCAGAAGAAAATATAAAACAAAACATAAGAAAGACCCTAAAACCCCCTGAAGGAATTGAAAGAGAAGTCCTCAGTCTTAAGTATGATTCCAACTTCTTGAGATGAACCAACTAGCTTTCTTTGAGTAAATAACTTTATTCAGCTCCTCTGGCTTGGTTCTTCGGCCTAGCTGAACGCCCTAAAAAGCCTTGACAGAAGGCTTCTGTCGAGCTCCTCTCTAAGTTACCTCATAGGGTGTTTATATAGGTTTCGAGATGCCTTACTTGGCCCAAAAGTATCCTAATCCGAATAGAACTCTTCTTATCTGTGACAGAAGCAATCCCATGGCACATGCCCGTGTGATTCGAGGCCAGGCCGTGTTTGGGTCTGCTGATGAGGCACAACCATGCATTTCAGGGTCCAAGCCATGTTCGACTCTTCTCAAGAGGCACGATCGTGTGGTCTTGGGCCCAGGCCGTGTGGATTTCATGTTTTGGCCCATTTTCTCCATTTTCAGCCCGTTATTCGTTCTTTTCATCCTTTGGTGCTCTCTTGAGTATAAAACATTAAAACAAAGGATTAAGAGCATCTATTTCCATAATTAAAGAGAAAAATCATTCAAAATTATGCTAAATGTGGGATTAAAATATGTTCATATTATGGTTTATCATAAATCTATCGGATTAGAGTCAAATCTAATAAGGGAATCCACAGATCGAGTTATTGCGACGATAGGGGTTTTAATTAGAAAGAGATTTCAATTAATCAACCTAGAGTCAGTTGTTCTTAGTCTCGAAAGAGATATTAACATAATTTAGGGATTTCTACGGATCAAGGCAAGTGAATAAATCGTTTAATTCAGAGTCAGAATAATAAGTGAAATCTAGGTGGATTCTTCCTTGAGTATTGTCTTTATTCATTGGTTTACTCGATTACTCTCTTCATTCTCTATCGAGTTCATAGTAAATTAGATATTTAGATTTTTAGATTAAAGCAAATCCCTTTAAATATTAGGCTAAATAATAGAATGATGGTTATTACTAGTAATTTTAGTCCTTGAGGATACGATATTCCGGACTCATCAAAGCTATACTTCTGTTTGATAGGTGCGCTTGCCTTTGTCGAAATATTAGTTAGTTTCGTGACCCATCAGTTGTAAATATTTGGTATATGGCATGTATAGGCTAGTAGATATGGCATGTTTTGAAGTGTATAAGCTTTGCCATGTGATATGGCTTTGGAGTTGAATGATGTTGGTTCATATGTGTGGGTTATGTGAATGATAAATATAATATGAGTTAGTGAAAATGGATATGTATGTTTCATGCTTAAATTGGTTGATGAGTAATGTGGTTTAAATGTGAAATTGTGACATGAATTGCATGATACTTGACTTGTATGATTTAGGGTGTGAAATTGGTATTTTAGATGAACTTATTTGAGTTGAAATTGAGTATGGAAATAGATGGTGTGGATAGTGATTAATTGGTGCATATATTGGTATGTTTTGGTTGCCATTTGAGATATAAATGCATATGGTTTGATGCTTGTAGGTGATTCTAAGTGTGGGTGGCAAGTTTGTCCTTGCAAATGTCCTATAATTGCCCACAGGGTTGAGCACACGAGCGTGTGGCTCGACCGTGTCTTTTGAGTTTGCAAATTGAAACAAGTCAGGCTCGCACACGGACTAGACACACAGGCGTGTGACTGGTCGTGTGGTGCAAGTCAGTGTCGACCACGGGTGAGGCACATGTCTAAGGCCGTGTGGATAAGTCAGTATGTATGCCCTGTTTTGCCACGGCTTGGACACACGGGCGTGTCCGAGGCCGTGTGAGGCACACAGACGTGTCCGAGGCCGTGTAAGGCACACGGCCTACCCACACGGGTGTATGACCTCTGTAGCTTTGAAAAATATTTAATTTTCAGAAATTTTTGTATGTGTTCGGTTTAGTCCCGACCCCTTTCTAATGAATGATTAAGTTCTCGTTGACCTATTTAAGGGATTACATGAATGTGAATGGCTATGTTTATATGTGAAATGAATTGAAATGTTCTAAAATGATCGGTAATACCTTTTAAACCCATTTCAGAGATGGTTATGAGTCAGGGGTGTTACAATTTGATCCTTCTAGCTACTAGAATCCAACTTTTGCATTTTATGCGATTTAGTCCTTTTGTAATTAAGCACTAAATTTATAAAATTTTCTTTTCAAAATTTTCACACGATATTTCTAGTATACTATGGATCATATAATAAAAAAATAAATTTTATTTTTGACTCGGATTTGTAGTCCCGAGACCACTGTTCTGATTTCATCGAAATTGGGCTGTTACAGGATGAGCATGGTAAAAAGGGGAATTATATGAAATTATGATATGTGATCATGAATATATATGTGTGTGTGTGTTTGAATCATTTGTTACCCTATTAATTGTCTCAGGCAAAGTTGGACATAGTTAGCATGCTATAGGATTAGTCTACGGGATTTACTTCAGTTTATACTGATGAGGCGCGAAATGTAATTTATACTTCGGACGTTATGATGAGGCACTGAGTGCCAAATATATTTGTGTGATGGTTGAATGATCCATGTATCCGTCTTGAGTCCGTGTTCAATTAATAGGGATAATAAAACATAAACCTTGCCTATTGACATGATATGTGAAGCTAATAATGGAGAAATTTGCATTTATGTGAAACGATAACATGTGATACGAACTGGTTTAAATGAGTCTGAAGGCCAATATAGATATGAAATGAATCAATAGATTTGAAAAATAGATGAAAAATGAATTGAATAAGTGATATGCTATGAAATGTAAGCAAGTGTGATATGATGATAGAAAACATAATATGATATATTCAAGTGGTTGCCAAATGAGATGTGGCATAAATTTTGGTGAATGAGACATGAATGGTATATTCAAAGTGTTGAAAGTCACGACACTGAGCTTCTATCTCCATGGTTGCGATCCTCCCATGTTGAGGTTGTGACATTGAATCCCTTTGTCCTCTAAGTCACGATGTCCCCTACTGAAGTCACGACATCAGCCTCTTGTCTTTAAGATCATGACTCACCTCGATTGAAGTCGTGATGTTGATCTTCTGCCTTCAATGCCGCGACATGATTTCCACATGGCAACGACGTCATTTCGGTATTTTGAAAATTTTACATTTTAGTCCTTCAATTAACATTGGTTTTTAATAAGAGCTTTTGTAAGCTTGTTTATAACCTAGATTTGATTAAATAACATATTATAATTAAGTATTGAACCTAATGACTTGTTAAATTGTTTATTTGATATGCAAACGAAGTTGTAGTATGAATGTGACATTTCACATCTCGAATTCGACGAATGGGTCAGGTATAAGGTGTCACAATAAGCGAGCTTTAATTTGGTGGGATAATTCCTGCCGACCTCTAGAAAATGGAGATATGGTATTTTTGCCATTTGATAGAACAAAACAGAACCTTTACGATGAAGATCGCGTTAAAAGAACTCAACAACACTAAGAGCTTCTAGGTGAAATTCATGAGTTCTAAATATAAGGTGAAAGTTATTCACCATTCCTGACTCAATTGACAAAGGAAAAATTCATTTGTATGGAGGCTAGTTTCAAAAGTATGGGAGGAGGTTCAAAAGAGTGCTTGTTGGTTGTTAAGCAATGGACTTATTGCCATATTTTGGAGTCACATTTGGTTGTGGTTTACGTGATATTTGTGTTGAGTCACTGGAGCACCATTTGCACAGCAGATTATAGATCCATGTGTGAGGTAATGCATCCAGGATGAAAGAGTTTGAGTAAATAGAATCGAGTTCGGTAAGATTATTTAAATGCAAAAATTGAACCGCAATTGACAGTTTCCATTGTATCCATCTGGTGAACAAGAGCAAAAATTCTCTTTAAACTTTTTTAGAGACTTCTTTTGAAATTTTTGTGCTAAACAAAATACTTTTAAGAGAAATAATGAAACTATTCAAAACTAATTTAAATAACATTTACCACCTAAAGGCTTTTTTAGGAATTTAAATTAGAATGTGATATCGTTTCAACATAAATTTTATTTTATTTCCTAAATTATCTTTTTAGCTAAACGTGATATTTAATAAATTTGGTAAAGCAGATCTTATCCGATTAAAATATGTGAAACATAATTTTAATCTTGTCAACTTAAATTATGAAAAAATAGTGTGAAACTAATATGGAGTCTATGGCACATGGGAAAAAAACAGATTTATAAAAAAATTATTTCTTTAATTAAAAAGTTTAAAATAAATTTTTTAGAAATTATTGCATTTTAAGTTTAATATTTTATAAAAGTCTTTTATCAAAAAATACATTCTCATATATATATTTATTATTTTATATGAAAAATTTTAATTATTAAAAAAACACTATCATGTTAATATTTGTTATTTTATAATAATTTTTTACTTATTTCCTAATTAAGTTGATATCTAATTGACTCATGTACTAAAATTCAACATGGTAACCACACATGAAGAGACTTAAAATTTATAAATTATTACTAATAGTAAATATCAACCCTAAATAAGACTTTAGATCTCCACGCTTATCAATTGAGTCAATAACTAAGTCAAAATTTTACATTTATATAAATTGTATAAACATATAATACCATCAAACATGATTATAATATACAAAAGAACAAAAGAGAGGGGGGTGGGGGAAGAAAGTATATCGAAACTCGAAAGATATGGAAGGAGTTGAGGTATCTGGAGATAGTGGGTTGGCAGCAGACCAAATACAAACGTCTGGCTCATAATGATGCTGCCTTTGCTTTTTTAGTGAGAGAAAAAAAGCGAAATGGAGATGATATATGTTCCATCTTAACTAGAGCCAAGGGTTTGAGGATGAATGAAGGCCAGCCCTTCAAATCTTTTTTTTTTTTTATTGAGTCAAAATGGCTAAGAGTTAAGGAAAGCCATGATCCAGACCCATCTATGAATCTCCTCCATTCGCCTCCATTTTTATTTCAAGAATTGTTGCTTTCCGTTTTGAGGTTCCATATTAATTACATCATGGTCAGTTGAAGCGACCCATCAAACATGTTTGTCCTTCCCCTAAGCCTCAAGTGAGTATGCAACCGGAAATGGATTTCTTTTTCTGATAAGACAAGATTTCAAACCCCATATCATATTTGATGCAATCAGTTACACCCAACTATTGTAATGTGTTGTAACATTATGAACACCATGCCTCACCATTTTGGCTTATATTTATTTTATTGATTATTTTCAGCAAAACTAGGTTTTATCTATAAAGTCCATTATTTATTTTTTTAAGGGGAAATTGATGGAGATCATTTACGATAAATCTTTTTACCCTTTTCTGAGTCCATTTCTAATCTTCAGTAAAAAAAAAATGGTTAAGTCTTAATTCTACCCAATTCAAAAATTTTAAAAGGCTAATTGGAAGATCACGTGTGTAACTCATCCTTCAAAATTTTTGGTTGATGGCCCAAAAATTTAATAACTATATATTATTATTTAAATTTTAATTGAGTTAAAATCACAAATTAACTTTACACTATTTTGAGATTAATAAAAACACTATTTATTATTAATTACTTTCAAACTTTACGTTTGAATTATTTATTGTATGTTATATTCAAACGGACATTTGAATTCCAAATATGTTATGTCTACATACATATATTATAAAAATACTAATAATAAATTATTGTTGTTGACATTTTCTAGGTAATTGTTAGCGCAAGAAAATCAATATCTAGAGGGAAAAATTTGGAAGCTTTGATGCAATATGATATTGTTGTGTCTTCCTCTTCAAATTCAAACCGACAACCAATAATTGTACCATATTTTGGCACCACAATAGCAAAAAGGACCCCTATAGGCTATAGTGTCGCACTTAATTTTATCATTCTTATATTTGTTTGGTACCAAATGACTGAGGATAACATGTAGAAACAAGCCGTGGTTTATTTATTGAGAATCCGAAAAGGTTTGTTGTAACAACTTCTCGACGAAATGTTAGAATATCATTTTAAATTTACACCACATCCTTATACTTGCAAGTCTTTTGGGTTTCCTTGTTTAATTAAAATATTATCAACCGAATTAAATTCAAGGACTTGATTAAGCTTTGTTTTTATTTTTAAAATAAATATATTTATTTTTAATTATAGTATTAAAATTTTAACTCAACTCAAAACTGAGTGTTAAAGAATAGAAAGATTATTGTCCAACATCATCGTACGAAAGTTTGTAAATAAATAATAGTTAATAGTTTTAATTTAATTTATTTTTCTGAAAATTGTGACGTTTAGTAAATTCTCATATTTTAATTTACCTTTAGTTTTAATTTTTATTTTTTCAAAATTTTTAATAAATTCTTATATATTTTTAGGCAAAAGGGCTTTAGTAAAAAAAAAAAATAGCCAAGTTAACATATTAATCCATATGGTATGTCAATATTTTCATTTGTTATAATCAAATGGATGAATAAAACGATTCTAGTGATTTAATTTTAATTACTAAAATCTCAAATAAACGATTTTTGGATTAATATTAAATAAAATTTTGCCAAAAGAAAAGTAATGAGCTTGAATTCACAAGCAGGGAAGCCAACGAGATAGCAACTGTGTAATTTGTAAGGTTGGTAATGCTTTGTGTAGCGACGTAAAATTTTGGTACGGTGTTAATTGAAGAAATTATTAAAAATTTGAAAATAAAATTTCAATTTTATTTAAAAAAGGGAGTCATCACCGATCTTTTTTTAGGTGTGATCGGACACCTAATAAATCCTCTTTTTAAAGAAAAATTATTTTTTTGAATTTTCTTAAAAAAGGGCAGGGTTTAAGTCTGCGTCAAAATTCCAGAGAAAAATAGGGTTCGGGAGTCGGTTACGTGCGAGGAAGGTATTAGCACCCTCGCGACGCCCAAAATTGGCATTTCGTTAAACGCGTGTTGTCTTAATTTTTAAAAATACAAGTTCAATTTAATATTTAATCGTGATCTGATTGGAACACAAGAATTTTTTTTTGAAAACACGAAAATTTTGAAAATTCGAAATTTTTGCAGCACGAAATTTTTTGAAAACAGGAAAATTTTTGAAAACGAGGATTTTGAAAACACAAAAATTTTGAAAATCTGAAAATTTTAAAAGCGAATTTTTTTGAAAACAAGAAAATTTTAAAATTGAAGAAAATTTTTGAGACCGAGAATTTTTAAAACACAAAAATTTTTGAAATCGAAAACTTTTGAAAATACGAGAATTTTGAAAACAAAATTTTGAAAATCTGAAATTTTTGAAACACAATTTTTTAAAACACAAATTTTTTTTAAAAAACACGAAAATTTTTAAAACACGAGATTTTTTGAAAACACGAAAAAAATTTTTAAAAACGAATTTTTTTTAAAAACACTAATTTTTTTAAACACGGAAATTTTTTAAAAACACGAAAATTTTGAGACACGAGAATTTTTTGAAATACGAAAACTTTGAAAACACGAGAATATTTTTTGAAACAAGAAATTTTTTTTTGAAAACACGGAATTTTTGAAAACACAAAATTTTTTTAAAACACGAAAATTTTGAAAACACGAAAATTTTTGAAACACGAGATTTTTGAAAATACGAAATTTTTGAACACGAATTTTTTGAAAACATGAAAATCTTTGAAACACAAAAATTTTCAAAGTACGAAAAATTTTTTACACTCGAGAATTTTTTGAAAACCGAGAATTTTTGAAAACACGAAATTTTTAAAAATACGAAAATTTTGATAAATTACATATTATCGCATTATATACATTTTAAAAAACAAAATTTTGATACTTTGAAAATAACCACAAAATAATCATTTTATTTTAAAACTCAAATTTTTTTTAAAATTTTTTATTTTAAAAGGGCGTATCGTATTTAACACGAACCGATAATTCACCCAACATAGCGATAAAATCAACGACAAGTGTTAAACCGATTCGTTGCCTTATTTATTAAAATTATTATCATTAAAATTAAAATAAAATACAATTAAAAATAAAATGCTAAAAATATCAATAATATTAAACGAGATGTCCTCAAAATAAATGAATTAAATTAAAAGTGGATAAAAAAATCTTGAAAAGCTCAAAATTACGGGCTTGAAGAACGGGATACACCACCTTTTTCTTTTTTCTTTTTTTCTCTTTTTTCTTTCTCTCTTTTTTCTCTTTTCTTTCTTTTTTTCTTCTCTCTATTTTTCTGGCCTGCTGCCTTTGGGCCTGGGCGCTGGCCTGCTGCTGGCTGGGCCTAGCTGCTGCTGGGCCTGGGCTGGATGTTGGGCTACTTTTTGGCCTGCTTTCTTTTTTTACTTGGGCTGCCTTTTTCTTTTGGTTATTTTTTTATTTTTTTTGGGTGGCCTGCTAGTACCTGGGTCAGGTCGCGGGTCGGACGGGTCGGGTCGAGGGTTGGGTCGGGTCGACCCGACTGAATTTGATTTTTTTTTTTTTATTTTTCTTTTTCTTTCTTTTTCTTTCCTTTTTTTTTCTTTCTTCTTTTTCTTTCTTCTTTCTTCTTTCTTCTTCTCCAACCGCCGCCTCGACGCCTCTGTCTCCTCCGCCGGTGATGCGCCTTCTCTCCCTCTTCTCTTCTTCTTCTTCTTCCTTCTTCTTTCCTCTCTTTTTCTCTTCTTTTCTTTCTTTTTTTTCCTTTTCGTGGGTCTTGTTTTTTGTTGATGTTGGGGATTTTTTGGGAAAATCCCTCTTTTATAGTGTTTTTTTTGCAGGTAGCAGATGGCTAGAGGGAAGGGAGGCCATCTCTTAGGCTGGTGGACGGAAATCACGGAGGGTAGGTTCCCAAATCACCGGATTTTTGAGATTTTCGACAAAAGGACTGAATTGTAAATATAGTAAAACTATTAGGCTCAAAGTGTAATTTTGAGAAAGATGAGGGGTAAAATGTAATTTTGAAAAGTTTTAGGGCCAAAATATAATTTTAGGAAAGTTTAGGGTTAAAATGTAAAATTTTAATTAATTTTTTAAAAAATTAAAAATAAACCCATAATTAAGCATGGTAAAATTTAGTGCTTACACTTTGAATACTTTCATTTATTAATAATTTGTCGTTGATAAAAAATTATTGAATTAATTGTGGATTAAGTTTTAATTTGAATGTCTAATTTTAGATATTGTATTAAAACGAATAGATATAATAAAAATATTTATTTTTAGCATGTTGACGGTGGTATAACTAGAAATAGATTAAAATTAAATTAAACGTTATAATTGTTGAGTCAACCTAAAATTCTTAAAGCTTAAGACTGGAAATCGCATTGTTAACATGTAAACAACTCACATGCTCTGCATTGAGAAAAGAGGGGTTCATATGATTTAGTACACAGAATACTTAAACGTGCACAACAATTACATTATATCCTTTATATTCCATATTACTTTTAAATAATTATAAAATTATAAAAAAAAAATACACTTGGAATTAATTTTACATTTTTAGGCGGGTCATTATCGCATGTGACTATTATTTATTGACGACACCATTTTGATGTTTATCAAATAAAAAAAATCATTCATGAACTAGAAGATTTCAATCATAGAGTGAGTTAACCCAAACGCTTCAAACAATCATGGATTCCTTGCCTCATACTGCTGCGGAGGCTCAGCAGCTAGACCTGGAGGATTCCAGTCGAACCGAGAGAGTGCAGTGGCTGATTAATTCACCTGAGCCTCCTAGTTTATGGCAGGAACTAGTTGGTACAGTCAAAGGAAGTTTGTTAACTCCTGGAAAAAAGAATTCCTCATCCAAAGCCAAGGGGAAACATGCCATGTCCTTCCTCCGAGGTCTGTTTCCGATCCTCAGCTGGGGAAGGAATTACAAGGCTTCATTTTTTAAACATGATTTAATGGCGGGTTTAACCCTTGCAAGTCTTAGCATTCCTCAGGTACCTACTTACTCTCTCTTTTGCTTCTCTGTGTCACTCTTTGCTTTCTCATGACTCACTGTATATTCTTTTTCCCCAGAGTATTGGATATGCTAATTTAGCGAAACTTGATCCTCAATACGGTCTATGTAAGTTGCTGAAAAACTGAGCTTTTCATTTCCTTAAGCTTGAAGTTTCTTGTTCTTGATGAAATTGTGTTATGGGGTTGTTTCATCTAGATACAAGCGTCGTCCCACCTCTTATATATGCGCTAATGGGGAGTTCAAGAGAGATAGCTATCGGACCGGTAGCCGTGGTTTCAATGCTGCTATCTTCCATGATTCCAGGTCTGGTGGATCCTGCAATTGACCCCATTGGGTACACAAGTCTAGTGTTCACCGTGACATTCTTTGCTGGAACTTTCCAAGCCATATTTGGATTGTTTAGGTAGTGAGATCTTTTGAGTGTTTTTTTTTTTGGTCCTTTTAAAAAAAAATAATCATTACACATGTTCTTCTCTGATAACAGTTTTGCTGTTTCACAGACTGGGGTTCCTGGTGGATTTTCTTTCACATGCTGCAGTAGTTGGATTCATGGCGGGTGCAGCCATTGTGATAGGGCTTCAGCAACTGAAGGGACTATTTGGACTGAGTCACTTCACCACTAAAACCGATGCAGTGTCAGTTTTGACCTCGGTTTCCAAATCAGTTAAACATGAAGTAAGTAATCAAGGAAACTCAACTTTGCAGCCATCAATCATTTCAGTATGATTGCTAAAATCTTTCACTTTCATTGTCTCACCCTTTCTATATTTCTTTAAACAGTGGTATCCTCTAAATTTCGTCCTCGGTTTATCCTTCCTGGTATTCCTCCTTGTCGCCAGGTTTATCGTAAGTAATCAAATTCTGTCAGGCTTTTCCCATTAAAGTAATAATATTTAATTATCAGTAAATCTAAAAAAAAAAAACCTGATTTCAGGGTAAAAGAAACAAAAAGCTCTTCTGGTTCCCAGCAATAGCTCCTCTATTGTCAGTCATATTATCCACCCTGATTGTATATTTAACCAGGGCTGACAATCATGGGGTGAAGATAGTAAAACACTTAAAAGGAGGCCTCAATCCAAGCTCAGTCCATCGTTTACAATTTAATGGCACACATGTTGCAGAAGCAGCCAAAATCGGGTTGATTTCTGCCATTGTTGCTCTCACTGTGCGTAACTACTCTTCATCTCACTCCCATCTTTCTTTTTTAGCTTGTTTACGGCAACTCCATTGAAACATATTCTTCTCAGGAAGCCATCGCAGTTGGCCGATCATTTGCTTCAATTAATGGATACCATTTAGACGGTAACAAGGAAATGTTGGCAATGGGGTTCATGAACCTTGCAGGATCTCTAACTTCTTGCTACGTAGCCACTGGTAAACTGAATCCCATAAATTATATCACACATTCCCCTCATACATAAAATTAATTATATACGTATTGGCAGGTTCATTTTCCAGGACTGCAGTGAACTTTAGCGCAGGCTGCAAGACTGTCGTGTCAAATATAGTGATGGCGATTACAGTGATATTGGCATTGGAGTTGTTTACCAGGCTACTGTATTACACCCCTGTCGCCATCCTTGCTTCCATCATCATGTCTGCACTTCCTGGACTTATTGACATTAATGAAGCTTACCGTATCTGGAAGGTTGACAAGCTAGATTTCCTAGCTTGCCTCGGTGCCTTTATCGGAGTCTTGTTCAAATCAGTGGAGATCGGTCTTCTAGTAGCGGTAATTTCTTGTCCTTTTCTTCTACACTTAAATATATAAAAAGCTTAATATATATATCATACACCTACTAGATAATAGTACATAACTCTACCTATTTAATATTCCCAGCCTGGATAATAGCAACAAGGGCACAAACCAGACCACACGATATTATAAATTCACTAACAACTAAAAAGCATGTGGATATGATCAACAGGGGATGCTATGTTATTTCAAACAATGAATGTTCAGAATTGAAAGAAATTAGAACTCATTGCGACTTGTGGGTTCCATTCCATCTCATAAATGATTTTTGAGTGATCCATACAATTACCTACACAGAGAGTCAAAAGTTCACACCCTCTTGAAACCCGTAATTATTATTTTTTTACCAGAATTATGGACCCCCAGCGGCCTGTTATCCACTACTTGCACCTATTGCTTTCACCCAGCTATGCCAATGAGTAGATCACAGTTTGCTTGTAAGCTAATGTATAGACAAAAAAGTAAGTAGCATATACAGCACAGTAAAAACTCATGTTTCAGTCCCCTATAAAACAAATAAGTTTTTACTCAACTACTCTTTTAGTCCTATATTCGGTGGCTTTGATTTTCCATGTCTACAAATTTCACAAAATTTATCTCCGTCTCATTCTTCAAAACCTATTCAACTTTCCAGATTGAACTGTTTGTTTTTTATTTTTTCAAAGGAGGCGTGATTTGTATAAATGGGGTTTTTTTGTGTTACTCACATAAAACCATCCTGTTTGAAACTTTTAATGAGTAAATAATTACAATTTTGCATGTAGAATTTGGAGAGGGATCAATTGGTTACTAATAGGGAAATTAAATTTGCAATAAATTGCAGGTAGCTATTTCATTTGCCAAGGTGTTACTGAATTCCATCCGACCAGCCGTTGAACATCTAGGAAGACTTCCAAGAACAGATATCTTTTGTGAGATGGATCAATATCCCATGGCTGTTAAAACACCAGGACTATTCACACTTCGCATAAACTCGAGCTTACTTTGCTTTGCCAATGCCAATTTCCTGAGAGAAAGGTATGTGTATAGCTGCAATTCACAAGAGAAACCAACAATTGGCTCCATTCCACTCCCAAACATAACATTGCACTTGTTTGTTTCAGAATACTAAAGCTCCTTACACAAGATGAGAATGGAACAGAAGAAACTGCAAAAGACACAGTTCAAATCTTAATCCTCGACATGACCAGTGAGTTTAAATAATCTTCTTGTAGTTTCCAAAAAAAGAACAGCCTATGTCAGTATAACTGATTCTCGCTTGTGACAGATGTGATGAACATTGACACTTCTGGAATTCTGGCGCTAGAAGAGCTGCACACCGAGCTGGTTTCACTAGGAATGAAAGTAAGCTTATTATAACATCAATCGAGATTGTGATCTTTTTAACCATTCCTGGAATTACATGACTGATTTTAAAACTACATTTTTTTTTGCAGTTGGTAATGGCGAATCTCAGGTGGCAAGTGATCCACAAGCTAAAGCTGTCAAAACTTGTGGAGAAAATTCGAGCTGATGGGATTTTCCTCACGGTTGCTGAAGCTGTGGATGCATGCCTTGCCTCTAAATTAGCAATCAACAACTTGTAATTAATGGCTTCATACTGTACAATACCAGTTCTTGATTAACTACTTCTTAATCAAGAACTTCAAGCAAGTTGAATAAAAGTCGGCCAACTTGCCCTAATAATTGACTACTTTAGTGTGTATTGGTTTGAAAAGGAAACTGAGAGGCTGTTTTAAATCTGTCTCTTTACCATTCCAGTTAATTACAGTCAATCACAGTTTCATGGCTGAAAAAGCATGGAAGAGTGATATCCAGTGTACAAACTTTTCTCTGGTTTAAAATCCTTGAAAACACTTTTCAACTGCGTTTGTCAATGTAATTGAATATTTTCCTAAAGAATAGGAAAAGTTTCAATCCATTTGTATGTTCTTCCTTGTGGATCAAGTATTAATTCCCTGTTAGATTAAAGCAAGCAAGGGTTCTGCTGACTGACCCTGTTTCTTCTGCAAGATTTGTAGCTTTTTGCAAACTTCGCTCCCTAAAATTTTGAGTTATGATTTAATCATGCTTATAAAATTATAATTAAAACAATCACCATTATATAAAATTAATATAAAGTTTAAATTTAATTTCAAAATATAAATAAATTTAAAGTATTATCAAAATATAAATTCTTTTATATGCATTTACAGGTGAATTTTAAAATATCAATATTATATTATTTTACAAAAAAATCAATTAATTAATTTGGTATAACAATTTTAAATATATATGTATATATAATTGTTAATTTAATCATAAGTGAAAATTTTAAATTATAATTGTTAATATAAATCAATATTTTTAATTAGGTATTATAAAGAATATAATTTTTACATAGTTAAAAAGTTTATAATTGTAATTATAAAATTTAGGATCGTCTTTTATTATCAATTATTTATTTTATATTATACATAATTTATTATTTTATGCATAATATTTTTCACCTGTGATAAACTATTTATTACTACTTTTACATTTATGTTACTAATTAGTTATAAAATATTATTTATTGGGATATTGGCATGAAAGGCCTCTGTATTTTGGGGTGTGTTCTAATGTGCCCTATGTGCTTTCAAAATTTCCAATTTAATACCTATATTTTGTGATCCTAACAGTATCAGATTTTATGCGGATGTGGCACTTGCCCAATCAGGGGCCGCCACATGGCTGTTTATTGACCTTTTGGCCCGTTAAGTGACTAAGTGAAGGACTTTTGAGCAATTCTTCCTTTTTCTTCTTTTTATAGAAAATCAAATGTTTTTTTTTTTTTTAAAATCATTCCAAACACTTTCACCACAATTGAAACTTTTTTCACTTTTTTCCAAATTTCTTCTCTGCTAATTTGCTTCTATTTTCTTCTTCTTTCTTAAGAACGCTGAAAGAAAATATTCAAATCAATTAAGCCTCAAGAACATTGACCAAATAACATACTATTTGGAACCCTCTTAATTTAACATTAAGCCTCAAGAAAGCTGAGATATATACATAAAGCAATCAATTCCTCTTGTCAAAAAACACTGGAAAAGAATTTTTCGAATCAGTGATGACCCAACAATTAAAACGAAAGCAAGACAACTAAAGAAGAAACCATGAAAGCATAGATCAAGATAAGGACACCAAAATGCATTGCCTAGTTTCTCTTGGTAATGAATCTCAAACTCACCATTTTCTCCAAACCCATCAACTCGCAGTTAACGTTGTTCATTTCTCTAAGCTTATCAATAGCCAGGCCAAGAGTCAACTTGTGGCACCATCTCTGGTACTTCAACCCATTGATGCACCTCAAGGTCTAGGCCACTGAAAAGTAGAAGATAAGATGGGAAAGGGAAAGCAAAGTGATGAGTACTCAATAATGGCGACATTGGAGGCAAGTGGATTGAGCTTGAGTCATGAAGATGAAGATTCTGACCTTCGGGTTGACTAGACGCCGAGGAGACCTCATCAACGATGATGGGTCGAGGTTTGTGACCTCCGAGTGAACTAAAAGGAGGAAAATCTAAAAAATCCCAAAAATCCCATTACCTTTCTGGGTAGAATCTGAACTTTCTCGATGAAATCATTGTCCCAAATACAAAAGTAGGACTTTGTTCTGTAAATTTTGAAGTACATGGACTAAATCTAAAACTTTATCAAAGTACAGGGATTAATGGAAAATTTTAACGTCTAAGGTAAGTAAGACCTTACCGGAGCCAACATTTTTCAATTTGGGACAGCCAAACAGCACTCAAGATTAATTTTCGGGTTAGTTACACTACACCAAACTAATGCCAGGTTTCACACTTTGAAACAAAGATTCCTTGGCTTTATATGGAAATCAAATTAAAACTGTTTTTGTTTTAGGGTGTGCCACCTCAAATTGTGTGCCTTTTTTAGGGATTAATAAATAGTATTAACTCGGTTTATATTTCAACTAATTTAAGGATAATCCCTAATTATTTAGTTGGATAAGTTCAAACTAGATTGTGGACCTCCGATGTTTTTATATTAATTATTGAGTTAATTTCATCCACATCCTTAAATTATGACTTTTATTCTAAATTGGTACTCAAATTTCAAATCATTCTAATTACATCTTCAAACTACCAATGTTATTTTAGTTAGGCCTTTTGTTTCTTAAATCGTTAATTTAATTGTGAAATGATATATAAGATCTTGAATGACATAATCTGCAATGAAAATTTTAAGAAAAAATTGAAATATTATTAAAATAGAGTCAAAATCTTAGTTTGAGGTTTTCAAAGTTTTTATTGATGCTTTATTGTTTACTCTCTTTTTCAATTTTACTTTAATTTTAATTTTGCTTTTAAATTTATGTTGCAATGTCTTTTTTTTTTTTCTAAAACAATCTTTTTAAATTAAGCTACATAAGATTTGACGTGTCATTTAATGGGTTTAACAACAAAAGGACACGATTGGCATAACTTAAATAGTTGAAGGATGTAATTAAAATATTTTGAAGTTTGGGAACCAATTTAAAATGAAAATCATAGTTTAGGATGTCTAATCTTAACTTTCTTTTTAAATCGACTAATGAAAATTTGAAATTCAAAATTTATAATTTTTAAGCCTCGTTAATATTCAATAGTTACATTAAGTGCCAATTACTTTGTAATCAAATTATATTAAATCTCAAATAATAAAAAATTCTCTCAAACTTTTATTTAAATATGTTTCACTTTTTAAGATCAATCTTATATTTTGAATCTATAATTTTCTAGACATATTGAACATGAAAAACTTAGTAAGAGAGTATATTTATCGTTGATGAGAACAAAACACATTAAAGTACATTATTTTTAGAAAAATAATAAATTATTTCATTATTACATCCATATATTACATTTTATATTAAACACCGAAATTGTAAAAGAGAAACAATTAACGTTATGCTATTTGTTGATCTTCATATCCATCAAGGCTTAAGCACCAGCAAATGGTTTCCATCTGAAATACATAATAACCATGCTTCAACAATAGAGGTATGTATTATTTCAAAAAAAAAAAATATATATATATATATAGATATATGTATACCGTTGTGTCTTTAGCATTGCTTGTATTCTTTGGTGTATTTCTTGAAGATATCTCTGGAAATCCTGAACTAATATTTGCAACCAATTAAGCTATTCATACCACAAGTATTAAACCATGGCAAATTATTCGCTACTTTCTCTCTTATTAATAAATTCTTCCCCAATTTATAAAGGATTTATATATACATATATAAATTTACATTAATTGGGGAAAAGATTCGAATCTACCCTTTCTATTATACCATTATCGAACCTAATGTTTAGAGTGAAAATAGATAATAATTTAATGTATTTTAAATAATAAATCGACACGTGATAAGTGACATAAATTCTTTTCAAGATCATCAGTTTTTCTGTCAAAATTGGATAGGATAATAATTTTTGTAAAATTTTATTATAATACCAAAAGAAAAATGCTAGCAAAATGTAAAGGAAAAAAAATAGAAAGAGTTTTTTCTTCACCTCTTCAGTATTGCCATCATCATAAACATCTTCCTCCTCTTCACTTTATTGCATGCAAATGAAATTTTGAGAAGAATTTTTCATTAATGAAAGAAAATTAAGGGAATAGAAATGTAAATCCAATTTTTTTTTTTTTCTAATCTATGGAGAAAGATGAGAGATTTACCTGCCCCATTGTGATTCATTAGCACCGAATCATCTAGAAATTGTGTTGGACCTAAAGACATTGATAACATGATTATTTTGCATGATTTCTTGTATTTAATTCGGTTTATTTCTGAATTAATCCCTGCTAAATTTGTAGATTTATGATTTAATTCTTGTCAGGGATGCAATTGATCGAAAGCATGCTGAAAAGGGCCAAATTGAAAGAAAATCATGGAAATGGGGCCAAATCAAAAAGATGGAGGAAGCCAAGGGCTCATCAAGCAATTTAACTTTGTAAAAAGCCAAATATGGAAAATCCTATTTTTTGTTTATTTTATTTTTAATTATTTTTATTTTTAATTATTTAGGATTTTATATTAAATTAATTAAGTCTATTTTTAGTAAACCCCATGTGTATAAATAGGGGTTATTTGTATTTGGATAATCATCAATCAATTTTCTCTTTTCCTATTCCTATTTGGAGTTGTTTTTCTCTCTTTTCCTATTTCAATTTTGAATAGGATTTCTTTTATTCTATTTTTCAAGCCAACGTCCAACATTTTGCTTATTTCAATTATTTTTGTTTGTTTTCCCAAAATTGGTTTAATTGCCTTCAAAGCCCCTTCCCTTTCCAATTTCCATCATCCTCCACAAAAACACTTTCCACCACCTTCAAGCATGAGTAAAATCATGCCACACTAAATCCCTTTTAACTTTAAGCCGGTATTAACCCCGTCAAAAACCCGTGAGTTACGAACCCAAGCTATTCAACTCCCAATTTTCGATATTTATTACTTCTCCGAATTAAGAGTATAACTTCGTCAACTCACAAAGTCAAGTCATGCTAAGTAAAAAAAGATATCGTTTGAGTTAGTGCGGCTAGACATACAGTTGGAATTCTGAAAGGATCGATTGTCTAATTGGTCTTCCGTGAACACATTGGCGTGCCAAGTGGGGATTGCTGTTTGATTCCGTCAAAGGAAGAAGTAACTAGATTTAAATGTCCCAACGTTTGAGGGCATTGGTTAGAGCTAGGCTCTTCTAGAACGTAAAGCTGCCGGAGTTCTAGACCACGAACGTTTCGTAGGTTGTTCGATCGGTAAGGGTTAGTTATAGGACGTTCCATAACTAATTTACACAGGGAAGAGTTGGTGTCCGAGGCGTCCTTGGTAGCTATAACTAGCTTATCGGAAAAGACAAGTTCATCAAATTTCGAGGATCGGGTCAAAGACGAAAAATCCGCGCTTAAGGCTGAGCTAAGTTTTATCGATTTATTTTCAGATTATTTCAATTTTATTTACCTATTTAGTCTGTTACTTTTTACGTTTTTATTTTCTGTGTTTGTTTCAGGTTTAATATTTTACTCCCCCGAACGTCGTGGGCACGACAATTGCCCAGACATTAATCTGGTCAAGAGAGACAATTTTTCAGTATAACCAGTCTCTGTGGGATCGACCCTACTCCCTATACTGCTTAAATTTGCAACTATTGCAACTAAGTGTAGGTTTATATTGGTGGAATCGACAGCCATCATTTTGGCACCGTTGCCGGGGACTGGCAACACTTACAATTGTTAAATAGTCTTCATGACCAGATCTTCATCAGGAGATCTCGAATACGACCAAAGATCGAGAAATCCACGCGAACACGACGAAAAGAGACAGGAGCTCTCAAACGCGCAAGTAAAGTAGAAGTTGAACTAGGGCAAGGGATCCTAGAATCCGACATTGAAAAGTTGAGCGAAGTAATTCGTGCAGAGGCAATTCGACGTGGGAAACAAGTCGAAATGGTTGGACCTGAGACCGAACCATTTCTTGAACCAAAAGAAGCGAAAGGCAACCTTGGTGAACCAGAAATGATGGCTAACCGAACCATTCATCAACTAGCTGCTGCTCTTAACGAGCAAACACCGTTATGCATCAACTATCCAACTGGAGGAACCCGTTTGAGTTGAAGTCGGGCTTGATTCACCTTTTGCCCACTTTTCGAGGCTTGAAGAATGAAAATCCACATACCCACTTGAGAGAGTTCCACTGTCTGCTCAAGCATGAAACCGCAGGGAGTACCAGAAGATGAAATCAAACTTTGGGCTTTTCCTTTTTCTTTAGTTGATACAGCAAAAGAATGGTTATTTTACTTACCCCCCGGTTCTATAACAACGTGGGATGACTTATCTCGTGTTTTTCTTGACAGATTCTTTCCAGCATCACGAGCAGCTGAACTTCGAAGGGACATAGTGGGAATTCACCAAATGGAGAATGAATCGCTCTATGACTATTGGGAGCGGTATAAAAAACTATGTGCAAGTTGTCCTCAACACGGGTTGACCGAACAATCACTCATTCAATATTTCTACGAGGGATTGCTCCCTATAGAAATGAAGATGATCGATGCTGCTAGTGGAGGGGCACTTGTCAATATGACTCCTCAAAGGGCGAGAGAACTGATATCCACCATGGCGGCAAATTCTCAACAGTATCGACCTAATTCAGAACCCACAAGACGGGTTCATGGGGTAAATGTTTCATCTTTAGAAGATAAATTGGATAAACTTACCAATGTTGTTCAATCTTTGCTTACAGAGAAAAAGAATCAACCCAACTATGCAGAATTTGCGCTACATCTGAACATCCGACGGATTCGTGCCCAATCCTCAACGACAATTCAATGGCATGTGTAGATGCTGTCGGAGGTTTTTCGGGACCTCCTCAAAGACGTTATGATCCTTTCTCCAACACCTACAATCCTGAGTGGAAGGATCACCCTAGCCTGAATTATGGAGGTAATCCTCGATATAATCCATCGTACCAACCGAAACCTCTGCAACCACCACAACAGCAACCCAAGCCATCTCTAGAAGCTATTGTGGAAAGACTTGCTGCGATGCTGCAAAATATCAACAGAGGATAGATGCGCCAATACAAGAACTAGCTAATCAAGTTAGTAAACTCTCGATAGCTGTTAATCGCTTAGAGTCTTAAGGTAAATTACCTTCCCAGACAGAGCTGAATCCTCGACGGAATGTAAGTGCAATAACTCTTCGTAGTGGTAAGGTTCTGGAAATAGTGCCAGCCAAAAGTCATGGGCAAGACAAGGAATAGGAAAAGTAAATCTCGGATCCAACAGCTAGGCCGGAATCAAAAATTCAGAGAACAGTTGTGATGCCACCTCCTTTTCTAGGGAGGCTTACAAAGGATAAGAAAGAGAAGGAGGAAAAAGAAATCCTCGAGACATTCAGAAAGGTAAAGGTAAATATCCCTCTACCCGATGCTATCAAAAAATCCCTCGTTATACGAAATTTCTCAAAGAATTGTGTTCTAGCAAGAGAAGGTTGATAGGTAATGAAAGAGTAAATGTAAGAGAAAATGTCTCCGTAGTACTGCGAAAGAAAGTTTCTCCCAAATACAAGGACCAAGGTATGTTTGCTATTTCTTGTGAGATAGGTAATGTAGGAATTAAGAAAGCCATGTGTGATTTAGGGGCTTCAATTAATGTTATGCCTTATTCTACTTATAGGTTGATTAACGCGGGTCCTTTAAAAGAGACAAAAGTAATAATCCAGTTGGCGGACATGTCAGTCGTCTATCCCAAAGGGCTGCTTGAAGACGTCCTTGTTAAAGTTAACAAAGTAGTATTTCTTGCATACTTCTACATTGTCGACATTGAGGATGAAAACTCGGCTAATTCATCTGAGATACTTCTTGGGAGACCATTCTTGAGTACCGCGCGAACGAAAATTGACGTTTGGAGTGGAACACTCACCATGGAATTTGATGGCGAAGTGGTTAGGTTTAATGTTTATGAGGATATGGGACATCCCAATAATAAGTTACAAACTTTGCCTTGCAGGAATACTGATCTTGATGTTAAGCAAGAGGAATTATCGATAATCCAAAAACTTGAATGAAGAAGCTCAAAGACTCCTCAATCCACTAATGATAGAGGAACTCGGGAAGGGCCTCAAGGATAGTGGAAAAAGGTCAAAACCTTTTTGCAAGGACACCCAATTGCACAAGATGGAGAACTTAATTCTCAATAAGCCAAACGGATAACATTTAAGGTCGTCGAGCTAACGACGTTAAACAAAAGCGCTTTTTGGGAGGCAACCCAAATTTCTTTTCATTTATTTAATTTTAAGTTTTAGTAAGATTTAGGGTATAAATAAATAAATTTTTATTTAATTCAGTTAATTTGACATTTTCAGGAAAATAATGGAGAGCATGAATTTTTCGAGAGTCGGATAACAATGGTGGCGCGGGCATGACATGCTAATTTGGTGACAAATATTTACCTAAAAAAAAACCCAACTACTTAACCTTCAGAAAACACCAAAACCCAAACCCAATACCCGTCCATTCAACCCATCCACACTTACCCAAAAAACACCCTCAAAACAAACCCTCTCCCTCTCAACCAACCCACGTTGCCGCCACCATCTCCATCACCGTCGCAGCACCCATCGTCGTCACCGACACACTACCATCATCGACGCCACTGCACTATCGTCGCCGTCTTTCCCTCTCTTTGCTATAAGGTTAATGTGTGATAATGGGTATATGCATGTTGAGGATTGGATCTAGGAAGAGCTTGGTACTTAAGCGGTCTTAATGACTCACCTCCTCTTCTCTGAAATCCTACCTGGTGCATAGTATTTGTTCACTTTAATCAAGTCTCCACAATCCTTGATATCCTACAAAACCGTTACCCCCAACATCGACAAAATCATTGAAGACACACATGGGGAGTACTCTGAACTTTTCATTTTGTTTATTTGAGCTGCTGATTTATTCTTTATTTATCTATGATATGACACATGCATGCTTGAGGACAAGTTTAGAATAAGTAAGGGGGATGAATATATATGAATATAGTAAGTATGCATGGATGGTTGATTAGTTCTTGCTGCATGTTTCTCTTGTGCATATGTTCAATCTTGCATTGAATTCATTCAACAGTTTATTTTGACGATGAGCCTTTAATCTCATACTTAGTCAACTTGGACAATTGGGTAAAAGTTTTTGAATTTAAATGCTCAAGTATATAGATTAATCGACACTTGTGTTTTAAGGTTGATGTATGTAACTAGATTTTCATGAATTGATTGTTTGAAAAATATTTTCTTATGCACGAAAAAAAAAGAGAAAAAAAAGAGAGAAAAAAAAAGAAAAAAGAAAAAAGAAAAATAAATAAATAAATAAAGGCTCAAGTTATGAGTGAAAGTCTCGAAAATGTGACTGGATTGAGTAACCGGGGTAAGGTGCTTGGGTTGTCATCTCATCTCGCGTAAAAAGGTTCGAGTGATGAGTCTATAACTTAATAACATTCCGTTAACAGAGCCCAATAATAAAGACTGTTTGAACTGAGTAACCGGGATAGGATGCTTGGTTTGTCATCCTAGTTCGCGTAATACGGTTTGACCATGTCTAGTTTATTTTTCTAAAAGTATATTAATAATGCCTTGCAATTTATTGGATTCAAACTCTATTTCATGAAATTATTTAGTTCGCATATGTCGAATTTTATGACACTTGTCTTGTTGATTAAACTATATGTTTTGAGCATTTATTTAATTATTTTTACCTATGTTGTTTACATTGAGTAAGGATGCAGAAAAGAGGCTCGATTCTTAATAAATTGTGGAATTAATTTCAGTGTTTGAACGAACAACATGCTTGAGGGCAAGCATGAGCTAAGTAGGGGGGATTTGATAACATGATTATTTTGCATGATTTCTTGTATTTAATTGTTTATTTCTGAATTAATCCCTGCTAAATTTGTATTTTTATGATTTAATTCTTGTCAGGGATGCAATTGATCGAAAGCATGTTGAAAAGAGCCAAATTGAAAGAAAATCATAGAAATAGGGCCAAATCAAAAAGATGGAGGAAGCCAAGGGCTCATCAAGCAATTTGACTTTGTAAAAAGCCAAATATGGAAAATCCTATTTTTAGTTTATTTTATTTTTAATTATTTTTATTTTTAATTATTTAGGATTTTATATTAATTTAATTAAGTTTATTTTTAGTAAACCCCATGTGTATAAATAGGGTTATTTGTATTTGGATAATCATCAATCAATTCTCTCTTTTCCTATTCCTATTTGGAGTTGTTTTTCTCTCTTTTCCTATTTCAATTTTGAATAGGATTTCTTTTATTCTATTTTTCAAGCCAACGTCCAACATTCCTTATTTCAATTATTTTGTTTGTTTTCCCAAAATTGGTTTAATTCCTTTCAAAGCCCCTTCCCTTTTCAATTTCCATCATCCTTCACAAAAACACTTTCCACCACCTTCAAGCATGTGTAAAATCATGCCACACTAAACCCCTTTCAGCTTTAAGCCGGTATTAACCCGTCAAAAACCCGTGAGTTACGAACCCGAGCTATTCAACTCCCGATTTTCGATACATATTACTTCTCCAGATTAAGAGTATAACTTTGTCAACTCACAAATTCAAGTCATGCTAAGTAAAAAAAGACGTCGTTTGAGTTAGTGCGGCTAGATATCTGATTGGAATTCGAAAGGATCGATTGTCTAATTGGTCTTCCGTGAACACATTGGCGTGCCAAGTGGGGATTGTTGTTTGGTTCCGTCAAGGAAGTAGTAACGGATTTAAATGTCCCAACATTTGAGGGCATTGGTTCAAGCTAGGCTCTTCTAGAAGCATAAAGTCGCCAGAGTTCTAAACCACGAACGTTTCGTAGGTTGTTCGATCGGTAAGGGTTAGTTATAGGACGTTCCATAACTAATTTACACAAGAAGAGTTGGTGTCTGAGGCGTCCTTGGTAGCTATAACTAGCTTATCGGAAAAGATGAGTTCATCTAATTTCGAGGATAGGGTCAAAGACGAAAAACCTGCGCTTAAGGCTGAGCTAAGTTTTATCAATTTATTTTCAGATTATTTCAATTTTATTTACCTATTTAGTCTGTTACTTTTTACATTTTTATTTTCTGGGTTTGTTTCCGGTTTAATATTTTACTCCCCCCGAACATCGCGGGCACGACAATTGCCCAGACATTAATCTGGTCAAGGGAGACAATTTTTTAGTATAACCAGTCTCTGTGGGATCGACCCTACTCCCTATACTGCTTAAATTTGCAACTAGGTGTAGGTTTATATTGGTGGAATCGACAGTCATCAGACATAGATTAGAAACATACAATTACAAACTACCTTTGTTTTAAACAGGAATTAAGAAGGAATTTTGGATGATTTTACTCATAAATTTAAACCTATTTCTTGGTGGTAGGTTTGGCAATGTTGGAGATTGAGTGATGGAAACAATTGAAGGTTTGGTAGCAGCCTCATTACTCACTTTTTCTGTTCTTTTCATCATTTTAACATCAACTAAAAAAGAGAAAAATATGAAGAAATGAGAGAAGAGAAGAGAAGAAATAAGTTTGAATGGGAGAATAATTATGTTTATTTGAGTGAGAAGAGAGAATATATAGAAGTTCATACTAGCATTGAGTAATGCCAGATGTCAATATATATTGCTATATGGTTATAATTTTTATTTACAAGATCAACACCCCTAAAACAAGATTACAACATTAAAAGCCCTAAACCTCGACTAAAAAACACACCTAAAAGAAAAACAACAAAAAGGCAACTACATCGACTTTTATTTTCATTATTTCAATTCTACAACTTAAAGGTAGAGTAGAGGAAGAACAACAACAATATATATATATATATGTGTGTGTGTGTGTGTACAAACCCATTTTGCCCCCAAAACTAACCCAATTACAAACCAGCCCAATCTTCCCTTAAACTAGCACAATTTATAGGCGGCCCAAAAGGCCCAAGACAGTTAATTGGTTTTCAGAGAGCTAGGGTTTCTAAAAAACCCTAGCCAAGAACCCACTAGCAGCCTCCACCTTGCCCATCACCCCATGCGTCACGAGCACATCCACGGCACCCTCCCGCGCCTCGGTCAGACACCCTCACGCGCCTCTGACACCGCACCATCTGCAAGAACAGGGAGCATGCACTAAAACAAATCGACAAAAACAGAAGAAATAGATGAAAGAAAACAAAAAATGAAACCTGTGCTTCGATTATAAAAACCGAAACAAAACCTGTTTGTATCTGGCTTCCGATTTTTACGAACTAGCAATAAAAAGACTGAACAAAAGCATTAAGGTCGGCAGATTTTTCTTCGTTTATTCAATACTTTCATTTATTTATAATTTCCATTCATTTTATTTGCTTATTTCTAAAAAACAAACGAGAGGTGAAAGAGAACAGACCTGAGTCAGAGCCGTCGTCCGAACCCCGTTCTCTATCCTTAAAGCTGAACCAAAGGGGCTGGGGCGTCAAGGTTCGCCACGAAATAGAGGCCTCGTTCGGCATTAGGGGTTCTCTTGGAGTTGTCACCATCGGACGCAGGTCGTGTGACGAACGATGGAAGGAAGCCTATCGTCGGGCCGAGGAGTTGAGAGAAAAGAAGTTTTTTTAATCTAATGTGAAATGATGGAAAAGGAAAAATGGGGCTTTTATAATAATGAAAACAATGTCGTTTCAACAGGGCCTCCCAGACGCCAAAGCGGCGTCGTTTGGGAGGCCGACCAATTCAACTTGACCCAAGGCCGGGATCCGCGTTTTCCTACGGAAGGGTTATTTGCGCCTTTAACCCTTCCGTCTTTTCTACTCATTTCAATTAAGTTTTTTTATTATTATTTCGTGATTGCTCGTGAATTCAATTTAGTCCCCATGAAACGCAAACATTTTGGAAAAAAAGGGTATTTTCCGTTCACCTCTTTATTTTCACGCGTTACATTAGACCCCAACCCTTTTCTCCTCTTTTTAATTAGGTTCTTCAACTTTATTTCTCACTCAATTTAGTCATTTTATTATTTTCATCCTTTTATTATTAATTTAACTAACCTTATTATTATTATTATTATTACTATTATTACTATTTTCATATTAGTATATTGTGTATGTATATTTCATATTATTGTTATTATATTTATTATCACTATATTATTATTATCATTATTATTTTTATTTTATCACTTTTATTATATTATTTATATATATATGTATATATTATTATTTATTTAACGTTCATTTGTATATTATACTTATATTTTTATTATTAATTTAACTAACTTTATTATTATTATTATTACTATTATTACTATATTCATATTAGTATATTGTGTATGTATATTTCATTATTATTGTTATTATATTTATTATCACTATATTATTATTATCATTATTATTTTTTTATTTTATCACTTTTATTATATTATTTATATATATATATGTATATATTATTATTTATTTAACGTTCATTCGTATATTTATACTTATATTATTTCACATATACTTATATTTTCATTCATGTCATCACATCTTATATATTCCTATTTATATTTACATCTCAATATCGTTTTTGTTATCGTTATTATCATCATTATTATTGTTATCTTTATTCTCTTGTCGCTTGTAAAGTCGTCATATCGCTTATAATTCTTTCGTTTTCATTTATTATCCTTTTCGACATATCGGTTTTACTCGTTTATATCTATTTTCGTCTTATTATTACCGTTTGTATTTAACATATGTGTTCTATATGCTTGCTAGCATTGTATTCTCTGCATTTTGTTACGAATTCGTGTTACATTTTACCCAATACAAAATTGATTTCTTTCATAAAGGCAATATTTCGTGTTCAGAAATTTGGAAAAATCGTGCTCTAACTCACTGGGTTCCGGTTTCTTCTCGTTAATAATTGAACAACGGGATATCCTTTTAGAATCACAATTTAAATTTTAAAACAAAATACTTAATCCGAAAATTTGAAATGTCGTGCCTAACTTCTTGGACTCGACACTTAGATACTTGGGATAAGTTTCTTTTCCTAAAATAGAGGCAATCTTCTATATTTGAAATCTCGAAATCGAGCCCTAACTTCTTGGGCTCGATTTTTTCATTTGACGAATAACGAAGATCATCTTCAAATAAAACCCAGTTTCAAAAGGTGAGCTTAGTTTGGGAGTTTAAAGTATTGTGCCTAACTTCTTCGGACGTGATGCTTTACCTCTTGAAAATAAGAAAGCCTTAACGTCCTTCCAATTTTAAAATAAAAGCATTGTATTTTGAATCCTTTAAAGTTTTCAACAAATAGGACATCAATCAATTAGTTTGGTACCAATTTTGGGCGTGTCGAGGGTGCTAATCCTTCCTCGCACGTAATCGACCTCCGAACCCGTTTTCTTAAAGTTCGTGGACCAAAAAGCACTGTTTTAGTAAATTAAATGTTTTATTAAAACGAAGGTGATCCGATCACACCAAATAAAGATCGGTGGCGACTCCTTTCCTTTTCTTTTTCAAAAAACGAGTCGACCGCGTCGTTTACCGTTTCACCCAAAAAAATGGTTACGACAGCTTGGCGACTCCACTGAGGACTCGAGGGTCAAGCCATAGATTGATTGATTTTTGTCTTTTTGATTAAAATGGTTTCAGAAAATCATGTTTCTTTTGATGCACTTTCAATATTGGTCTCGTAAATAATTTGGCATTGCATTGCATGACCATTGTGGTCACACCTTTAAGTGAGAGCGAGAAGCCATGCCTTCGTGAGGTTTTCACCTCCGCATGGGCTAGTGGACTGCTTTCGGGATACATCCGTACCTATGTCTTCGTGAAGTTTTCACTTCCGCATGGCCATAGGGAAATGTATTCCCCTGAACCGAACTCGGTCCGTATGAGCCTATAATAGGTGAGGATCGAGGAATCTGCTGGTTCGGGTACCTCAAACTTTAGAACCAAACCGCATATAATAAACCCTAGGAGCCCACCTTAGGTAGAGCTATGTCAAACCTTAGTGGTCACCCAGGTAGGTGTTTGCTTATTTTACTTGCTTTATATTCCACGATACTAACATGTTGTGTTTCATTCTTTTGCGCATATCATTTCATATTTTAAGAGGCATCGATTCACGGTCAGTTTCTGAGTTAGAAAGCCGGTTATGGAAAGTGAATTCCTTGATAAAGTAGAAGACAATGCGGTCGCCCGCACATGATTAGAGCCAAGCCAATTAGAAAATAAGGGACTAAAAGCTAGAATAGCTGAGCTTGGTAGTCTCTACACCACTATCAAGTCAAAGCCAATCAAGTCAATCCGAAGGTGGTCCCTATACTACTATCGAAGTCAAGACTCGGAAAGCCAACTGAAGTCAAGCCTGAACAGAATCGAGGAAATGAAAGGTAAGGTTGAAGACACAGTAGAGAGCTCTGAATTGAGCTTCTGGAAACGAGAGAAAGGCGCTGAGAGGAGGAGCTTCGCCATTCTTGCGAGCAAGTTAGAAGTCAGAACTACCTCATAGGTGAAGCGACAATCCAGAACCAAGAGGTAGCTGATCACCTACAGACTTTGGCTGTTAAAAGCTGACACATGGAGCGTGAGATATGAGCTACCACCGGATCATGATCAAGAGCTAATCTCCTTGGGAAAATCAAAACCTTAGGCCTCAAGGCGAAAGCATATTTGTAATCTGCTTTATGTAAAGGGTTTTGCCTTCTAATAAAGTTTTCTAAAATGAAGTTGATCAGAATCGATGTCTTCTTCCTGCATTCGTGCATTTGCATTGCATCATATTATATGTATTAAATTTTATAAAAAGAAGCCTAATTGGTTAAGATTATCAGAAACAAGAGAAAGAGAAGAGGAAACCTGGGAACTGAACATTACTACGGGACTCGTGCTAAGACAAAGAAAATGGATCAAAGATTGAATAATTTCGAAGAAATGCAAGAACGAGATCTGAGGAGCAAATGATGAAACTCAAAGAAGAAATGAAGGACCAAATCTTGGAGGCTCGAAAAGCATGATATACAGATGGCCCAGATCTTTGAATGGAGTAATGAGACAAAGGAAAGGTCCAATGCCTCCGGTCGATGAGGATAGCGAAGGCGCTCCCCCGGGTTTTACCCTGCCACATGCAAGAGCAAGGCCTGAGGCGTATGCCCTAAGGCCGTCAGTTGTGACCAGACCCCAACAAGGGCAGGAGGACGCTAGACCACCCACGAGCTCCCACGTTGGCTCAGGATCCAATCCAGGAGATAACCCGACCAATCCTGTTGTACCTGATTTAGATATGGCTGAGAAAATAGGGTCGAGAGAAGAATCTTCAAGGCAGTTAGAGGATCGTTGTAGATGGTTGGAGGAAAAGTTCAAGGCTTTGGAAGATCCGATCACCACCACGGTATTGACGCAAAGACTTGAGTCCGGTTCTAGATCCGGTGCTTCCTCATAAGTTCAAAATGCGAATTCGAGAAATGCAGTGGGACTAGCTGTCCGGAGGCCCATATCACCATGTTCTGCAGCGAATGGTGGTACGTGAACAATGACCAACTCTTAATCCACTTGTTTCCAAGAAAGTTTAGTGGCGCATTGCTAGATGGTATAACCAGCTTAGTCGGGCCAACATTAGTTCCTGGAGAAGTCTGGCTCAAGCATTTTTAAAGCATTTCAGCCACGTTACGGACATGGCACCAGATAGAATTACTTTGCAAAGCATGGAAAAAAGACAAAATGAGAGTTTCAGGCAATACGCGCAAAGGTGGAGGGAGGTCGCCATGCAGGTCCAACCACCCCTCTTAGAAAAGGAAACTACCATGCTCTTCATCAATACCACAAGGCTCCTTTCATAACCCATATGATAGGGAGTACCACTAAGAGCTTTGCCGACATGGTAATGGCGGAAATGATCGAACATGCAATCAGAGATGCGGCAAGATTGAAGCGAGGGAAAACCAGATAGAAGGCTTGCTCCTAGAAAAAATGATGACGAGGGGAATACTATAAACATGGGGGACTCAAAGTTAATTACCGTTAATCAACCAAAAACGGTGACTCATCGAGTATCAAGATTCATCAAGGAAAGAATCTCACACAAGGAAAATATTGAAAAACTCCAATTTACGTCAATCCTATTACGAATAAGGAGTTGTATCAAAGTTTATTTGATGCACACGTTGTGTCCCCCAATATCCAAAACCGATGCAACCTCCGTACCCAAAATGGTATGACCCAAACACTCGGTGTGAGTACCACGCAGGATCACGGCCTTTCGATAGAAAATTGCCTCACTTTTAAAAATTGGTGGAAAATCTCATCAACATGGGTATTGTGAAGTTCGATGGAGCAATGGTTTACCCGAAGAGAACCGAGGAATAAAAGTTTTTCGAGCATCTGTCTTTATGTACTTGGGAGTGTTTTTGAACAATAAGACTGTGGAAGAAACATGTATTTTTAAAGCTAATTTAGAGTAATGTGTAAAAACACACTTGTTTCTTCAAGCCTGGAAGCAATAAGATTTCTTTTGAGAAGTAGGCTTGTGTCCGAATTTTATTTCAATAAAATGCATCTTTCTAAGTAAATATTTTCATTCTTTACATTTCATCTGAATATTCTTTCACTCATGACCATATCATACGAATAATCATCCTTAGGATCATTTATTCTTTGGATTTTCTACAATGGGCCCCAGGATATCAATGACATGGCGACTTATTTCTTGACTCCCTTTTAGTGAGATATGTATCTAGAGGGATCTAAAGGCTTTGAAGATGACAAAGATTGCGACTTACTTTCCCAATGTAGATCCTACCTTATGAAGTGTCAGCAGACGCTATGAACTAACGAAAGAGATGAAGACGAAAGTGTAGCTCCTTGTAGGAATAAGGCAAGGCATCGTTGAGCTATTTTCAGGAATTTAAGATGTTTTCGCACGATCATATCAAGGCATGCCAAACTACAAAAACATGGGTATGCTGTTAAGGTTGGGGTTTAAAGAATCCATATTGTACAACAACCTAGCTAATCAAGAGGCTCGGGCTATTGGTTCACCAAGAAAAGGGAAATTGTACATGTTATGCTAAAATGCCAAATCGAGGAAGACTGTGCCTTCTCCATTTTCCCTATATGAAGCATGAATGTTAACAAGCCAGCCTCCTCAAAAGCTTTTAGCCAATATCGATTCATATTCATGGTCGTTGGTTACCTCACTGAGAGGGTGAAGGTCGCTTCATATGCCAAAATTACAAAGTCAGCAGTCATCAAATTTAAAAAAAAAAACAAAAACATTCAAGATTTTTTGGAAAAAATGGTTGAGACTTGTAAAGGTTGGCATAGAGAAGTTACCATTTACCTTTTAGGTTCCGTGAATGTTGGCCAGGATTTTTGCCGGGGCATCTTTCCCATTGGTTCGTGAAAGGGAAACAATTGTTGGAAGATAAGATTCCTTTTCCCAAGCTTAGATTGAATTAGATGAAGCAGAATGCCTCCAATAAGCTTGAATGAAAGCATTCAGCAGGGTCAAATGTACCAAAAAAACGGATACGGGCTTGATAAAAGGTTCGCTCAAGAGAATTTCAGGAAGAGGACTTAGCATTAAGAAAGATTCTTCTTATCCAAAAGAACTCCAAAGAAAAAGTAAATGCCTTATACAAAGAAAGAATGCCTGTTCTAGGGAACATAAGTGTTAACCAAGATGGATGGCAAGGACACCTTAATCCGGTGAGTTCGATTCATAAAAAAAAAAAAAAAAAAAAGAAATACAAAAGTACAAAGAATACAAAAAATAAAAAAGGAAAAAAAGAAAAAAGAGAGGCCAAGGCTAAAACCATGAAAGGGCTTTGAGACCAAAGGGTATTTGAGTTGAAAACCGAGAAGGCAACTCAAAATTTTGATCGAAAGTAGGGCATCTGAGAGTCTTACTACGCTCGAAGAAGTATGTTACGTCTTGGGGGCGTCGACAAAGTACTCTGGATCCCCTAAACACATATTAAGCTCAAAATGGTCCTCAAGAAGTTGGAACAGAGAAGTTCAAGCTGCGATATCTGGGGCACTTAGTTTCCATTTTACCCATTTTTGTTACTTGTGGTTATCTTATTCCTTTTAAAAAAAAACCACCGATAAATTTCCTTCTTAATTACCTCTGCTAGCTTTGATTAACTTGTTTGTTTCAAGCTATGCTCCCAATCAGTTTCCTTTTCGTCCATTGTTACAATCTTTTTCAGGCATTTTGCATTAAAATAACGATTAGTGGACTAATAATACTTTCATAAAAGGAGTTTTGCATATTACTCTGGAAGCTTCTAAATAATACAAGGATCTGAAACAGGACTATTGTTTAGAACTCACTCAGCTCAAAGTTTAGAAATATTGGAGAAAGATGATTATCTCTTTGGACCTTTTATTGGTCGAACAAAAAGACAATACATTTCGCCGGTGATACGACCTTGACAGATAACGAGTAATGTCAACCCAACAGTACAAAGGGATCATTCTCAAGAAAAGAAAAATGATACTCTGCATTCATGCACATATCAGGCCTACACATCTGGTCATTACACCAGTGAATGGTGTAACAGATCAAATTGATCCTATACCTCGGAGTTACAGCAGGATGGATAGGAGGAAACAAATGTTATTCTCCTGAAGTTGCAGTGAGAGGTACAATCTTTATATCCCAGAAGGTATAGTGGAAGGGGCTCTGAAATCACAGCGGGGCAAGCTTGTTGGGCAGAATATGATCGTTTTTGGATTTTCTGTCAAAGATACCAGCAGAACGAAGAAGCATGACAATGCATCAGTGATAGAACCTTAATAAACTACGAGCAATGACGACTCCAAGCATTTAAAAAGGGATCATTTCATTTTGCATTCATGCATCATTTCAAAGCACGTTTAGTTAGGAGCATTCGACTCATTGCATCCTAATCATTGTAAAAAGACCATTCTCATGACATTCTGCATTCATGCAAATGTCATCCATTGTCATTTAGTTAGGAGCATTGATTTATTACGATCATTGCACCTTAATCATTGTAAAAGACCATTCTCATGACATTCTGCATTCACGAAAGTGTCATCCATAACACATGTAGGAGGCTTTGAGTCATTCTGATCATAGCATCCTCACCATTTGCATAAGCATAAATTCTACAGGACAGGTTTCTCAAAGAACAACGTAGCAATATCAAAGTTCAGATTTTGTTCCCTAGAGATGATAGCGGAGCAGACTGAAGATTGAAGTCTTCCTGAATAGTAAGGAAGCACATTGGAAAGTCCAGATTTCGTTCCCTCAAGATAGTAGTGGAGCAGACTGAAGATTGAAGTCTTCCTGAATAGTAAGGAAGCACATTGAAAAGTCCAGATTTCGTTCCCTTAAGATAGTAGTGGGGCAGGCTGAAGATTGAAGTCTTCCTGAAGATAGTAAGGAAGCAAATTGAAAAGTTCTGAATTCTCAGTGGAGTAAGTTGAGATTACAAATCCCGTCTCCCTGAGTTAACAATAAGATTACATCCTTAATTCTTTGAAGTTTCAGTAAGAGAAGATGGAGATTACAAATCTCTTCTCCCCAATTCTTATTTCCTCGAAGTTCCCGTGGAGTAGGTTGAGATTACAAATCCGTCTCCACGAGTTAACAATGAGGTTACATCCTTAATTCTTTGAAGTTTGAAGAGAAGATAGAGATTACAAATCTCTTCTCCCTGAATTCTTATTTCCTCGAAGTTCCCGAGGAGTAAGTTGAGATTACAAATCCCGTCTCCCTGAGTTAACAATGAGATTACATCCTTAATTCTTTGAAGTTTCAGTAAGAGAAGATGGAGATTACAAATCTCTTCTCCCTGAATTCTTATTTCCTCGAAGTTCCCGTGGAGTAGGTTGAGATTACAAATCCCGTCTCCCTGAGTTAACAATGAGGTTACATCCTTAATTCTCGAAGTTTCAGAGAGAAGATGGAGATTACAAATCTCTTCTCCCAATTCTTATTTCCTTGAAGTTCCGTGGAGTAGGTTGAGATTACAAATCCGTCTCCACGAGTTAACAATGAGGATAAGTCCTTATTTTCTTTGAAGTTTCGGTAGAGAAGATAGAGACTACAAATCTCTTCTCCCTGAATTCTTATTTCCCCAAAGTTCCTATGGAGTAAGGAGCAGATCGAAGATAACAAGTCTGGCGATCCTGATGTTACAGGAGCGGGTTGTAGGAGCAGGTCGAAGATACAAGGCGCAACAGAATAAATTGGAGCTACAAGTCCTATCTCAACAAAGCAACGGTGGAATAGAATCGAAACAACCAGATGCGGTGGACTGAATGGGGCTACCTGAAGAAAAGAGCACCAAAAGAAGTTAAGGCCCACTGAGACCGGGCAAAATGGGTCTTTCTTATGTCTTTGCTCTATTGCCGTTACACGACAATGAGCAAAGAGGGGCAGCTGTACAAACCCATTTTGCCCCCAAAACTAACCCAATTACAAACCAGCCCAATCTTCCCTTAAACTAGCCCAATTTATAGGCGGCCCAAAAGGCCCAAGACAGTTAATTGGTTTTCAGAGAGCTAGGGTTTCTAAAAACCCTAAGCCAGAACCCACTACTTGACCTCCACACTGCCCATCACCCCATGCGTACGAGCTTGTCCACCAGCACCCCTCCCCGCGCCTCGGTCAGACACCCTCACGCGCCTCTCACACCGCACCATCTGCAAGAACATGGAGCATGCACTAACACAAATCGACAAAAACAACAGAAATAGATGAAAGAAAACAAAAAATGAAACCTGTGCTTTGATTATAAAAATCGAAACAAAACCCGTTTGTATCTGGCTTCCGATTTTTACGAACTAGCAATAAAAAGACTGAACAAAAGCATTAAGGTCGGCGGATTTTTCTTCGTTTATTCAATACTTTTATTTATTTATAATTTCCATTCATTTTATTTGCTTATTTCTAAAAAACAAACGAGAGGTGAAAGAGAACAGACCTCAGAGCCGTCGTCCGAACCCCGTTCTCTGTCCTTGAAGCCGAACCAAAGGGGCCTGGGACGTCAAGGGTTCGCCCCTGAAATAGAGGCCTCGTCTGCATCGGGGGTTCTCTTGGGAGTTGTCGACCATGGACGCAGCGGTGGTATGACGAACGACGGAAGGAAGCCTATCGTCGGTGAGGAGTTGAGAGAAAAAGTTTTTTAATCTAATGACAGAAATGACAGAAAAGGAAAAAATGGGGCTTTTATAATAATGAAAATGGCGTCGTTTCAACAGGGCCTCCCAGACGCCAAAACGGCGTCGTTTTGGGAGGCCGACCCGAATTCAACCCGACCCAAGGCGGGATCCGCGCTTTTCCTACGGAAGGTTATTTGCGCCTTTAACCCTTCCGTCTTTCGCCATTTCAATTAAGTTTTTTTTTTATTATTCGGCTCGGCAGTTGCTCTGTGAATTCAATTTAGTCCCCCATGAAACGCAGCATTTTGGAAAAAAAAGGGTATTTTCCGTTCAGCCTCTTTATTTTCATGCGCGTTACATTAGACCCCAACCCTTTTTCTCCTCTTTTTTAATTAGGTTCTTCAACTTTATTTCTCACTCAATTTAGTCATTTTATTATTTTCATCCTTTTATTATTAATTTAACTAACCTTATTATTATTATTATTACTATTATTACTATTTTCATATTAGTATATTGTGTATGCATATTTATTATTATTGTTATTATATTTATTATCACTATATTATTATTATCATTATTATTTTATTTTATCACTTTTATTATATTATTTATATATATATGTATATATTATTATTTATTTAACGTTCATTTGTATATTTATACTTATATTTTATTATTAATTTAACTAACTTTATTATTATTATTATTACTATTATTACTATATTCATATTAGTATATTGTGTATGTATATTTCAGATTATTGTTATTATATTTATTATCACTATATTATTATTATCATTATTATTTTTATTTTTATCACTTTTATTATATTATTTATATATATATATGTATATATTATTATTTATTTAACGTTCATTCGTATATTTATACTTATATTATTTCACATATACTTATATTTTCATTCATGTCATCACATCTTATATATTCCTATTTATATTTACATCTCAATATCATTTTTGTTATCGTTATTATCATCATTATTATTGTTATCTTTATTCTCCTGTCTGCTTGTAAAGCTGTCATATCGCTTATAATTCTTTCGTTTTCTGTTTATTATCCTTTTCGACATATCGGTTTTACTCGTTTATATCTATTTTCGTCTTATTATTACCGTTTGTATTTAACATATGTGTTCTATATGCTTGCTAGCATTGTATTCTCTGCATTTTGTTACGAATTCGTGCTACATTTTACCCAATACAAAATTGATTTCTTTCATAAAGGCAATATTTCGTGTTCGAAATTTGGAAAAATCGTGCTCTAACTCACTGGGTTCCGGTTTCTTCTCGTTAAAATTTGAACAACGGGATATCCTTTTAGGAATCACAATTTAAATTTTAAAACAAAATACTTAATCCGAAAATTGAAATGTCGTGCCTAACTTCTGGACTCGACACTTAGATACTTCGGGATAAGTTTCTTTTCCTAAAATAGAGGCAATCTTCCGTATTTGAAATCTCGGGAAATCGAGCCCTAACTTACTAGGCTCCGATTTTTTCATTTGACGAATAACGGAAGATCATCTTCAAATAAAAACCCAGTTTCAAAAAGTGAGCTTAGTTTCGGGAGTTTAAAGTAATGTGCCCTAACTTACTGGACGTGATGCTTTACCTCTTCGAAAATAAGAAAGCCTTAACGTCCCTTCCAATTTTAAAAATAAAAAGCATTGTATTTTCGAATCCCTTTAAAGTTTTCAACAAATAGGACATCAATCAATCAGTTTGGTACCAATTTTGGGCGTGTCGAGGGTGCTAATCCTTCCTCGCACGTAATCGACCTCCGAACCCGTTTTCTTAAAGTTCGTGGACCAAAAAGCACTGTTTTAGTAAATTAAATGTTTATTAAAACGAAGGTGATCCGATCACACCAAATAAAGATCGGTGGCGACTCCTTTCCTTTTCTTTTTCAAAAAACGAGTCGACCGCGTCATTTACCGTTTCACCCAAAAAAAATGGTTACGACAGTGTGTATATGTGTGTGTGTATGCCATAAAGCTCAAAAAACCAAGCTAAAAAAGCATTGTAATTTAAGGATAATCACTGATTAAATAGTTGGATAAGATCAAACTAGACTATCGATCTCTCGATGTTTTATAATAACTTTTGAGTTAATTCCATCATGCATCTCTAAATTATGACTCTTATTTTAAATTGGTCTTTAAACTTTAAATCATTCTAATTACATCTTCAAACTACCGATGATATATCAATTAGGTCTTTCCATTACTAAAATCATTAATTAATTTAACTTTGAAATAATACATAAGATCTTATATAACATAATATAAAATGAAAATTTTAAGAAAAACATGAAATATTGTTAAAATAGATGTTGCCAAAATATTGGTTTTGAGATTTTAAAACTTTTCTTGATGTTTTATCGTTCACTATTTTTCTTTCTAGTTTTACTTTTGTTTTTAGTTTTGCTTTTAAAAGTTAAGTTGTAACATCATATTTTTTAAAAAGATCAATTTAAATTTCATTATATAAGATATGACGTGTTATTTAATGGTTTTAATCATGAAATGACTTTTTGATATAACTTCATAGTTTGGGGATGTAATTAGGATACTTTGACATTTAAAACCAATTTAAAATGAGAATCATAATTTGGGGATGTCTGATGCAATTAATTCTTAACTTCAACTAACAAAGAGAGGAAGAAAAAAGGAATGAAAGAAGAAAAGAAATAAGTTTGAATGGGAAAAGAATTAAGTTTATTTTAGTGAGAAGAGAGAATATAAAATGGATACCTAAAGGAAAAATAATATATATTTTTGCCTTAGCAATATATATTAACACATAGCATTACTCAATGTTTCAGTGTACCTTTATATATATTCTCTTTCTCACTCAAACAAATTTAATTCTTCTCTCATTCAATGTTATTTATTATCTTCTCTCATTTTTTTTTCCTTCTTCCTCTCTCTGCTAGTTGATATTAAGATGATGAAAATAAAGAAGAAGAAATTTGAGTAATGAGGTTGCTGCCAAACCTTCAGTTATCTCCATTACTCAATCTCTAACACCGTCAAGCCTACCAAAAAAACAAATGAGAAAGATATGCCATAAAGGCCAAAGCACCAAGCAAAAAAAATTGTAATATTTAAGACTTGTTAATATTCAATAATTATATCAAGTCCCCTATTATTTTGCAATCATATTAAATCTCAAATAAAAAAAATTCTCTCAAACTTTATTTAAATATTATTTATCTATGTTATTTAAAAAACAATTATTTATCTATAATTTTCTATACACATTGAACACTAAAAACTTAGTAAGAGAGTACATCTATCATTAATGAGAGCAAAACACATTAAAGTACATATTGTTTTTAACGAAAGTACATTATTTTTGAAAATTAAAAGTTAATTCATTATTACATGCATATATTGCATTTTATATTAAATAATAAAGTTGTCAAAGAAAAATAATGTTCTACTCATGTTGATCTGCATACCATTCTGAAATTTATAATAATCAAGTCAAAAAAATATATTTGGTTATTAAAAAAAACTATTTATTAGACACATAGAGGAAGGATAAGGATAGATAAGTTTTGCTTGAATAATGTAACATCCTAAAACTCGACTTAGAAGTTTTAACCAAATTCTGGAGTTCACATTTGCCATCGAGATGACTCAAAACAAAATGTCATTCAGTTATCTTAAAACCATATAAAAAATAATTATGTAATAGCTTTGAAACCAAACCGGATTTGGTAATCATAATATGAAGTCATACGACGTAAAAGTACGAAAACAATTAAGTTAACTTAAACCGAAAATCCCATACTGCAATTCACTTAAAGTTAATTACAAAACCAGCTGAATTGAAACAAAGTACTATAGAAAACTTATTTAAACAAACTAGAACGAAATATACTGAGATTCTCCGATTTGCTGAGTCCAAGACCTAACATTGCATTTTACCTGAAAAGAGGAAACTGAGGGAGTGAGCTACGAAAGCTCAATGTGATTTTAAAACAAACGTAAATAAGCAGTGTTAAATGAATGACCAAACACACGAAAATCTTAGCAGTTCAATATATCTGTACACATTGTATAAGTGAATCAGTACACTAATATTTTATCATAAGTGGATAAAACCTAAGACCTCTAGAAAGTGCACTAGCTACTTAACTATTATGTCTACGTCATTTATTAGTTACTTATTTCAATTAACCCTATATATTTTGGGGTGTTTCAAGTTTAATGCATATAAGTATTTTGTTGGAACGTTGATACATAACTAATGGAATGCCTAGATCATCTCTATTGCCCGATAGAATAATCTTGTCAGTATCAGTAGAAATGATCTTTCCTTCGTGATCAGCTATAGCCGGAACTCCTGAATCTAGAGCCAGTTGGCATTCCAACCCAGTTCCAACAATGCACTTCTTGGAACGAGAAGGCAAACCTACTTGGCGTTGCATATTAGAACTCATTAAAGCTCGATTAGCATACTTATGCTTAAAAAAACGAATGAGGGAAGCTCCAATAGAAAATATTGAAAAGGAAAAATACTATTCACTACTTTCTCTCTTACAAATAAATTCTTCTCCAACTTATAAAGGAAAAATATACATTGATTAGGGAAAAGACTAGAATCCCCTCTTTCGACCGTACCATTATTGAACCAATTGTGTTTGGAGTGAAAATTAAATAATAATTTAATGTATTTCAAATAATAAATAGACACGTGATAAGTTATATAAATTCTTTTCAAATCATATTTTTGTAAGAATTAGATAGGATTATAATTTTCAGTAAAATTTTATTATTGCACCTAAATAAAAATACTAGAAAAATGTAAATCATAGAAAATTAGAATAAGTTTCTCCTTCGCATCTTCGTTATCGTCATCATCATAAACATCTTCCTCCTCATTATTTCATTGCATGCAAACAAAATTTTAGGAAGATTTTTTCATTATTCAAAGAAAATTAAGGTAATAAATCTTTTTTTCTAATCTATGAAAAAATAAGAGAGGTTTACCGGCTTGTTTGTAATTCATTAGCACCAATTTCTTTTTTTACTGATCTATGTAAGGAAATTGCTTCTTGAAAATGCCAAAGTTTTTTTCTGCCAAGGTTTTATCTTATTTGGTTGGGAAAGAATCCATCTCCACTTCAAAATTCACTAAATTGAGGTATCCATTCAAAACTTAAGATACCATCACCAATGGAAAAAAAAAAAAAAAAAAAAGGGTGTTGGAATAGAACTTTGAAAGAACACTTTCAAGAGGAAGGGTGTAAGTAGTGAGCTTTGTAAGTTACCATTATGCTTAAGTCTTTACAAAAAAGTCACTTAATTTTAAAAAAATAAAATCTCAAATTTTGTTAAAAAACATACACTAACTCTATATTTTACCTTAAAAATTTAACGTCGAAACTAAGGTCTTACCAGAGCGAATCTTTTTCAACTTGGAACAACCAAACCACACTCAAAATTAATCTTTTGGTCAGTTACACGACACCAAACTAATGTCAGGTTTCACACTTTGAAACAAAGATTCCTTGGCTTTATATGGAAATCAAATTAGAACTGTTTTGTTTTAGGGACTAATAAATAGTATTAGCCCACTTGCCCTAGTTTTGAACTAATTTAAGGATCACCACTGATTAATTAGTTGGATAATATCAAACTAGACTGTGGACCTCTAGATGTTTTATATTAACTTTTGAGATAATTTTATCAACATCTCTAAATTATGACTCTTATTCTAAATTGGTCCTCATATTTTAAGTCATTTTAATTACATCTTCAAACTGCCAATGTTATTTTAGTTAGGTCTTTCCGTTGCTAAAATCGTTAATTTAATTGTGAAATGATACATAAGATCTTGTATGGCATATTCTACAATGAAAATGGTAAGAAAAAAAATGAAATATTATTAAAATAGATGTTGTCAAAATCTTGATTTTGAGGTTTTTAAAGCTTGTACTGATACTTTATCGTTCACTCTTTTTTCCAATTTTACTTTATTTTTATTTTGCTTTTAAAAGTTATGTTGCAACATCTTATTTTGTTTAACAACAAAAAGTCCTTTCAAAATTTATAATTTCAAACTCCTTAATATTCAATAATTACATTAAGTGTCAATTATTTTGTAATCAAATCATATTAAATCTCAAATAAAAGAAAATTTCTCTCAAACTTTTATTTAAATATGTTTGATTTTCAAGATCAATCTTATATTTTGGATCTATAATTTTCAAGACATATTGAACATAAAAACTTAGTAAGAGAGTACATCTATAATTGATGGGAACAAAACACAATAAGTACATTTTATGGAAAAATAAGAAATTATTTCATTATTACATCCATATATTGCATTTTACATTAAACACCAAAGTTGTAAAAAAGAAAAAGAAAAAAAAAAAAAAGAACAATCTTATGCTCTTTGTTGATCTTCATACCCATCAAGGCTTAAGCACCAACAAATGGCTTCCATCTGAAATCCATAATAACCAAGTTTCATTTATCAACAATAGGTGTACGTATTACTTCAAAAAAATACATATATGTCTATCGTTGTCTCTTCAGTATTGCCTGTATTCTTTGGTCTGTTAGTACAAAACTCCGGTGAAGAAAATCTCGAACACACGAACTAAAACTCGAACAGAAGAAGAAATAGGACAAAGCTCCAAGGCGTGTATCAAATCACTATCTTTAAGGTTATATTCGCCCCACCTATCTTGATGTGCAAACGAGTTCCAAGCAAATTAACCTCGAGGATACAATGAAGCCAATGGCTATTTGCGTTTTACCTTGACGAGAATAGCCCACTACACAATCGAGCAATATATGACAAGAAAATCAATTTCTATAAAGGATTTACTCATGTAATACTTTATAGAATAATCTAACAATATTAGAAAATGAAGAAAGAAAGAAAGAATATTGAATTGTTGGTATATCTCCAAATGAAATCGATTCCTATTTATAGGAATTTTCATGTCTCTTCATAGAGACATCTTTAATCAATAGGTACCTTTTCCGAATAATAATGTTTTAAAATAAAACATTATTATTCATTTTATTATAACTATTCAAAAATATTATTTAAATAGTTATAATTCTTTTCAAAAATCAAAAGATATAATCTTTTAATTAATTATACCCAATAATTTATAGTTATTGGAAAACTATAAATATTTGAAAATGTTCCAACAATCTCCCCCTATTTTCAAAATATTTTAGATTTTGATATTCTTGGAAATCAATTTGCATAAATGAAGGTATCTTACGATTGAACCTTCACTTAGTGAAAACATGTTAAAGTTAATCGAAATTGCATGGTAGACTAAGCTTTGAACCAACTATTTCATTTGATTAACCGAACACATCTCACACAATGATCTCAACATCGGTCAATGCATAGTATCTAGGGACACTATTATGGCCATGTGTCTGTGTCCTCTTTTCATGAGTGCTGTCAGAGCCAAGCCCTTGAGCTGCTAGAAACGGCCACACTTCCACTCACATAGGTAGATCCCATCAAAAGTGTTCTCGTAATTAAAACACTCTAACATATTTATGTTATGGGTCCATTAAGAGTACATTACTCATCCTTCCCTTATCATTACGGTACCTAGCACTTTAATCTTAGGATGGATTTATTTATAGTGCTATCGGTCACATACTAATGATGTACTTTATCTCATTGAACTCAAGACTTGACGTTATACCAAGCAATCGAGTCGAGTTTCCATCATGGGTGACTCTAATTAATGGGCTTGAGTCCCATCCCTTTGAGGTCCTTTTCTGCATCTCTAGCAAGACTTTTTGTCAAAGGATCCGCAAATTTTCACTTGACCTCACATAATTAATAGTGATCACTCCATCGAGATTAATTGTCGGACATAACTATGTCTTAATCCAATGTGTCTAGACTTTCCATTATATACTTGGCTATATGCCTTTGCTAGAGTAGCTTTGACTATCACAACGGATAGAAAGCAGTGAAATTGGCTTAGCCATAAAGGTACATCATAAAGCAAATTTCTTATTCCTTCTTTAAATGCAATGACTAATGCAATAAATTCTGCGCCATGGTGGAATCGATAATACTGTTTGTTTCTTGGAACCCCAAGAAATGGCTCCTCCACCAAGAATGAAGATCCAACCACTAGTAGATGCATGATCTTCCAAACTTGTAATCCAACTAGCATCCGAATACCCTTCTAAAACTGGAGGATATCCATTATAACACAATCCATAGTTTATAGTCTTCTTTAAATACCTAAGTACTCTATTCAATGCTTGCCAATGCAAACTACTTGGATTACTTGTGTACCTACTCAATTTCCCAACAGCATATGCAATATCTGGTCTTGTACAAGTCATTATGTACATAAGACAACCAATTAGACTTGCATATTTCAATTGATCAATTTTCCTATCATCATTAGATACTAATTTTATTTGAGGATCCATGGGTGTAGATGTTGGTATCTGATTGAAAAGATCAAACTTTTAAGCACATTTTCAATGTAATGTGATTGTGATAAAGCTATACTGCTTTCATCTCGGTTATTTTAATCCCAAGAATAACATCTGCTACACCCATATCCTTCATAGCAAAGTTGTTTGACAAGAATTTCTTTGTGTTTTCTATCTGCTCCAAATCCGTGCCAAAAATGAGCATGTCATCTACATATAAGCAAATTATGACACCTTTTCCATTTTCAAATTTGCTATATATGCACTTATCGGATTCATTTATTTTATAACCATTAGCTAAAACAACATTGTCAAACTTTTGGTGCCATTGTTTTGGTGCTTGTTTAAGTCCATATAAAGATTTAACAAGCTTACATACCTTATGCTCTTGTCTGGAACAACAAATCCTTCCGGTTGTTCCATGTACACTTCCTCTTCAAATTCACCATTTAAAATGCAGTTTTAACATCCATTTGGTGAACAACCAAATTATATATGGATGTAAGTGATATTAAGAGTCTAATTGTAGCAATTCTTGCTCTTGGAGCATAGGTATCAAAGTAATCAATACCTTGTTTTGTGTAAAACCTTTGGCTACCAACCTTGCTTTAAACTTATCAATGGTTCCATCGACCTTCATTTTCTTTTTGAAGATCCATTTACAACCTATATGTTTGGAACCCCATGGAAGATCAACTAAGATCCAAGTTTGATTTCCATTATTGAATCCATCTCATCATTTATTGCTTCTTTCCAAAAAGAGTCTTGAGATTTCATTGCCTCTTCAAATGTAATAGGATCAGATTACGTATTATAACAATAAGGTATCTTATTATATATACTTTCACCTTTTCCTTCTACAAGAAACATTATGAAATCTGGTCTAAAATCTTTGACCTTTTAATCCTTTTACTTCTTCTTAATTCTTGACAAGATTCATCATTATTATCAATTTGTTCCAATGGAATCTCATTCTCATTTGAAGAATGAATCAATTGTTGTGTATTGTAATTGTCTTGATATAGAATTAAATCTATTTTCATCAAAATAGCATCTCTTGATTCAATACTTGATTAATAGAAATTGAATCATTTGGTTCAATTACCATGAACCTATATGCCTTGCTATTATGTGCATATCCTATAAATATGCATTCAATTCCTCTTTCACGTAACTTTTACGTTTAGGTGTTGGAACTTTGACAATAGCTCTACAACCCCAAACCTTCAAATAATTAAGGTTTGGTTTCCTTTTCTTCCATTGTTCATAAGGGGTTATTTTAGTTTCCTTATTAGAACTCTATTCAATATATGACAAGTTGTTAGAACGACTTCTCCCCAAAACCTTGTTCAAGACACGAATATGATAACATTGAATTTACCATTTCGATTAATACTCTATTTTTCCTTTCACTACACCATTTTGTTGTGGTGTATAAGGATCTGAAACTTGATGGACAATCCAGTGGATTCAAAATAACTTGGATTATAGTAGAAATGTACATGGTAGAAGCCTCGATCCTACCAAGGCCCCTTAGAAATGTGGGAGGGTTTGGGCAAAAATATAGGCCCGAAAAATGGGCTTGGTAAAAAATGAGGCAGTTTAAAAAGCGGGCAGACCTCGAGCATGATTTTTTTGGCGGGCACATTTTACCAAATATTTTAGTATTATTTTTATTTTTTATTAATAAAATTATTAATAAATTAAGCTAAACAAATTAAGCATCTATTTTAGTAAAGTAGAAAATTAAATGGTAGAATAATATCATTACGAGATTCAAAGTAGAAAATAAGCATCTATTTTTTAAATGTATTTGATTCATTATTTTTATTTTATTTAATAAAATAAAAAATAATACTGAACAACTGACGGCCAGACTCTAAGTTTACCCATTTCATGTCGGGCGGGCTTGGACAATTTTTAGGCCCATATTTGGTAGTAGGCACTTTGCCATGAACAGAGCCTAGATTTTAGTTGGGCTAGGCCGAGCCGGCCGGCCCTGCCCATGTACACCTCTAGATTATAGTATTCTCCACCTCTATCCGATCTTAAGCACTTGATAAATGATTCACATTGAAGTTCAACTTCAGATTTATAAACTTTAAATTTATCAAGTGCTTCATCTTTTGAATGCAATAAATATACATAACAATATTTAGAACAATCATCAATAAAAGTAACAAAATATTTCTTTCCACCTAATGTAGGAGTATTATGCATGTCACATAAATCACTATGTATCAAATCAAGCAATTTTGTTTTTCTTTTAACCTTAGGGAAAGGGTTTCTTGTAATTTTAGTCAACATACATGTATTGCATTTTTCAATATTATTATTAAAAGCAGAATTAAATCTAACTTATACATGTCATTCAATTTTCTATAATTCAAATGACCTAATCTATAATGCCATAAACAAAAGATTCAACCATATAAGCGAAATAGTATTTTCATTTTATTGATAATATTTAGTTTGAACATACTCTCATACATATACCCTTTCCTACAAAAATTCCTCCCTTAGACAAAATAAATTTATCGCTTTCAAAACAAGTTTGAAACCAAACTTATTTAATGAGACTTCTAGACACTAAATTCTTTCTAACTTCGGTACATAATATACATCATTTAAGGTTAAAACTTTTCCGTAAGTGAATTGCGTTCAACAGACCATTTGCCTTTGATTGCTGCGGTGGAAGAATTTCCCATGTACAAGACATTGTCATTTTCACATTGTGTAAACTTTGTGAACATGCTTTTGTCTTTGCACACGTGTTTGGTTGCTCCAGTATCAATCCACCATGTATTATCATCTTGTGCCATATTAATTTTGGATATCATTGCAACGAACTTTTCATTATTATCAGCCTTAGAAGATGATTTCTTCTTTAAGAATCGACATTCATTCTTGAAATGTCCCGCTTACCACAATGATAGCATGAGCCCTTTTGTTTCTTTTTAAACTTAGGTGCTCTATCGATTGCTTTGCACTTTCTCTTGAATGGTTTAGTAGTCTATACTTCCTCGTAACATGCACTTTGGCATTTTCAGAATTTAGATTCTGATCTTGCTTTTGATATTCTTCTTCAATACGAAGATGATTTGCCAAAGCCTCAAGAGATATTTCCTCTTTCTTATGTTTTAGACTTCTTTTAAAGTCTTTCCAAGATGGAGGAAGTTTGTCTATTATGGAGGATACAACAATCATTTCATCCATTTTCATATCATATTGTTTGAATTGATTCAGCATCTTTTCAATATCACGAAATTGTTCCATAACAGAACGACCATCAATCATTTGATAATTATTGAAACGACCGACAAGAAATTTCTTACTTGTAACATCTTGGTCATGTATCTTGTCTCCAATTTGTCCCATAATTCTTTAGCGGTGACCTCATTTTGGTAGGTGTCGAACAAACCATCGATAAACCATTCAATATGTGGCCCATGCACATGTAATCAACATTGTCCCATTTTTGTCTTTCTCGGGTTGCGACAATGATTCGTTTCAGTCTCCTCGTGTCTTGGGGTATCCAAAACATATGCAATCTTCAAAGTTGATAATAAGAAGTGCATCTTTTACGCCATCGTTTAAAATTGCCACCATCAAACCGATCAAGTTTGACAAAATTGAAGCCAACTCCTTAGTGTTCCACTTTCGTGAGTTGCGGTAGTCATTATGAATATAACCTTAAAATTGTTAGTACAAAACTCCGGTGAGGAAAATCTCGAACACACTAACGAAAACTTCGAGCGGAAGAAGAAATAGGACAAGGCTCCAAGGCGTGTATCAAATAACTATCTTTAAGGTTATATTCGCCCCACCTATCTTGATTGTGCAAACGATTTCCAAGCAAATTAACCTCGAGGATACAATGAAGCCAATGGCTATTTGAGTTTTGCACATGTGAGAATAGCCCACTACACATCGAGCAATATATGACAAGAAAATCAATTTCTATAAAGGATTTACTGAGTAATACTTTATAGAAAAATCTAACAATATTAGAAAATGAAGAAAGAAAGAAAGAATATTCAATTGTTGGTATATCTCCAAATGAAATCGATTCCTATTTATAGGAATTTTCATGTCTCTTCATAGAGACATCTTTAATCAATAAGTACCTTTCCGAATAATAATGTTTTAAAATAAAACATTATTATTCATTTTATTATAACTATTCAAAAATATTATTTAAATAGTTATAATTCTTTTCAAAAATCAAAAGATATAATCTTTTAATTAATTATACCCAATAATTTATAGTTATTGGAAAGCTATAAATATTTGAAAATGTTCCAACAGTCTCCAAAAACCTTGAATTAATATATGCAACATTAAGTCATTCATACCACTAGTATTAAACCAAGGCAAATTATTCGCTCCTTGTTCTCTTATTAATAAAATTTTCCCCAGTTTTTAAAGGGTTTATATATACATATATAACTATACATTGGTTGGGTAAAAGATTTGAATCTACCCTTTTGATCATACCATCGAACCTAACATTTGGAGTGAAAAATAGATAATAATTTAATGTATTTAAATTGTAAATGGAAACGTGATAAGTTCATCAATTCTTTTCAAGATCATTATTTTTTGTCAACTCGTTGGATAGGATAATAATTTTTGTAAAGTTTTATTATAGTACCAAAAGAAAAATACTAGAAAAATGTAAAGGGAAAAAAAATAGAATGACTTTATTCTTCACCTCTTCATTATTGTTATCATCATAAACATCTTCTTCCTCATCACTTTATTGCATGCAAACGAAATTTTCAGAAGAATTTTTCATTAATCAAAGAAAGTTAAGGGAATAGAAATGTAAATCCAATTTTTTTTCTAATTTATGGAGAAAGGTGGGAGATTTACCTACCCCATTGTGATTCATTAGCCCCGAATCGTGTATAAATTGTGTCGGACCTAAAGTCACGGATTAGGAACAAAAAATTACAAACTACCTTTGTTATAAACAAGAATTAAGAAGGAATTTTGGATGATTTTACTCATAAATTTAAACCTATTGCTTGGTGGTAGGCTTGGCAATGTTGGAGATTGAGTAATGGATATAACTGAAGGTCTGGTAGCAGCCACATTACTCATTTTTTTCTTTTCCTTTCATCATCTCAGCATCAACTAACAAAGAGAAAAAGATGAAGAAATGAGAGAAGAGAAGAAATAAGATTGAATGGGAGAAGAATTAAGTTTATTTGACTAAGAAGAGAGAATTATAGAAGTTCATACTGGCACTGAGTAATGCCAAATGTCAATATATATATATATATATATATATATATTGCTAAGGTTATAACTTTTATTTAAAAGATCAACACCCCTTCGATCATACTATCATCAAATCTACCCTTTCGATCATACCGTTTCATCATCTTAACATCAACTACAAAGAGAAAAAGATGAAGAAATGAGAGAAGAGAAGAAATAAGTTTGAATGGGAGAAAAATTAATTTTATCTGAGTGAGAGAAGATAATATATAAAAGTTCATACTGACATTGAGTAATGATAGATGTTAATATATATTGCTAAGGTTATAATTTTTATTTAAAAGATCAACACCCTTGAAACAAGATTACAATATTAAAACACACAGAAACCCGGACTAAAAGCACACCTAAAGGAAAACAACAAAAAGGCAACTACTTCAGCTTTTATATTCATCATTTTAATTCTACAACCTAAAGGCAAATTAGAGGAAGAACAACAAAAAAAAAAAATGAAAAAGAAATGCCATAAAGCTAAAAAAAAAAAAAAAAAAAGCAAAGAAGACCATTTTTAAGACTTGTTGATATGCAATAATTGCATTAAGTCTCCAATTATTTTGTAATCACATGAAATCTCAAATCAAAAAATTTTCTCCTAAACTTTAATTTAAATATTTTTATCTATAATTTTCTAGACAAATTAAACATTAAAAGAGAAGTAATAAATAAATTTGAATGAGAGAAGAATCAAATTTTTTGTGTGAGAAGACAGAGAATATATAAAGGTGCATGCTGGTATTAAGTAATGTCACATATCAAATATATATTGCTAAAGCTAAAATTTTAATGGATGAAATATCAACACCCCAAAACAAGGTTACCGTATGAAGAAACCATAAAAAAACAACAAAATGAGTAAGATACACCTAAAGAGAAAACAACAAAAAGGCAACTACAACAACTCTTAAACTCGATAGCTCAATTCTAGAACTTAAAAGGCAGACTAAAAGAAGAACACACACACAAAAGGAATAAAATATGCCATAAAGACGAAAGCCCCAAACAAAGAAGCATTGCTATATTTAAGGCTTGTTAATATTCAATAATTACATTAAGTCCCCAATTATTTTGTAATCATATTAAATCTCAAGTAAAAGAAATTTTCTCTCAAACTTTTTATGTAAATATTTTTATCTATAATTTTTAGACATATTGAACATTAAAAACATAAGAGAGATTTACCTTCTCCATTGTAATTCATTAGCACGAAATCGTTTAGAAACGATATCGTACCTAAAGACACGATTTAGAAACATACAATTAAAAATTGTCTTTTATATAAACACGAATTAAGAGGGGATTTCGAATGATTTTACTAATAAACTTAACCTATTTCTTGGTGGTAGGCTTGGGGCTGTTGGAGATTAAATAATGGAGACAACTAAAGCTTTGGTAGCAACCTCATTACTCAAATTTTCTTGTTCATTTATCAACTTAATATCAACTAACAAAGATAGGAAGAAGAACAAATGAGAGAAAAGAACAAATAAGTTTGAATGAGAGTAGAATTAAGTTTGTTTGAGTGAGAAAAGAGAGAATATATATAAGTGTATACTGACATTGAATAATGCGCTTGATGCCAAAATATATATTCATTTTGCTAAGGTTAAAACTTTTATTGATAAAATTCCAACATCCCCAAAACAAGGTTACAATATTAAGAAACCTCAAATAAAAAACACATACAAAAAACAACAACAAGAAGAAGACAACTACACCAGCTCTTACAATCATCAACTTATTTCTATAACTTAAAAGCAGACTAAAGGTAACTCACTTTATAGAGAAAGACACCTCCTGATGCAGCTTTAATGCCCAAAATATAGGTGATGCTGGCAAATAATCCAATTTAAAAATTTTAATAAAAATATCATCCAGCGTTTAAACAACTCGCTCCTAAGATTTTATTCAATAAAAATCAGAACTCTGTAATTGTTGACATCAATCAACACACTTGAGAAGTACCCACAAAATTCTCATTTCTGCAAAATTCAAGGTAAATAATCAGATCCTCTAAGTGTAATTAGCTAAGGCAGATTTAGCATAATTTTGCTGGTAATATTGGCTGGTTAGACATTCTACATTTGAAAGTTAAGGCAAAGCTTAGTTGTATTCAGAAAGCAATAATTACCTTGTACTGAGCAAATAGCCTGAGATGGGGATCAATTGGCAGTCCAATCTCCTCAAAAATTGGATCATAGAGTGAATTCATGATTGGCCTGAAATCATTGGATTCTTTAGTCAGCATTTTCAAGAGTTAAGACAAACTTAGTCAGCATAAACAAATGAAACCTATAAAATTAAAAAACCTTGGAGCAAGAAGGTTGCCAATGTCAGGACTAGCACTAGCTCCAGTCTGTAGAGACAAAGAGTTACCCATGATTTGTTCAGCACTTGGTGCTTGCGGCTCATTGGTTTCTCCCTGTAATAAGTGAAAGACCAGACATGATTAACTTCAAATCGTATTCGGTTATAATAACAATAAAAAAACCATACAACAAAGCTGAATGCTATTACTTGATTAACCTTTTTCTTTTTTAAATTTATTAGATTTAGTTATATAAATTTGAGAATGAAATTATCGAGTTTCTCTTAAATAAGTAATCGACAAGCATAAAAAATAAATAAAAATGATTTGTCACGATTTGACTTGTCTATGGGATATGGATCATGTTGTGAGAATATAAATCAAAACTGTTCTCTTTAAGTTCTTATAAACTCGACGAAATTTTATTATTTCCAGTTAGATCTCTAAAAATTTGAACTCATGTCACATTACACAAATTAATGACTTTACATAATAAATAATGGTTGATCTACATGGATTTGAATGTTTAGAGGCGCACTTAATAATGACAAAATTTTGGGAGATTTGTGGATTCCATAAACAACAATTCCAAATTCTGTATTCACAACACAATCCATGTCCCTTAGGCCGGTATAGATCATGAAGTGATGGTTAATAGTATATTCATGTGTGATGCCTACAGCAATTTACAGTTATTCTAAGACTCAAATTTCTTGTTTTCAATCAAAGTTAACACATGCAAATATTCTATAATTTATGAACATAAAACAATATATAGAAAATATTGAATCCAAATTTGAGTAAAGTTAATAATAATATACCCTGAGGCGCTTGAAAGGTGATGATTCTCTCACTTCGAGTCTGCTCCTTGCATTGCCTCCCGGTTCGGAAGTTCCTTGCTAAATCAATTTAAAAACAAAATAATCTCGAAGGTAGAGGAAACAAATTAATTTAGATCCTAATGCAGGAATGCTGATGATCAGATGATACCTCACTGTGGTTGTTCAGTGGCGTTTGCATAAGATTAGGAGCTGATGACCCAACAGTTTCCTATTCATTGTTGAATTTGGTTAGGAAATTATATAATTATTTCCAGGAAATCTTGTTAGTAAGAAAGGTATTTTACATGCAGAAGAGACGAGTTCAGGAGTAAACTAGACATGGAAGTCCCAGAGGTAGGATATGTAGCAGTTGGTTTTGTAATTTGATTCAGAAACCCTACAGGCCTGTAAACGAAGTTTAAAATCTAAATCAAATAACAAGAGTAGAATTTAAGCGTATTCAATGTGTTAATGATAAACTTAGTTCTCAATAAAGAAATATAAAAGGGAAAGGGAATCAAAATTCACCTAGACAATTCTGAATTATGATGGTCTTGATTTGGTAAATTAGGCATAATTGACAATAGATTACTTGCTTGCGGATCTTGAGCTGGTAATAGAAGGGAACTGAAAGCCAAATAGATAGACTATGATTAAAAATTACTTAAAACAATATGCATTGGGTCATAAATTTAACTTGAAAAGATAGAACACACCAATCCCAAATTTCTTTTCGTCTAGGCTTAGTTCTACAAGTATCTAAGGGTCATGTTGAATTGGGTTCAAAGTGAAATTTCAATTTTGGTTGCCTAAGTTCAAGGTGATTCCAAAACGTAAAAATCATAACGAAGTCGAGTCGATCAGATAGTCCAAGCTTTGAACAAATCTACTTGCTTTCTTGACAATGAAATCTAGAAGAAAGATAAGTTGTACGTACCTCAAAGGAATGAATAATTCATGGAACACGGTGCTACCAGTTTGTGAATTATATAGCCCAAGTGCCCATGGGAGTTGATTATTTTGATAGGAGAATTGCTGAGCCCTAACAAATCAAAAGAACAAACAGTTGATTCTCATAAAGTTCCCTTTAGAAGATATACCAAAGTAGATAAGAGTAGAGATCGAATACATAAGCTCCATTGGCAGTGAATGCTTAGTCAGGTCGGAATTCTGGAGCAGTGAGCCAGATGCATTAGGCATAGCGGCCAATTGATTAAGCAGCTGCATTGGGTTACTCAACTGCTGGGGCCTATATTAGATATACGAAAAAATCAATCACAATATGGTTCTAAATTGCTTATGTTGATGTGATATATAAATTATCTACAAAATACCTTGGAGGTGTAGAAGCTCCCGGCAGCATTAAGTTGTAACACAGAGGATCGGAAACGTTAGTTGCTTTGAATTGATCATCTAGTGACCTGAAATCCAAAGAAACAACACAGTTAGGTATATATCTCAGTAATATTGTTTCAATTCCAAACAAGAAGATTGAGGTTAGAAGATATCAATTCAATACCCTGGTGCCAAAGACCTATAAAGATCAGTCTCTTTATTGCAGAACCAAGTAGGGGCTGGCGGCTGGTTGGTTTGGGTAGATTCTCCATTCAGAAATCTGATCCCAGACTGCTTATCATTTATTTCAAACTCAGCCGAGAAAATGCGACCCATACTAATCTTGAGTTAAAGTAAACAATATTTATACTCACTGGGCTTTGAGGGAACAAATTTGGATAGTGAACTGCTCGCTGATTGCGATTGGAACAAGGGTTTCCCTTTTCCTTTTCAACCCCATCAGCAAACAATATTTTCTTGCCTTTATCGAGGGGTTCTACCCGTTGAGGCCTATTACAATGTCAGAAACATGTCATGTTCAATTGGTAGAGGAAAATATCATGCATCTTTACTTTTAAAAGGTCAGCAAAGGAATCAACATACCGTTGAAGCTCAGCACGGAGGCTTCTTCCAGTTTGAGTATTGAGGCTGTTTGCTGGACCTGAATTGCCCAAATGCTTTGAGTGAGACGATTGAGTTGCAGAGCTTCCATTTCGTGGGATATTTTCCCCCTGCTTGAGATAAGAGAAAGTCATTGTCTGTTATTATTCATCATGTTTCTGAAGCAGGAACTGACTGATTGGAATGGGTTGGGAGAGGTACCAGTGCCAAAGAGAATGACTGTGTTGGCTCCACTATAAGAGGAGTAAACGAAGTTGCTTGTTGTGCAGCTGTGGCATCACCACCTGAAGAAACACTGCCTTCAATTCCTGGACATATTGGCTGCATCGGCTTCTCGTTCGACCTCTCATGCTGAAGCAAAGGTTCATCAGTAGTGCCTGCAGGTGATGACACCAACTTCGCTTTCTGCTATCGACAAATACAACAATGTTTATATCAGTCAATGGCAAGGAAGAAATAGTCTGAATCATGGTCCATCCTCTTGCTATTGTAATATTCACATTAGTTTGGGAGAACTAACAGGCAAAGGATTTGAGTCGCCATTGATATTGGCATTCATTTGATCCAGCTGAGGCTGATCATCTCCTGCTGATGCCGATCCAAGTTCCAGTTTCGCATCCTCCTGCTTAAATTGCACTCAAAATTTTCCATGAGATTATACTTATTTCAAGTAAATGAACTAGGCATTGATGTTATAAAATTACTCTTATGTAGGGATTTAAACAGCGACCACATCACAAGGTTACTATCATTATTTTGCAATACAAGTTGATGAGTCCAAGATATGGTCAGTGATAAATTAAATAGAAAAATGGAGATGTACCGATGCTTTCTGCATCCGTGATGCTTCTAGTTCTTTTGCTGTATACTCAGCAAGTAATGACCCTGATAGAGACAGGTTTGGACCATTATTAGCCGAGGGAAACTCAGGGACTTCATTGTCATGATCAGAGGCAGGGAGATTGAACTTGAAAATCGGCTGCTTATTTTTTTGCATATCCTCATCCCCATTAGAAGCAAATAACTGGAACTTCAAATTAGCTGCTTTTGAGCTACATCCTTTCTCCATATCTTGTTCTGCTTTAAAAACATATAAATAAAGTAAAATAGGGAAATTAAATCAGTCGGATGTTGAAGTTATATTAATTTTTATTGTTTAATTAAAAAAGAAAAAGGAAAAAAATTATGATATGTAGCTCCAAAGAATAAAAAATTTCAATTAAGTACCAAATTTCAGTAAGATATGTTTTTGTATTATTATTTTTGGGTGGACCCATGGTACTGGTTTGTTCTTACATTTGCCGTCTGAGCAAATATGGGAATAAGTAGACCAGGAAGGATTCAATTCCGGTCCAGATATGCTTTCCTTAAACATTCACTATCAAACAACACCATATTTAATGATATTTATTATGTCATATTTTAATCACGCTAATAAAAATAAACATTATACATTTATAAGATACCAAAAGAATTGTAAATATATATTAGCCCTTCTATTCAATTTTACTCAAACGAATGTTTTAACTATAATCTTTTAATACAAAATGCGTATTAATATATGTCCGACTAATTACAGTATAAAATCTATTTAGTAGAATGCATTACGGACAAAATTAACACAAAACATACACAAAGTAAGAGCTAAACCCATAGATTATAATTGCCAATAATACCAACACCTCATTGACTTTATTTATTTATTTTAAACTCATTGTTTATGTTTTTCTCAAATAATAATAAAATTATTCTCAAATTTATTTTATTTATACATTACACACTTTCGTAAATGACATGCAAAAGAATTTTTTAAAACTTTTCTAAATTCATTCATTTTAAATACAATAATTTTAAATTTTATACAAAATAAGGTGATATCTTCCTTACATTTTCAATAAAATGAATATAGATTTAAGTTTGATATCACAAAAATATTTTTGAGAAATTTTATATTTTACCGCCAATAGATCGATAGCATCAATTTCAAACACAAAATAAAAGATCGATTGTATCAACGTCAAACACAAAATAGTTTGCTTCTATAAACGTAAATATGAATAAAGATATAAACCGTCTAGTTCATTTATATCTTTTGTTTTCTTTCGAAAAAGATGTGAAATAATAATTAAAAGGAAGTAATTAATTAGAGATATACATTGAAAACATCAAAAGCACCATTTAATAATTGAAATCCATCTACTATGGTGATAAATGAAAGGTAGAAACAGGCTTTTACCTGATGGAAGATGGTATATATGTTTTGGTGATAAAGGAGACCACGAGAGAGGCAAGCAATGGGGGCTAAAGGAGGAGGAAGCTTAAGCACAAAAGATGTATGTAAAATGAAGATGGGGGTGTGTTGTGAAAATTGAAAAGTTTGGATGCTTATTTATAGGGGAAAATTGGTATGCTTAAGTCATAAAGTAGAAATCTTTTTGGTTTAAGGGTGGTTTTAACTTTTAAACATGTGTCAGGATAATTTTTAATTTGATGTAAAATTTAGGATTTAATCTAGTAATGCAATATATCTTTTAATTAATTAATTAAATTTTTTAATAATAAGGATTATAATTTTGTTTGGAACATTAGCTCGAAAACATTTAAATAAATAATATCTTTTATCTTAAGAATTGAGCTTTGTGTAAAAATTTATTTATAAATGCTAATATTCATATATATGATATATATGAGGTTTAAAATTAAACAAATTTAAAAATAAAATGCTATATATGTTTCATAAGAATGATTATATATATATATAATAATGTCAATAATTAGACATGAATTTTAAAATTTAAAAAAATTAAAATTTTATAATAAAATATAAAAATTAAATTTCAAAATTTTAACCCAAAAATAAGGTAATTATATAGGAAATCAGTATGAATTGTTGTGAAATTAAGGTGATTTTTGACATTTAACTATATTTGCTTGTAAATATGAATTGGATACCATTAAAGCAAGACTCATTATATATGCATATATGGTTAGCATTTATTATATTTAATGTATAAATCCATTATAAGATAATGTTAACTTATTTAAAACCCTTAACACCTCGTTAAGAAGATTTTAGAAATAAATGCAATACACAATTAATAAAAAATATTTATTTTAGAATTAAATTACTTACTGTTCCATGTAAATGTTTATTGCGCCATAAACCCAAATTAACTGTAAAATGAATTGACAGCTCCATACGTGGCTATATTTATTTCATACTGTATTCTAAAACTATAGTTTTAAAACCATGGGCGTTAAAAAATACATTCTATCTGTAAAAACAACAAAAGAATAATTTATCATTAAGCGGATGTCTATCAATATTAAGATAAATTTAGTACGTATTAGAATTTTAATATCTTTTAGATTTAGAGTTTTAACCATATATAATTCTTATGTCTATAAATATAGACTTTAGAGAAGCATTATAAACATTCGGTTGAAGTTCTCTTGCTTCTTCTATTTCTTTTGTTCTTTATTCTTTTTATTATTTATTTCATAACACGTTATCAGCATGATTATTCTTAATTTTGTTTATCCTATTCAAAATCTTTGATAGCCACATAGTATTTGTTTTATTGTCAAATGTATTTCTGACCTAATAAGAATAACCAAATTTTATATACCCACACAATATTTGATTTACGGCCAAATATATTTATGGACCTAATAAGAATAATCAAGTCTTATATGCCAACAGATGTGTCAAAGTCCTAGTAGGAAAATTTGATAGAATAAATAAAAGTAATGCATGCCTGAAGTGCGGTAGATAAATTGGTTCCAAAGATGATAAATCAAGATTATCATATAGTGGACGCGGTGCTCTTAAAGAGACCTAATACATAACTAATTATTAAAACTCCAGAAAAATTCAAGTATATAAAGATGGAAATAACTAAAATAATAAGATTTCGATAAGTTATGTCAACCAAAAAAATATGGAACCATGGAAAGTAGAAAGTTGTCAACAATGGTTTTGCCTGCGATATCATTTTCTTTTGTTATTTTTTTCTTCTCTTTTTCTTCTTTAGTCTTTAGATTTTCTTTCGATCTTTCTTGAGTAGTTGTGGGATTTCGTCTCAGGTGGGACGTGTTCTTGTGCGAGATGAACATTGTGAGAATCCTAATCTTCCAGCCGAGTAAACTTCGTTTTAGTCGTTGTTTCCCAAGTGGTTGTGGGTTCTCGGTAGTGGAGTTGGTCGATTACGTAATCAGGTGTGTGAAAACAACACCAAAATTCCATTGAAATTTGACTGAAGCTCCAAACAGAGGTTATTTTGAAACTGCACAGTTTCCACACAGCCGTGTGAGATTGTTTAGCCCGTATGGCTGGGCTGTGTAAGGCACACGACCATGTGAATCATTACAGAACATGTGGGTGGCCTGTGTAGAGCACACGAGCTAGGCTTTTGGGCCATGTGGACTTTTTTTGCGAATCTCATAGTTTTGACCACAGAATGAAGCTTCCTCTTCTCCGAATATATCATCAAATAGCAGGCCTACAATATCTAATTACATAATAACGCTTTATTCCTTCTTTCTTTCTTGGTAGGCAATGCATAGGCAAGTAAAAACATTTGAGCAATTAGTGACAATCAGAGGCAAGCAGCAAGTAAAATTGTTTCCAACATCATTCAGTAGAACAAGAGAAAGATTACTCAAATCAGAGTAGGAAATTACCCTCATCATCAGAAGAACCAGATTGCTCAACCACCTTAGTACGTTTTCCAGCCTTTTTAAGACGCTTAAACATTTCAGTTTCTTGAGTAAATTTTCATCCAACAAATCCATCAAGGAAAATCATGGATATTGTAACCTCGGCAGTTCATATCAAATGTCAAACATAGGAATTTTTCTTAAGAATGCTAGAACTATCTTACAAAGATTAGTAATACAAATGATAGCAACGAATAAAATTGAGTGTATGGATCAAGTTCGATGTTTACTTTTGGAAATTGAAAAATGCCTGAAATTCTATTTTCTTGAACCAATTCACTATCATCATCATACAAAATAGGATCCTTCACTGATCTCCTAGAGAATTAAAAGCCAGTAGCACTTCATAAATGGCAAAGATAGTCATAAGATTAAAATCAATCAACATAACACATTGAGATATAAAGTTTACCTTTTCCTGTTTTTCTTTTTCGTCTTCTTGCTTTTCAAAACTTGATCATTTTCGTCTTCCTCCTCCTCTTCATCATCCATTATAAACCCATCACATTCAAATTGGTCCAAATTCTCGCTCATCCCCATAAAGACAGATTCAGACAACATTATACATGAACGAAGAACTTCAAGAAAAAATAAGATTCAGGAAAATGAAAATGTAACCCAAATGCCACTTTGGAAGATTTTAAGAGAGGAACGTTAAAAAACTTCATTTTTCTTCAAAATTCAAGAAAATTATGGAAAATAATTACTTAATGTGAACTAGATTTCTCAATATTCTTTTGGGTGATTCTTATAACAATGATAATTGAAAAAATTTTGAAAGAAAAGAGGAAAAACAAAACCAATAATACAAACATAGTTGAAATTATAAAACAAGAAGAGGAAGAAAAAAGAGGAACTTACAGAGGTTCTCACAAGGGAAAGGAGGCAGCTTTGCGGAGGCGGGGAACAAGTCAAAGATGAATCGACGGTTCTCAATGACAGAATCGATGGAGGCACCACTTTTACAACAGCGACAAAATTGACAAACGATGGGTGAACAAATACATGGTAAAATTGTCTGGGGGGAATTTTGCTATTACATCCGTTGTTGAATAGGCTATTCTTAACCCCCTTCACCGAATGATGATTCGATAAATCAGATGAATAGGAAAGGAATAGCCATTCGCCGAATGAAGAAAACGGTGAAGCAAACTATAGCTTAATTGTTCATTTAAGAATAAGGAGGGAATGGCTATTCCATTCCCTCCAACCAAACATGATGTAAGTTTTTCTTGTAAGGTTTTTAACGACTGTAATAATCTAATACAATGGTGTTAAAAAGTACGATTTTATGATTCATTTTAATTAACTGAGTCTCAGTAAATAATTAATAAAAATATTTATGGAGTTATGCTATAAATGAATTGAATCGAGGATAAGTAATTTAGTTTATTTAAGTAATTAATCTAGTCCAAGGATTAAATTATAAATTTAGATCACTATAAATTTTAAATTGAAAATAGTTAAAGGGACTAAAATTATTAATAGCCCAAAATTTTGGATGGCAATTAAAATGCCAAATTTATGGCTAAAAAATGTTATGTTATGTGTTTTTATTTATTATAAAAATAAAAATAAATTAAAGATAAAATAGTTTAAGTGGAATGAGAGAAAGATGTTTTCTCCATCCTTCCACGCGAGAAAAAAAAAAGAAACTGAATAAATTTGGTTAGGGTTTTCAAACTTTAATCCAAAAATTGGTAAGTGTAATTTATTATTTTTCTTATAAATTTTATATTTTTAAGATCGGGAATTATAATTTAATTAATTTGTGTATCAATTTATAAAACTGTTAAGGTTTTAGAAAGTTACCATTAATGGTTTTTCTATGTTTTGTTATGTTAAATTGATAGATTTTTAGAGCATACATGAAAAATGACTAGATTTTTGAAGTTAGATGTTAGAATTTTCACCCGAGAAAATAAAGTGGATATCAAGTAGAGTAGTTATGAGATTTTGTTAGAAATCAATAATAGAGGGTCTAAAATAGAAGGAAATGAAGTCGGATTATAAATCGACGCTTAGAATGGAGAGGTATGCTTGTTTCGGTTTTAAGAATTTAAATTGAATGAAATGTAAAGTTTGTTTAAGATAATAATTGACTGTGAATTGGTTGAATTATGGATGGTGTTATTTGTTTATGTTAATTCATAGCTACTGACAATCCGGTTTCTTCAAAAGCGAAAGAGAAAGCTGAAATCACCGACGAGTAGTTCGAAATTCCTGGTAAGTACCATCATAACTCAACTTATTATTTATTTTTCCTTTTAATTTCATTGATAGGTAAGTTGACAAAACGATGGAAGTTACATATGAGTAGCTAACTAGAAATACAATATTGAAATTGATTATTGTGGTAGAGAGTTAAATTGTACAAAATTTTTTGAAACAATATAATTTATTAAAGTTATGCATTTGGCTTGAACATGAGACAAATCATGCCATGTTTTATATGAAATGACATTTAATGGAAGAGTTGTTGCTGAGATCAATAGAATGAAAACTGAACTGAGAATGAAATTAGACTATGGGTTGTTGTATTAATTGTTGGGCAAAGTTGAGAATAATTAATGAGTTAAAGAATCAAGTAAAATAATAGTAATAATAATTGCTTCGACTATAAGTCAATGAGCGCTAGGAACATTTTCCTTCGAACGTCCTAAATGTTGCTTTCACAATTACTACTTTGGCTGAGCCGATGAGCGCAGGGTGCAAATTGTTTACGTCGGATGTATCGATATAAAATTACTTCGACTATAGGTCGATGAGCGCTGGGTGCACTAATCATCGACCATACTGGTGAGTGTTGGGCATGATTATTGCTTTGGATTAACTGATGAGTGTTGGGCACAATTTGTTTAGTTCGAGACATATCGATGAGGCTGATAAACCGTAATATGAACATATTTTAATCCCACATTTAGCATGTTTTTGGATGATTTATCCCTTTAATTATGGAAATAGGTGCTCCTAATCCTTTGTTTTCATGTTTTATACTCAGGAGAGTATTGGAGGATGAAAAGAACGAGAAACGGGTCGAAAACAGAGAAAATGGGCCAAGTACAAATTGCACATAGCCTGGCCCCCGAAATACATGGCCGTGCCTCTTCCATAGGTTCAACCACGGCCTGGCCTCGAATCACACGGGCGTGTGCCATGGGTGTGCCCCTGCCACAGTAAAGAAGAGTTTCATTTGGATTGGGATACTTTTAGGCCAAGAAAGGCATTTTGAAGCTTATATAAACACCATAGGAGGCAACTTAAAGGGGAGTGAAATAGAAGCCTTCTGTCAGGGCTTTTCAGGGCGTTCAGCTAGGCCAAAGAGCCAAGCCAGATAGGCCAAATTGTGGGATTCACTTGAGGAAAGCCAGTTGATTAATCTTAAGAAGTCGGAATCATACTCAAGACTGAAGATTTCTCCTTCAATTCCTTCAGGGGGTTTTAGGTATTTCTTTATATTTTGTTATATATTTTCTCTGAGATGTATTCTTTTATAATTATGAACTAAACCCTCAGATACCTGAGGGGAATGAAACCTAAGACGGATCTTGTTATTGTTTTTTGAGCTATATGATAAATACTTGATTTGTTCTTAACTACGTGTTCTTAATTCTTACTTTAATATTATAGGATATTGATTCAAGTATTGATGTGCTTAGGTAGTGGAGCAAAAGTCCTTGTTTAAGAGTAGATCTAGCATAGTTAAGCGGATTTGTTTGCAATCCTAAAAATAGGATGACAAAAATCTACCGGATTAGGGTCAAACCTAATATGGGAGTCCATAGATCGAGTTAATGCAATCTTAGGGTTTTAATTAGAAAAAAATTTCAATTAATCAACCTAGGGTTAGACGTTAGTAGCCTCGAAAGAGATATTAATATAAATTAGGGAATCTTACGGATCAAGTCAAGTGAATAAATCGTTTGGTTCAGAGTTAGAGAACAAGTGAAGTCTAGGTGGATTCTTCCTCGGATATTATTTTAATCAATTGGTTTTTCCCACAAGTATTTCCCCAATTCATTCTCTTCGTCTTAGCATCTTTAGCTTAGTAGTTAGTTAATTTTAGATTAAACAACAATTCTCTTAATTCTTAGGCTATATAATAAGAAGAAAGTTAGTATTAGTACTTTTAGTTCCTTTGGGTTCGACAATCCGGTCTTGCCACTAAACTATACTATTATTCGATAGGTGCACTTGGCTCCATCGTTGTCTTAGTTAGTTTCCAGGTTCGATCATTCTTTTTATAAATTTTTAAGACTCTGACACACGATCAAGTTTTTGGCGCCGATGCCGGGGAACTGAAATATTAAGAAAGTGGTAAACTGTAAAAGTAACATATTTTAATCACACATTTAGCATACTTTTGGATGATTTATTCCCTAAATTATGTAAAAAGGTGCTCTTAATCCTTTCTTTTAATGTTTTATACTCAGGAAAGCACCTAGGGATTAAAAGAATGAGAAACGGGCTCAAAACGGACCAAATTGGGCCAAAGAAGAAATCGACACGGCCTGGGCCCAAGACCACACGATCGTGCCTCCCTAATTTACTCTAACACAGCCTGAACCCTGAAACACACGGGCGTGTCTCTTCAGCAGACTCGACAACGGCTTGAAATCGATTCACACGGGCGTGTGCCATGGGTGTGTCCCTGCTGCAGCCAAGATGAGTTTTACTCAGATTTGGATACTTGAAGGCAAAGAAACACATTCCAAAGCCTATTCAAACACCTAGTAGGATTTCTACTTGAATTAGGATACTTAGGGGCCAAGTAAGGCATCTCAAAGTCTATATAAACACCCAAGGGGAACTTAAAGGGAAGTTCGGCAGAAACCTTCTGCCAGGGCTTTTGGAGGTCAGCTAGGCCAAGGAGCCAAGCCAGAAAGGTCAAATTTATGGGAATCGCTCGAAGATAGCCAGTTGATTCATCTCAAGAAGCTGGAATTCTACTCAATATGGCGGATCTCTCCTTTAATAACTTCAGGGAGTTTTAGGGATTTCTTATGTTTTGTTTTATCTTTTCTTCTGAGATGTTTTATTTTATTATTATGAACTAAGCCCTTTAGATACCTGAAGGGGATGAAACCTAAGATGAATCTTGTTATTGTTTTCTGAACTATATGATAAATATTTGATTTGTTCTTAATTATGTGTGTTTAATTCTTGTGTTAATATTTTCGAGATATTGATTCAAGTTGAATGTGCTTAGGTGGTGGAGCAAAATTCCTGTCTAAGAGTAGATCTAGAATAATTAAGCGGAGTTGATCGCGCGCCTAGAGATAGGGTGACGAGATTTTGCCGGATTAGGGTGAAACCTAATATGGGAGTCTATAGATCGAGTTAATGAGATTCTAGGGGTTTTAATTAGAAAGAGATTTCAATTAATCAACCAAGGGTTAGACGTTATTCACCTCGAGAGAGGGTTTAATATAATTTAGGAAATCTTACGGATCAAGTCAAGTTAATAAATCGTCTGGTTCAGTGTTAGATAACAAGTGAAGTCTAGGTGGATTCTTTCTAAGGGTATCATCTTAATCAACTGAGTTTTCCCTACAGTATTTTCCCAATTCATTCTTTTTGTCTTTGTGTCTTTAGCTTAGTAGTTAGTTAAATTTAGATTAAACAAACAACTTCACTTATTTTAGGCTAGATAATAAAAAGAAAGTTAGTATTAGTACTTTTAGTTCCTTTGGGTTCGACAATCCAGTCTTGCCTAAGCTATACTACTGTTCGATAAGTGCACTTGCCTTAAGTCGTTGTCAGAGTTAGTTTCCAGGTTTGATCATTCTCTTTTTATAAATTTAAAACTCGACAAAACAACGATCAAGTTTTTGGCACCGTTGTGGGGAACTAAAATATTAAGAAAGCTTAATTTTTATTACTTTAGCCATTTTTTTATTTATTTTTTATTTTTTTCAATTTAATTTTTATTTTTTTAATTTGCTAATTTTTCTTTTATTCGGTTTTGGCAGATAATTTTAGTTGATAAGAGATGGCACTAAATAACTATCAGTGGCAAGTTATGAGGACAACGCCAACAAAAGCCGACAGTGTCTTCAACCTCGATGCATTAACCATGCTATCAAACCAGATAGAGCTTTTAAGTAAGAAAATTTTCGGTTTGTGTAGCTCTACGCAGGTACATCTAGTGACGCAGTGCGATACAAATGGAGGAAGGATGAGCAATACAGAATACCCACCCTACGGACATGGCACGGAGAACGAACAAGTGAACTATATGAGTAACTATTTTAGACCTCAAAATAATTTTTATAGTAACACTTATAATGCAGGTTGGAGGTACCATCCCAATTTCTAGTGGGAAAGTCATGGTAATCAAATACCGCAACTTCCTTCAGGTTTTCAACAACTACCTCACCAGCAGGAAACGAAGCCAAACCTTGAGGAGATGCTAATGAAATTTATCTCGAACACTGAATAGTGCTTAAAAATCAGCAAGCATCGACTCAAGGGTTCGAGAATCAAATAGGTCAGCTTGCTAAGCCGATCTCAGAAAGACCACAAGGTATCTTACCAAGCAACACTGAATCTAACCCAAAGGAACAAATTCAAGCCATCACCGCCCAAAATAGTGAAGGGTTAGACGAACCAAACCCAAGGGAAGAACCTGTGGTAAGTGAAGGTAAGGTTGAGGTGAGCCATGAAATACCAAAATCGGAAAATACAGAATACCAACCTCGTATACTATATTCCGAAGCAATGAAGAAGGACAACACAGAGGAACAATTTGGTAAGTTTCTTAAACTCTTAAAGAAATTACATATTAACTTACCATTTCTTGAAGCTCTTTCGCAGATACCCAATTATAGAAAATTTTTAAAAGAGCTGTTGACAAACAAATGGAAGCTAGACGAGGCATCGCATGTGGAGCTAAACGTAATGTGCTCAGCAATTCTACAAAATAAACTACTACGAAAATTAAAAGATCCAAGGAGTTTTACAATTCCATATTTAATTGGTAATTTATCTATTGATAATACTTTAGCTGATTTAGGGGTAAGCATCAATGTTATGCCTTATAAAATGTTTAAACAACTAGGTTTAGGGAAACCTAGACAAACTAGGATGAGCATTCAATTAACTGATAAAACTATCAGAATTCTTAGGGGTATAATAGAAAATATTCTAATCAAAATTGATAAATTCGTATTCCCAGTAGACTTTGTCGTTTTAGACATGGATGAGGACAATTCGATTACTTTAATTTTAGGAAGACCTTTTTAGCAACTACCAGGACTAAAATTGATGTTGGTACAAGAGAACTCATTCTTCGTATAGGTGACGAATCAATCAGTCTACAAGCTCTTGACTCGGCCAGAACATCGACTGATGAAGGTGAGAAAGTAAATGCAGTTGATAACAAATTTGTTCAACCTTCATCACAGGAAACACCATGAAGCCACAAACCTGAGCCGAATCTTAAACCTCATGCCAATAAAGAAGAATTACATGAGGAACAAAGCCTTAAGGTCGACAAACTAGAAGAGTGGAAGACACACTTTAAAGAGAAACCGAAATCACATGAAGAAAAACTGAAGGAACCCCCAGACGAGCTGATAGGAACAACAAATCACTTCAAAATAGGGGATCAGGTATTAATGAATAAGGAATACCCTCGAATCACCACTTTAGACATCAAAACAAATGAAGAAATCACCTTTAAAGTACTGAATGTCTTCCTATACTGGACAGTTGAGGTAAGCAATCCTAAATTCAGCACTTTTGACTTAAACTTTATATCAAAAACCGAGTTGATCACATGAGAAAGGATTTTCACCTCCTCCAAACACCATTACCATACAAATAACAGGTAAGTCTAGCTCAAGACTTCAAACGAGCGCTTCTTGGGAGGCAACCCGAGCACTAACCCCATTTTTATTATTTTTTTATTTTTTTTATTTTCCCTTTTTAGCATTCAAATAAATCAAAATGCAGATTTCCAGACCACACAGTCTTGCACATGACCGTGGTCGTGGCCGTGTTGGCACCACAGGTAGGTAAAAGGGCGTGACCGTAGACGTGTGGCAACAGGACAAAATTTTCCCCAAAACATGGGTCGCATCTTTATTTAAACCCCCTTCTTACTTTTTCTTTTCCAATTATCTTTCTTCTTTCAATTTTCATTATTTACTTTTACTTTTACTTTTATTTTCATTTTTATTCTTAACTTTAATTTTATTTTCTTTATTATTTTCTTCTTATTCTTCACGCCATTTAAATTTAGCTTAGGATACAATAAAACCAAGCTGGCTACTTCGAGGATTCAAATTCAATCAGGTTCGAGGCTCTCCCCCACATTCACCTCTATGTTCACCTCCAATCTTATCCGGCTTCTTTTCATTGACTTCATCCAAAGTTCAAGAAGTTTCACTTCTCTTCCCATCTTATGATTTTATGATTATTTTGATATTATCTATCTTTGTACATTGAGGGCAATGTACATCTTAAGTGTGGGGAGGGGTTAACAATAGCATTATTCTCAAATCCCTGAATTATATCTTGTTCTTAAGAAGTTTTCTCATATTACTAATTAGGATGAAATTTTTGATGGTTTATGATTGTTATTGATATGTTTTTGAGTAAGTCATAGTTAATTGTGCATTGATGAATTAAATTTTAAGATACTAGAGAATCAAGCATGATAAGTCTATTTTTCAGAATTAAAAATTTTTCTAGGTTGTCTACCTGAATTTGAATATTACCTTGAAGTTTGAAATTTACAGGGATTGATATCAAATGCCCATAATTTTTGTGAGATTTTGAGCCTTATAGAGCATATATTCTTTTTCGTGCTCACTTTATTGATTATGAGTGTGTCAAAATTGATTTGTTATTCTAGAACTTGCCTCGATTATACATGTCAAGACCACATTTTTTATTTGATATACTGAGATGATAAAGGCACCTAGGTTTTAACCCACTCGCTCCACTAAAAGCCTACCTTCACAATTAACCCCTAGTGAACCCCGTTGATCCTAACAACCTTTTTTATTGATTCACCCACTAATATTAACCCAAAACCCCGCTCGTATTTGTTATCACCATTCCTTTGCTACCCTTCTATCGAGAATTAATTTGATCAGTTGCCTAATTACTTTATTTCAGTTGATAAAGTTCTTTCTTATAATATGTAAATATTTGATTTGTTCTTAAAAAAATGAAGTATATTCATTATTAGTTCTATGTTCTAAGAGCTTGTACGTTTAAATTCCACATCTTGAAGAAGAAATTCGTATTATTAGTATTTTAAATTTTCATGTGATGTAATTATTCAGGTTATCAGTTCATTTTTTTTAAAGTTAGGTACCTTGTCAATTCAATCTCGATTTTAACCTTCCAATTCAGCCTTTATCCACACCTTTAACCTAAGCCCTATTACAACCCTGTTAAAGACCTTTTGATTTGTGTATCATCTCATATTATAGTGATGGAGATTTGATTTTCAGGCAAGCCTATGGGATTAACTTTTCAGGTTCGACTTATGAGTGATTTTTCCTAATCCTTAAACACTTCGAGTGCTTTGAGTGAATCTTTAGTGAGGATGTCAATCCTTGTCAGTTTTGAATTAAAGGTAATTATTTAGATAAGGGAAAACACCTATGTTTTCGTGCTACAAATATATGACTTAGAATTGTTTGAATCATTAAGAGTCTTTGAGTTAAATTATCCATGTATGAATTATCTATGAATTATGATGGGACATTGTTGATGAGAATTATGAAATTTTGGAAAGTTTGTTTTAATTGTAAGTTGAGAATTTTGCTTGAGGACAAGCAAAAGCTTAAGTGTGGGGGTATGTGATAAATCGTAAAAGTAACATATTTTAATCCCACATTTAGCATACTTTTGGATGATTTATTCCTTGAGTTGTGTAAAAGGTGCTCTTAATCTTTTCTTTTCATGTTTTATACTCAGGAAAGCACCTAGGGATGAAAAGAACGAGAAACGAGCTCAAAACGGACCAAATTGGGCTAAAGAAGAAATTGACACGGCCTGGGCCCAAGACCACACAGCTGTGCCTCCCTAATTTACTCTAACATGGCCTGGACCCCGAAACACACGGGCGTGTCTCTTCAGCAGACTCGACCATAGCCTGAAATCGATTCACATGGGCGTGTGCCATGGGCGTGTCCCTGTCGCGGCAAAGAGGAGTTTTACTCGGATTTGGATACTTGAAGGCAAAGAAACACATTCCAAAGCCTATTCAAACACTCTAGTAGGAATTCTACATGAATTAGGATACTTGGGGGCCAAGCAAGGCATCTCAAAGTCTATATAAACACCCAAGGGGGCAACTTAAAGGGAAAGTTAGGCAGAAACCTTCTGCTAGGGCTTTTGGAGGTCAGCTAGGCCAAGGAGTCGAGCCAGAAAGGTCAGATTTGTGGGAATTAAGATAGTCAGTTGATTCATCTCAAGAAGCTAGAATTCTACTCAAGATGGCGGATCTCTCCTTTAATTCTTTCAGGTAGTTTTAGGGATTTCATATGTTTTGTTTTATCTTTTCTTCTGAGTTGTTTTCTTTTATTATTATGAACTAAGCCCTTCAGATATCTGGAGGGGATGAAACCTAAGATGAATCTTGTTATTGTTTTCTGAACTATATGATAAATATTTGATTTGTTCTTAATTATGTGTGCTTAATTCTTGTGTTAATATTTTCGGGATATTGATTCAAGTTGAATATGCTTAGGTGGAGGAGCAAAAGTCCCTGTCTAAGAGTAGATCTAGCATAATTAAGTGGAGTTGATCGCGTGCCTAGAGATAGGGTGACGAGATTTTGTCGGATTAGGGTGAAATCTAATATGGGAGTCCATAGATCGAGTTAATGCGATTCTAGGAGTTTTAATTAGAAAGAGATTTCAATTAATCAACCTAGGGTTAGACGTTATTCGCCTCTAAAAAGGGTTTAATATAATTTAGGGAATTTTACGGATCAAGTCAAGTTAATAAATCGTCTGGTTCAGTGTTAGATAATAAGTGAAGTCTAGGTGGATTCTTCCTAAGGGTATCGTCTTAATCAACTGAGTTTTCCCTACAGTATTTCCCCAATTCATTCTTTTTGTCTTTGCGTCTTTAGTTTAGTAGTTAGTTAAATTTAGATTAAGCAAACAACTTCACTTATTTTAAGCTAGATAATAAAAGGAAAGTTAGTATTAGTATTTTTAGTTCCTTTGGGTTCGACAATCCGGTCTTGCCTAAGCTATACTACTGTTCGATATGTGCACTTGCCTTAAGTCATTGTCAGAGTTAGTTTCCAGGTTCGATCATTCTCTTTTTATAAATTTTAAAACTCGACAAAACAACAATCAAGTTTTTGACGCCGTTGCCGAAAACTAAAATATTAAGAAAACTTAATTTTTATTACTTTAGCCATTTTTTATTTATTTTTTATTTTTTGCAATTTAATTTTTATTTTTTTAGTTTGCTAATTTTTCTTTTATTCGATTTTGGCAGATAATTTTAGTTGATAAGAGATGGCACTAAATAACTATCAGTGGCAAGTTATGAGGACAACGCCAACAAAAGCCGACAGTGTCTTCAACCTCGATGCATTAACCATGCTATCAAACTAGATAGAGCTTTTAAGTAAGAAAATTTCTGGTTCATGTAGCTCTACACAGGTACATCCAGTGACACAGTGCGATACAAATGGATGAAGGATGAGTAATACAGAATACCCACCCTACGGACATGGCATGGAGAACGAACAAGTCAACTATATGGGTAACTATTTTAGACCTCAAAATAATTTTTATAGTAACACTTATAATGCAGGTTGGAGGTACCATCCCAATTTTTCGTGGGAAAGTCAAGGTAATCAAAGGCCGCAACTTCCTTTAGGTTTTCAACAACCACCTCACCAGTAGGAAACGAAGTTTAACCTTGAGGAGATGCTAATGAAATTTATCTCGAACACTGAATAGAGCTTAAAAATCAGGAAGCATCGACTTAAGGGCTCGAGAATCAAATAGGTCAGCTTGCTAAGCCGATCTCAGAATGACCACAAGGTATCTTACCAAACAACACTGAATCTAACCGAAAGGAACAAATTCAAGCCATCATCGCCGAAAATATTGAAGGGTTAGATGAACCAAACCCAAGAGAAGAACCTGTGGTAAGTGAATGTAAGGTTGAGGTGAGCCATGAAATACCAAAATCGAAAAATACGGAATACCAACCTCGTATACTATATTCCAAAGCTATGAAGAAGGACAACACAGAGGAACGGTTTGGTAAGTTTCTTAAACTTTTAAAGAAGTTACATATTAACTTACCGTTTCTCGAAGCTCTTTCGCAGATACCCGATTATAGAAAATTTTTAAAAGAGCTGTTGACAAACAAACGGAAGCTAGACGAGGCATCACATGTGGAGCTAAACGCAATGTGCTCAGCAATTCTACAAAATAAACTGCCACAGAAATTAAAAGATCCAGGGAGTTTTACAATTCCATGTTTAATTGGTAGTTTACCTATTGATAATGCTTTAGCTGATTTAGGGCAAGCATCAATGTTATGCCTTATAAAATGTTTAAACAACTAGGTCTAGGGAAACCCAGAAAAACTAGAATGAGCATTCAATTAACTGATAAAACTATCAGAATTTCAAGGGGTATAATAGAAAATGTTCTAATCAAAATTGATAAATTCGTATTCCCAGTAGACTTTGTCGTTTTAGACATGGATGAGGACAATTTGATTCCTTTAATTTTAAGAAGACCCTTTCTAGAGACTGCCAGGACTAAAATTGATGTTGGTACAGGAGAACTCATTCTTTGTATAGGTGACGAATTAATCAGTCTACAAGCTCTTGACTTGGCCAAAACATCGACTGATGAAGGTGAGAAAGTAAATTCAGTTGATAATAAATTTGTTCAACCTTCATCACAGGAAACACCACGAAGCCACAAACCTGAGCCAAATCATAGACCTCGTGCCAATAAAGAAGAATTACATGAGGAAAGAAGCCTTAAGTTCGACAAACTAGAAGAGTGGAAGACACACGTTAAAGAGAAACCGAAACAGCACGAAGAAAAACTGAAGAAACCCCCAGACGACCTGATAGGAACAACAAATCACTTCAAAATAGGGGATCAGGTATTGATGAATAAGGAAGGCCCTCGAATCACCACTTCAGACATCAAAACAAACGAAGAAATCACCTTTAAAGTACTTAATGTCTTCCTATACGGGACAGTCGAGGTAAGCAATCCTAAATTCAGCTCTTTTGAGGTAAACACTACTTGTCTTAAACTTTATATCAAAAACCAAGTTGATCGCATGAGAAAGGATTTTCACCTCCTCAAACCACCATGACCATACAAATAACAGATAAGTCTAGCTCAAGACTTTAAACGAGCGCTTCTCGGGAAGCAACCCGAGCACTAACCCCATTTTTATTTTTATTTTTATTTTTATTTCTCTTTTTAGCATTCAAATAAACCAATAGTGCAGATTTCCAGACCATACGGCCTTGCACGTGGCCGTGGCCGTGGCCGTGTGGGCACCATAGGTAGGTAAAAGGGCGTGACCATAGACGTGTGGCAACAGGACAAAATTTTGCCCAAAACATGGGCCGCATCTCTATTTAAATCCCTTTCTTACTTTTTCTTTTCCAATTATCTTTCTTCTTTCATTTTCCATTATTTACTTTTACTTTTACTTTTACTTTTATTTTTATTTTTATCTTTATTTTTATTTTCTTTATTATTTTCTTCTTATTCTTCATTCCATTTAGATTTAGCTTAGGATACAATAAAACCAAGCCGGCTACTTCGAGGATTCAAATTCAATCAGGTTTGAGGCGCTCCCCCACATTCACCTCCACGTTCACCTTCAATCTTATCCGGTTTCATTTCATTGACTTCATCCAAAATTCAGGAAGTTTCACTTCTCTTCCCATCTTATGATTTTATGATTATTTTGATATTATCTATCTTTGTACATTGAGGGCAATGTACATCTTAAGTGTGGGGGGTTAACTATAGCATTATTCTCAAATCCTTGAATTATATCTTGTTCTTAAGAACTTTTCTCATATTACTAATTAGGATGAAATTTTTAATGGTTTATGATTGTTATTGATATGTTTTTGAGTAAGTCATAGTTAATTTTGAATTGATGATTTAAATTGTAAGATACTAGAGAATCGAGCATGATAAGTCTATTTTTAGAATTAAAAATTTTTCTAGGTTGTCTACCTGAATTTGAATATTACCTTGAAGTTCGAAATTTACAGGGATTGATACCAAATGCCCATAATTTTTGTGATATTTTGAGCCTTATAGAGCATATATTCTTTTCCAAACTAACCAAGAAATATCTCTTGAGGAACGACGACTTCAGATCTATGAGCTAGATGAGTGGAAGATACATTTCAAGGAGAAACTAGGAATACACGAAGCAAAACCTAAGGAACCCCCAGACGAGCTTGAAGGAACATCAAATCACTTCAAAATAGGAGATTAGGTACTGTTAGATAAAACAAACCCTCGAATTGCCATATCAAACCTTAATACAAACAAAGAGATCCCTTTTAAGGTACTTAATGTCTTCCCTTACGGAATAGTCGAGGTAAGTAATTCTACATTCGATACTTTTAAAGTAAACACTACTCAACTCAAACTATATAATAATAGCATGAGAAAGGATTTTCACTCGTCAAACCACTATGAATGTGCGAATGAGAGGTAAGTCTAGCTTAAGACTTTAAAAGAGTGCTTCTCTGGAGGCAACCCAAGCATTAACCCCATTTATTTTTATTTTTTTTCTTTTAGCACCTAACTACAAACTAACCAAGTTAATGAAGTGCAGAGTTTCGCACCACACGGCCTTGCACACGACTGTGGTCGTGGCCGTGTGGAAACTACAGATTCCCTTACTGGCATGACAGAGATAGTACGAAAAAGGACCAAAAAATATCTTCCAGCCACGACCTTCGACTAAACACCACGGTCGTGCGACATAGCCGTGGCCAACACTGTTTTAGAAGCACGGGCGTGGCGACCTGCACATGGGCATGGGAGAAACGAAGGAAGCATAACACGGTCGTGTGATTCGACACACTCACGGTACACGGGCGTGGGATGTACCAGACTTGAATTTCTATTTAAAACACCCCTCTCCCCTTCTTACCTACTCCCAACTCTTTTCTCTTCCACACCCCTTACATTCCCTTTCATTTTCATTTCCATCTGTTCTTCATTCCCCTAACTCATGATCTTCACCTCATCCATGTCGAAGAAACAGAAGGATCCTATCCCAGTCTCCCTGTGTCCATTTATGTCGGCCGCTTCATTAACTCGACAGGAAAAGGAACTTTGAGTCCATTTATTTTCTCTTTTTCTTTTCTTGTCTCTTTTAATTTTCTTATCTTTATTTTTCCTATACTAAATAGGGTTTATTTTATTTTAGTTTCTTGGTTTTAGGTTCTAAAGGCTTATTGGGAATCACATACCACGGCCTTAGAAATCACACCCACCTTACGAACCATCTAACAATAAGGACCTTTTCGTGCATTAATCGGTTCTTTTAGTCTTATTTCACTTTTTACACTCTTTCTTTTTATTTTTCTTTAAATATATAATTAGTACATTTAGAATTATTATTATCTCTTAGCTAACTCTTCACGAGGTTCCCAATTTCTTCATCTAGTGTAGGAATTTGAGGCACCCCCTCCAACTTATATTTCCCTTCGAATCAAGTTTCCACACTTCCAACTCAAGGAATCCATCCAAAAATTCAGGAAGTTTCACTTCTCTCCTTCTCTTTTGATTTTCTTCTTATATAATTATTATATATTTTCGTACATTGAGGGCAATGCACATCTTAAGTGTGGGGGGTGAAAATTATTTAGAAAAAAGTGTCTAACTTTTTGCATTATTCTCAAATCCCTGAATGATATATTGTCTTAAGTAATTTTCTCATATCACTAATTAGAATGAAATTCCTGTTGATTTATGATTTTTATTTCATTCCCGTTGATTTATGATTTTTATTAATATGTTTTAGATTAAGTCATAGTCAATTGTGCATTGATAAATTAAACTTTAAGATACTAGAGAATCAAGCATGATGAGTTTATTTTTAATATATATATATATAAATTTGTTAGGTTGTCTACCTGGATCTAATTATTACCTTGAAGTTTGAAATTTACAAGGTTGTCATCAAAAACCCATAATTTTTGTGAGATTTTGAACCGTTTAGAGCATACATTCTTTTCGTGCTCACTTTATTATGAGTATGTCAACATTGATTTGTTATTCTAGAACTTGCTTTGATTATACATGTCGAGACCACACCTTTGATTTGATATACAGAGATGATAAAGACACTTAGGATTTAACCCACTTATTCCACTAAAAGCCTACCTTTATAATTAACCCCTAGTGAACCCCGTTGATCCTAACAACCCTTTTTATTGACTCACCCACTAATATTAACCCAAAACTCATCTTGTATTTGTTATCACCATTCCTCTTGACTACTCTTTTTATCGAGATTTGATTTTGAGCAATTGCCTAACTATGTTCTATATTTCAGTTGTTAAAGTTCTTTCTTATTATTGTTGATTTGTTCTTAAAAAAAATCGAAGTATATTTATTATTAAGTTCTATAATTAAGTGAGCTTATACATTTAAAATCTTGAAGAAAAAGCTTGTTTTATTAGTTTCAAGTTTTTAATTGATGTAATTATTTCAGGATTAGTTCATTTTTCTAGTTAGGTAAATTGTCAATTCTATCTCGATATTAGCCCTTCTAATTCAGCCTTTATCCACACCTTTAACCTAAACCCCGTTACAATCCTTTTAAAGACCTTTTGATTTGTGTATCATCTCATTTTATAGTGGTGGAGATTTGATTTTCAGGCAAGCCTATGGGATTAACTCTTCATGTTTGAATGATGAGTGCTTTATTTTGAACCTTAAATACCTTGAATGATTTGAATGAATCTTTAGTGAGGATGTCAATCCTTGTCAGTTGTGAATCAAAGGTAATTTTTCAGATAAAGGGAAACACCTATGTTTTCGTGCTAAAAACTACGACTTGGATTGTTTGAATCTCCAGGACTCTTTTAGTTAAATTATCCATGTATAAATTATCTATAAATTATGATGAAACATTATCAATGAATATTATGAATTGATGAAGTTCGTTTTAATTGTGAGTTGAGATTTTTGCTTGAGGACAAGCAAAAGCCTAAGTGTGGGGATAAATCGTAATATGAACATAATTTAATCCCACATTTAGCATGTTTTTGGATGATTTATCCCTTTAATTGTGGAAATAGGTGCTCCTAATCCCTTGTTTTCATGTTTTATACTCAGGAGAGCACCGGAGGATGAAAAGAACGAGAAACAGGCCGAAAATAGAGAAAATGGGCCACGTACAAATTGTACATGGCCTGGCCCCCGAAATACACGGTCGTGCCTCTTCCACAGGTTCAACCATGGTCTGGCTTCAAATCACACGAGTGTGTTCCATGGGCATGCCCCTATCGTAGAAAAGAAGAGTTTCATTCGGATTAGGAAACTTTTAGGCCAAGAAAGGCATCTTGAAGCCTATATAAACACCCTAGGAGGCAACTTAAAAGGGGAGTGGGATTCACTCGAGGGATTCACTCGAGCCAATCCAAGCCAGAGAGCCCAAATTTTGGGATTCACTGAGGGATTCAGCTAGGCCAAAGAGCCAAGCCAGAGAGGCCAAATTGTGGGATTCACTCGAGGAAAGCCAGTTGATTCATCTCAAGAAGCCGGAATCATACTCAAGACTAAGGATTTTTCCTTTAATTCCTTTAGAGGGTTTTAGGGTTTTCTTTATGTTTTGTTTTATATTTTCTTCTAAGATGTATTCTTTTATAATTATGAACTAAACCCTCAGATACCTGAGGGGGATGAAACCTAAGATGAATCTTGTTATTATTTTCTGAGATATATGATAAATACTTGATTTGTTCTTAACTATATGTTCTTAATTCTTACTTTAATATTCCAGGATATTGATTCAAGTATTGATGTGCTTAGGCAGTGGAGCAAAAGTCCCTGTCTAAGAGTAGATCTAGCATAGTTAAGCGGAGTTGATCGCAACCCTAGAAATAGGATGACGAAAATCTACCGGATTAGGGTAAAACCTAATATGGGAGTCCATAGATCGAGTTGATGCAATCTTAGGGGTTTTAATTAGAAAGAAATTTCAATTAATCAACCTAGGGTTAGACGTTAGTAGCCTCGAAAGAGGTATTAATATAAATTAGGGAATCCTACGGATCAAGTCATGTGAATAAATCGTCTGGTTTAGAGTTAACAAGTGAAGACTAGGTGGATTCTTCCTCGGGTATTGTCTTAATCAATTGGTTTTTTCCACAAGTATTTCCTCAATTCATTCTCTTCGTCTTAGCATCTTTAGCTTAGTAGTTAGTTAATTTTAGATTAAACAACAATTCTCTTAATTCTTAGGCTAGATAATAAGAAGAAAGTTAGTATTAGTACTTTTAGTTCCTTTGGGTTCGACAATCCGGTCTTGCCACTAAACTATACTATTATTCGATAGGTGCGCTTGTCTCCATCGTTGTCTTAGTTAGTTTCTAAGTTCGATCATTCTTTTTATAATTTTTAAGACTCTGACACACGATCAGAGGCACTGGGTGCAAAATTATGGTATTAATAGGATCCGTAAATTAGTTCGGATCAGAGCTATGTATTAGCGAATATCAATATTGAACAGGAAGAATGGTTAGAATTAAATTGGTAACGTAATACAATATGACAAATTGAGACAAAATCGAATAAGGTTACACATGTCGTTATCAAAAAAAAAAGTTAATAAGTTCATTAAAATAGATTGGTTAGTTATGATATCACATTTGGTTGTGTGAGATACATATATAAATATATATATATATATATTAATGTATTAGATAAACTTTGATAAGTAACATACTTGAATTGATCTAAGGAAGAAATAAATCAACTAAGTCTAATTATTTAAATTTTATGCTATATTGAGTAATTTATAGTAATACCATTTGAAATTAAAATTCACCAAATGGTTTTGTTTACATATGCAAGTGATCGCTAGAATTGTCGAGTTTTAAAATTTATAATAAAAAATGATCGAACTTGGAAACGAACTCTAACAAGGACTTAAGGCAAGTGCACCTATCGAACAGTAATATAGTTTAGGCAAGACCGGATTATCGAACCCAAGGGAATTAAAAGTACTAATACTCACTTTCTTTTTATTATTTAGCCTAAATATGAAGTGATTGATTTAAACTAAAATCTAATTACTAAACTAAGATGCAAAGACAAAAGAACAAATTGAAGAAATAACTTTTAGAAGAACTCAATTGATTACGTCGATACCCTAGAAGGAATCCACATAGACTTCACTTGTTATCTAACACTGAACCACATGATTTATTCACTTAGCTTGATCCGTAAGACTCCCTAACTTATATTAAACCCTCTCTCGAGGCGAATAGCGTCTAACCCTAAGTTGATTAATTGAAATCTCTTTCTAATTAAAACCCCTAGAATCGCATTAACTCGATCTATGGACTCCCATATTAGGTTTCACCCTAATCCAACAAAATCTCGTCACCCTATCTTTAGGCGCGCGATCAGCTCCGCTTAATTATGCTATATCTACTCTTAAGCAGGGACTTTTGCTCCACCACCTAAGCATATTCGACTTGAATCAATATTTCGAAAATATTAACACAAGGATTAAGCATACAAAATTAAGAACAAACTAAATATTTATCATATAGTTTAGAAAACAATAACAAGATTCATCTAGGTTTCATCCCCTTCAGGTATCTGAAGGGTTTAGTTCATAATGATAAAATAAAACATCTCAAGAGAAAAGATAAAACAAAACATAAGAAATCCCTAAAACCCCCTGAAGGAATTGAAAGAGAGATCCGCCGTCTTGAGTAAAATTTCGGCTTCTTAAGATGAATCAACTGGCTATCTTCGAGTGATTCCCATGAATCTGGCTTTCTGGCTCGACTTATTGGCCTAGCTGACTGCCTAACTGACTGCCCCCTTTCAGGTTACACTTAGGGTCTTTAGATAGGCTTTTGGAATGCGTTTCTTTCTCCCTAAGTATCCTTTTTCGAGTGAAATTCCTCTTTTCCACGACAGGGCCACGGCCATGACACACGCCCGTGTAAATCGACTTTAGGCCGTGTTTCGATTCTGTTGATTGAGGCACGGCAGTGTAAATTGAAGTCCAGGCCGTGTCAATTTTCACTTTGGCCCAAATTGGCCCGTTTTAAGCCCGTTTCTCGTTCTTTTCATCCCTAGGTGCTTTCCTGAGTATAAAACATGAAAAGAAAGTATTACGAGCACCTTTTTACATAAATCAAGGAATAAATCATCCAAAAGTATGCTAAATGTGGGATTAAAATATGTTACTTTTACGGTTTATCAACAGGCTAGATGTATTTTGAGATTTTGTACTTAGAGTCGTCAGCATCCAACCGACAAACCCTAGACTCAACAAAGTTTGTATATTTTATTTATTTCAAGTTGGTATGTACTTGATTTTTCGTAAAGTCATTTGGCTATAGATATGCTTTTGTGACATAAAAAAAATTATTAACTTTTGGTTTCTATAATCATAATAATTAACTTGTTTTAATGTGATATACTTAAGTTTCTATATGTTTCGGAATATCGAAGTGTTGGGAATTGATTTGCGAGATGATTTGAATATGTATGTATTGTGAAATCTAAATGTTGTAAGGGGTTTTACGTAAAATAAGCAAAAATATTGTCGATTTTTTTTATTTTTTTAAAAATAATTTTACCACTACACTACCATTTAAATAAAGTGAAATAGTAATTTAGGTTGTTTTTAGCATTTCAATGTGGCATTTTATATTCGAATTCTCTAATTAGGTCGGATATAATGTGTCATAGAGACAACATGTTATGTGTATTATAGATAAGTGAACTTGTTTTCATTCATAAATTTTTTTCTTACAGGGTTTTTATCTTAGTAAGGTTTTAATGAGGCACATTATCTACTATTGGACATTAATGGGCAAGTGTTATGAATATTTTATTATTAAGTGGATGTCCACTAATATATTAAGATTTTAATGTTTATTAGAAGTAAATTTTTATACCATGTATACTTCTTATATTTATAAATGTAAAGCATTATAAACATATCAATTGATCAATAAAATTCAAAGTTGTTTTCTTTTTGTTCCTTTATTATTATTCATGTCATAACTTTAATCTTTTTCATATAATTTAACATTTTATATTTGATGTCTTGATAACTTAGATTATGACATATTATTCAAAACTAAATTCAATCAACTTTGTTTTTAATAATATGTAAATACTTCAAATATTAACCCAAAATTTAATTATAGATAGTTTTTTTTTGAACAAATGCGAACAACTAATGCTTTTATAGAGAAGCCATCTGGAAGAGGGATTGTCATAAAATCTAAAGCAATCTAGGCCAGATTTTAGAAGAAAAGTGAATTTTGGTTCGACAACACTTTGGCCAATCTATGCCTTCTTATTTACCTGATGGTGGTGGAAAAAGTTTTAAAATTTATATAATGAATGATCGAGCCTAGAAACTAACTATCACCACGATTGAGGCAAGCACACCTATCGAACAATAGTATATTTAGTGGAAAGACCGGATTGTCGAACCCAAGGGAACCAAAAGTACTAATACTAACTCCGCTTAACTATGCTAGATCTACTATTAAACAGGGACTTTTGCTCCACTGCCTAAGCACATCAATACTTGTATCAATATCTTGAAATATTAAAGCAAGAATTAAGAACACATAGTTAAGAACAAATCAAGTATTTATCATATAATTCAGAAAACAATAACAAGATCCGTCTTAGGTTTCATCCCCTCAGGTATTTAAGGGGTTTAGTTCATAATTATAAAAGAATACATCTCAGAAGAAAATATAAAACAAAACATAAGAAAAACCCTAAAACCCCTGAAGGAAATTAAAGGGAAGATCTCCCGTCTTGAGTATGATTTCGGCTTCTTGAGATGAATCAACTGGCTGTCTTCGAGTAAATCCCACAATTCAGCCTCCCGGCTTAGCTCCTTGGCCTAGCTGAATGCCCTATTGAAGCTTGGCCTCTAGGGTGTTTATATAGGATTTTGGAATGTCTTTCTTTGCCTCTGCTTGGCCTCTAGGGTGTTTATATAGGATTTTGGAATGTCTTTCTTTGCCTCTAAGTACCCTAATCCGAATGAAACTCTTCTTTGATGCGGCAGGGACACGCCCATGTGGCACGGCTGTGTGAATCAAATCCAAGCCGTGGTCGAATCTGCTAAAGAGGCACTGCCGTATGTCTCGGGCCCAGGCCATGTGCAATTTGTACTTTGGCCTATTTCTCGTTCTTTTCATCCTCTGGTGCTCTTCTAAGTATAAAACATGAAATTAAAGGATTAGGAGCACCAAATTTCATAATTCAAGGAATAAATCATCAAAAGTATGCTAAATGTGGCATTAAAATATGTATATATTACGGTTTATCAAATGCCCCCACACTTAAGCATTTGCTTGTCCTCAAGCAAAATTCTCAACTCACAATTAAAATGAACTTCCTTAATTCATAATATTCATCAATAGTGTTTCATCATAATTCAAAGGTAATTCATACATTGATAATTTAAGTAGAAGGGTCCTAAAAATTCAAACAATCAAAGTCATAGTTTTTATAGCATGAAAATATAGGTGTTTTCCCTTACCTAAATAGTCACCTTTAATTCAAAATCGACAAGACTTGACATCCTCACTAAAGATTCACTCAAATCACTCAAAATGTTTAAGGTTCAAAATTAAGCACTCAATAGTCAACGTGAAAAGTTAATCCCATAGGCTTGCATAAAAATCAAATCTTCACCACTATAAAATGAAACGATACACAGATCAAAAGGTCTTTAAAGTGTTGTATTGGGGTTTGGGTTAAAGGTGTGGATAAAGGCTGAATTAGAAGGTTAGAATCGAGATTGAATTGACAATTTACCTAACTAGAAAAATGAACTAATCCTGAATAATTACATCAATTGAAAACTTGTAGTACTAATAATACGAGCTTCTTTTCAAAATGTGAAATTAAACGTATAAGCTCACTTAATTATAGAACTAATAATGAATATACTTTGATTTTTTTTTAAGAACAAATCAAGTAAATACATAATATAAGATGAATTTAACTACTGAAATAAAATAATTAGGCAACTGATCAAATCAAATCTCGATAGAAGGGTAGTCAAGAGAAATGGTGATAACAAATACAAGATGGGTTTTAGGTTAATATTAATGGGTGAGTCAAGAAATGGTTTGTTAGGGTCAACATGGTTCACTAGGGGTTAATTATGAAGGTAGGCTTTTTAGTGGAATGAGTGGGTTAAATCCTAAGGGCCTTTATCATCTCTGTATATCAAATCAAAGGTGTGGTCTCAACATGTATAATCGAAGCAAGTTCTAGAATAACAAATCAATGTTGACACACTCATAATCAATAAAGTGAGCATGAAAGAATGTATGCTCTAAGAGGCTCAAAATCTCACAAAAATGATGGGTTTTTTATATCAACCTTGTAAATTTCAAACTTCAAGGTAATAATTAGATTCAGGTAGACAACCTAACAAAATTTTAATTTTGAAAATAGACTTATCATGCTTGATTCTCTAGTATCTTAAAGTTTAAATCATCGATGCACAATTATCTATGTCTTAATTTAAAACATATCAATAAAAATTATAAATCAATAGAAGTTTCATCTTAATTAGTGATATGAGAAAATTACTTAAGAATAAGGCATAATTCAGGGATTTTCAAATAATACTATAGTTGACCCCCACACTTAAGACGTACATTGTCCTCAATGTAAAAAATAGATAATGATTAGTAAGAAAGTCATAAGAGAGGGAGAGAGGTGAAACTTCCTGAATTATGAATGAAATCCTTGGAGGATGATCAATGATGACTAGGTATAGGTAAAGGTGTTGGGGAATACTCCGGTGGTGTGTTTGTTCCTTGAGTGGCACCTTGAACCTTTTTAAACTGCGAAGTCATCAGTAAAGTTTTTAGGGAGCCCTTATTTAATGGACGTTTGTTATAATTGCTCGAGAGTTAAACAGCCAAAGATAAAAGAAATCAAATTATACTTAAAAATTTAAAGAGTTTAATAATAAAGGAAAATGAACTAAAATAAAAATAAAAAATAAGAATAAGAATAGAAATAAAAATAAAGAAAATAAAAGGACTCAAAGGTTTCTCATCATCGGAGTGATCTCGAGGTGGTGGTGGTGGCGATATGTGAAAAAAAACTGATAATATCGACCACGGTAGCCTAGTACGGCCGTGTTGATTTATCTCAGCCTATGTTCTTTAGGTAGTTTCGACCATGACCGCGTCGAATGGCAGTGGCATTTAATCGGAGCCCGTGTCTTGGGGAAAATTTTTTCATCATTGGTCTACACGGACACCACCATGCCGATGTGCTTGCTCGTGGTATCCACAAGGCCACGGCCATGCCCGTGTACAAGGCCGTGTGGTAGGGAAACCTGCACTTTATTAAATTGGTTAGTTTGTAGTTAGGTGCTAAAAATAAAAAATATGACATTAGTGGAGTTAGTGCTCGGGTTGCCTCTCGAGAAGTGCTCGTTTAAAGTCTTAAGCTAGACTTACCTCTCATTCACATAATCATGGTGGTTTGAGGAGGTCAAAATCCTTTCTCATGCTATCAATTCGGTTATCGATATATAGTTTAAGTCGAGTGGTGTTTACCTTAAAAGTGCTGAACTTAGGATTACTTACCTCGACTGTTCCGTATGGAAAGATATTCAGTATCGTGAAAGGGATTTCTTTATTCGTTTTAAGGTCTGAACTGGCAATTCGAGGGTCTATTTTATCTAATAGTACCTGATCTCCTATTTTGAAGTGATTTGATGCTCCTATAAGCTCGTCTAGGGGTTTTTTGGTTTCACTTCGTGTGGTTGTGATTTCTCCTTGAAATGCGATTTCCACTCGTCTAGTTCGTCGACCTGAAGCCTTCGTTCTTTCTGAATTACTTCTTTATCGATACGAGGTCTAAGATCTGGCTCAGTTATATGGTTTCGTGGTGCTTCTTGTAAAAAAGTTGAACCAAATGATTATCAATGGAATTTACGTTCTCACCTTTATCACTCGATGTCCTAGCTGAGTCGAGAGCTTGAAGACTGATTGATTCGTCACTTACACGAAGTGTGAGTTCACCTGTACCAACATCAATTTTAGTTCTGGTAGTTGCTAAAAAGGGTTTTCCTAAAATTAAGGGGATACTATTGTCTTCATCCATGTATAAAACAACAAAGTCTACTGGGAATATGAATCTGTCAATTTTAACTAGTACATCTTTAATTATACCCCTAGGAATTCGAATAGTCTTATCAGCTAATTGAATACTCATCCTAGTTTGTTTTGGTTTCCCTAGACCTAGCCGTATAAACATTTTATAAGGCATAACATTGATGCTTCCCCTAAATCAGCTAAAGCATTATCAATAGATAAACTACCAATTAAACATGGAATTGTAAAATTTCCTGGATTTTTAATTTTCGTGGTAGTTTATTTTGCAACATTACTGAGCATACTGCATTTAGTTCTACATGTGATTCCTCGTCTAACTTCTGCTTGTTTGTCAAAAACTCTTTTAAAAATTTTCTTGAATCTGGCATCTGCGAAAGAGCTTCAAGAAACGGTAAGTTAATATGTAATACCAAATTGTTCATCTATGTTGTCTTTCTTCATAGCATTGGGGTATGGTATACGAGGTTGGTATTCTTTAATTACCGATTTTGGTTTTTCTTGGCTTACCTCAACCTTACCTTTGCTTACCATAGGTTCTTACCTCGGGTTTGGTTCGTCTAACCCTTCACTGTCATGACCCGTTATGGCTTGAAGTTGCTATTTTGGGTTAGTTTCAGTGTTGCTTGGCAAGCTACCTTTTGGTCATTCGGAGATCAGCTTAGCAAGTTGCCCTAACTGGTTATCGATCCCTTGAATCGATGCTTGTTTATTTTTAAGTGTTGTTTCGGTGTTTTGGAAACGTGTTTTTGACACCGCTATGAATTTTGTCAGCATCTCCTCAAGGTTCAGCTTCTTCTCTTGTGGGTAGGGTTGCTGTTAAAAGCCTGAGAGAGGTTGTTTTCTTTGATTTCCTTAGCCACCCCACAAAAAATTTGGATGGTTCTTCCAACCTGCATTATAAGTGTTACTATAGGGATTATTTTAAGGTCGAAGATTATTCCCATATACTTTATCTTCTAGTTTTCCATGTCATATCCGTAGGGTGGGTACTCAGGATTCGCTACACCTCCACTTGTTTCGCACTGCATTACCGGATGCACCTACGAAGGACACAAACCATCAATCTTTTTATTTAACATCTCTACCTAATTTGATAACATGGTTACTGCGTGGAGGTTGAAAACATTGGCTACTTTTGTTGGCCTTGTCCTTGTAACTTGCCACTGATAGTTGTTCAATGACATCTCTTTATAAACTCATAGGCCGCCTCAGGAGTTTTGTTATTCAAGGTTCCGTCGGCGGTTGAATCAATCAACTGCTCTGGTTAAGGGGTTCACACCGTTGTAAAAAGTTTGAACCTGTAGCCACAAGGGTAATCCACGGTATGGGCACCTTCTCAATAGATCTTTGTATCTCTCTTATGTATCTTATAGTGTTTCTAAATCCATCTGCACAAAAGAAGAGATATCATTCCTTAATTTGGCCGTTTTGGTTGGGAAAAATATTTTAATAAAAATTTTTGGTCATTTGTTCCCATGTAGTGATTGATCCTCATGGAAGAAAATTCAGCCACTATTTAGCTTTATTCTTCAAAGAAAAGGGAAATAACCAAAGATGGATGGCATCATCAAAAATGCCATTAATTTTGAAAGTATCGCAAAACTCTAGGAAATTCGCCAAGTGATTATTTGGATATTCATCCTGCAAACCATCAAACTGAGCAAATTGCTGTATCATCTGAATTGTGTTAGGTTTCAATTCAAAATTATTTGCAGCAATAGAAGGTCTAACAATACTTGACTCAGTTCCTGTTAAATTAGGTTTAGCATAATCATACATAGTTCGAGGAGCATGATTTTCATCCACCTCTTGAGGTAGCGGATTATTCTCAGCCATCTCTTCGGTAGTATTAATTTCGTTCTCTTGCTCTTCTTGTATGTATTGTAGGCTTCTCTTTATTTCTATACGATTTCTGCAAATAGTACCTTCAATATCACTGTCGTAAATTAAGGGTCCTGTTGGGTTTCTTCTAGTCATAAACTAGAGGTACCTACGAGGAACAAGTAAAAAGGAAAATAAAATTAGAAAAGTAAAAATAAAATTTAATTGCAAAAATAAAACATGGCTAAAGTAATAAAAATTGAGCGTTCTTAATATTTCAGTTCCCCTGCAATAGTGTCTAAAACTTGATGGTGGTGGAAAAAGTCTTAAAATTTATATAATGAATGATCGAGCCTAGAAACTAACTATCACCACGATTGAGGCAAGCGCATTTATCGAACAGTAGTATAGTTTAGTGGTAAGACCGGATTGTCGAACCCAAGGGAACCAAAAATACTAATACTAACTTTCTTCTTATTATTTAGCCTAAGAATTAAGGGAATTGTTATTTAATCTAAAATTAACTAACTATAAGCTAAAGATGCTAAGACACAGAGAAGGAATTGGGAAAATACTTGTGGAAAAACCAATTGATTAAGACAATACCTGAGGAAGAATCCACCTAGACTTCACTTGTTATCTAACTCTGAACTAGACGATTTATTCACTTGACTTGATCCGTAGGATTCCCTAATTTATATTAATACCTCTCTCGAGGCTACTAACGTCTAACCCTGGGTTGATTAATTGAAATCTCTTTCTAATTAAAACCCCTAGAATTGCATTAATTCGATCTATGGACTCCCATATTAGGTTTGACCCTAATCCGGCAGATTTTCGTCATCCTATCTCTAGAGTTACGATAAACTCCGCTTAACTATGCTAGATCTACTATTAAAAATGGACTTTTGCTCTACTGCCTAAGCACATCAATACTTGAATCAATATCCTGAAATATTAAAGCAAGAATTAAGAACACATAGTTAAGAACAAATCAAGTATTTATCATATAGTTTAGAAAACAATAACAAGATCCGTCTTAGGTTTCATCCCCTCAGGTATTTGAAGGGTTTAGTTCATAATTATAAAAGAATACATCTCAGAAGAAAATATAAAACAAAACATAAGAAAAACCCTAAAACACCCTAAAGGAAATTGAAGGGAAGATCTTCCGCCTTGAGTATGATTCCGGCTTCTTGAGATGAATCAACTGGCTGTCTTCAAGTAAATCCCACAATTCGGCCTCTCTGGCTTGGCTCCTTGGCCTAGCTAAACGCCCCTTGAAGGTTGGCCTCTAGGGTGTTTATATAGGCTTTTGGAATGTCTTTTTTGCCTCTAAGTACCCTAATCGAATGAAACTCTTCTTTACTGCGGCAGGGACACGCCCGTGTGGCACGGCCGTGTGAATCGAATCCAGGCGGTGGTTGGATATGCTAAAGAGGCACGGTCGTGTGTCTCGGGCCCAGGCCGTGTGCAATTCGTACTTTGACCCATTTTCTCCGTTTTTGGCCCGTTTCTCGTTCTTTTCATCCTTCAGTGCTCTCCTAAGTATAAAACATGAAATTAAAGGATTAGGAGCACCAAATTCTACAATTTAAGGAATAAATCATCAAAAATATGCTAAATGTGGGATTAAAATATGTATATATTACGATTTATCATTACCCAATAATAATCATAAATTCACACAAAGTAAATAAATAAAGCGAGCATATATTTGTTGCAAAAAATTAAACAAATAAGTTTACTTCATTCATTATGAATTGACTTTACATATTATATTTTAATAATTTTAAACCGAATTGCTTAAAAATATTATATGACAAATTGCATCTTCACCTAATACCTTCAAAAACATTAATAATTAAAAAACTATATAAGATTTAAACTAAATTAGAAAAAATATGGCTTTCATCTCAAATACATAATAATCAAGTTTCCTTTATCAACAGTACTAATATATCTATTATTTTAAATTATGTTGTAATTACATGAAATCTCAAATAAAAAAATTCAACTAAACTTTAATTTAAATATTTTTTATCTATAATTTTTAGAAAAAGTAAATGAAGAAATAAATAAATTTGAATGAAAGAATATTCAAATTTGTTTGTGTGAGAGAGAGAGAATACATAAAGGTGCAAACTAGCATTGAGTAATGTCTAATGTCAAAAAATATATTTATTTTGTTAAGGCTGAAATTTTTATTGATAAAATTTCAACACCCCCAAAATAAGGTTACAATATTAAAAAAATCTCGAATAAAAAAAACACATCTAAAACAACAACAACAACTACACCAGCTCTTACACTCATAAACTCAATTCTATAACTTAAAAGCAGACTAGAGGTAACTCAATTTATAGAGAAAGGCACCTCCTGATGCAACTTTAATGCCCAAAATATAGGTGATGCTGGCGAAGTAAATCCAATTTAAAAATCTTAATAAAAATATCATCCAGCGTTTGAACAACTCGCTCCTAAGATTTATTCACTAAAAATCAGAATTCTGTAATTGTTGATATCAATAAGCACACTTGAGAAGTCCCCACAGAATTCTCATTTCTGCAAAATTCAAGGTAAATAATCAGATCCTCTAATTGTAATTAGCTAAGTCAGATTTAGCATAATTCTAGTGGTAATATTGGCTGGTTAGGCCTTCTATATTTCGGGTGCATGAAAGTTAAGGCAAAGTTTAGTTGTGTTCAGAAAGCACTAATTACCTTATACTTAGCTAATAGCCTAAGATGGGGATCAATTGGCAATCCAAGCTTCTCAAACATTGGATCATAGAGTGAATTCATGATTGGCCTGAAATCATTGGACTCTTTAGTCAGCATTTTCAAGAGTAAAGACAAAATTATTAAGGATAAACAAATAAAACCTGTAAAATTAAACAACCTTGGAGGAAGAAGGTTGCCAATGTTAGGACTAGCACTAGCTCCAGTCGGTAGAGACAAAGAGTTACCCATGATTTGTTCAGCACTTGGTGCTTGCGGCTCATTGGTTTCTCCCTGTAATTAACGAAAGACCAGACGGGATTAACTTTCAGATCATATTTGGTTAAAATAGAAAAAAAAAAACATACAACAAAGCTGAATGCTATTACTTGATTTAACCTTTTTCCTTTTTAAATTTATTGGATTTAGTTTGTTATATAATTTTGAGAATGAAATTAATTACTATATTTGAATGTCGAGTTTCTTTTAAATAAGTGACCGAAAAACATAAAATAAATAAAAATAATTTGTCACGATTTGACTTGTCTATAAGGAATGAATCATGTCATGAGAACATAAATCAAAATTGATCTCTTTAGGCTCTCATAAGCTCTAAGAAATTTTGTTATTTTCAGGTGGATCTCTAAAAATTTAAACCCATGTCACATTACACAAATTAATGAACTTTACATATATACCAATTGATCTACATAGATTTGAATGTTTAGAGCTGCACCTAATAATGACAAAATTTTGGGAGATTTGTGGATGCCCATAAAGAACAATTCCAAATTATGTATTCACGACATAATCCTTGTCCCTCATTCTGGTATAGATCATAAAATGATTGTTAATACTATATTCATGTGTCATGTGTATTGCAATTTACAGTTATTTTAAGACCCAAATTTCTTGTTTTCAATCCAAGTTAACACATGCAAATAGTCTATAAGTTTTGAACGTAAAACAGTATATAGAAAATATTTGAATCCAAATTTGAGAAGAAGTTAATAATAATATACCCTGAGGCGCTTGAAAGGTGATGATTCTCCCACTTCGAGTCTTCTCCTTGCATTGCCTCGCGGTTCGGAAGTTCCTTGCTAAACCAAATTAAAAACAAAATAACCTCGAAGGTAGAGGAAACAAATTAATTTAGATCCTAATGCAGGAATGCTGATAAGATGATACCTCAGTGTGGTTGCTCAGTGGCGTTTGCATAAGATTAGGAGCTGATGACCCAACAGTTTCCTATTCATTGTTGAATTTGGTTAGGAAATTATATAATTATTTCCAGGAAATCTTGTTAGTGAGAAAGGCATTTTACATGCAGAAGAGATGAGTTCAGGAGTAAGCTAGATATGGAAGCCCCAGAGCTAGGATATGTAGCAGTTGGTTTTGTAGTTTGAGTCAGAAACCCTTGTTGTTGCACAGCTACAGGCCTGTAAATGAAGTTTAAGATCTAAATCAAATAACAAAAGTAGAATTTAAGCGTATTCAATGTGTTAATGATAAACTTAGTCTTCAATAAAGAAATATAAAAGGGTGATTGATAACAAGAAAAGGGAATTAAAATTCACCTAGACAGCTCAGAATTATGATGGTCTTGATTTGGTAAATTAGGCATAATTGACAATAGATTACTTGCTTGAAGATCTTGAGCTGGTAATAGAAGGGAACTGAAAGCCAAATAGATAGACTATGATTAAAAATTACTTGAAACAATATGCATTAGATCATAAATTTAACTTGAAAAGATAGAACACACCAATCTCAAATTTCTTTTCATCTAGGCTTAGTTCTACAAGTATCTAAGGGTCATGTTGTATTGGGTTCAAACTGAAATTTCAATTTTGTTTGCCTAAGTTCAAGGTGATTCCAAAATGTAAAAATCATAACCGAGTCGTGTCTAATTGAGTCAACCATATAGCCCAAGCTGTGAACAAATCTACTTGCTTTCTTGAAAATGAAATTTAGAAGAAAGATAAGTAGTACGTACCCCAAAGGAATGAAAAATTCATGGAACACGATGCTACCAGTTTGTGAATTATATAGTCCAAGTACCCATGGGAGTTGATTATTTTGATAGGAGAATTGCTGAGCCCTAACAAATCAAAAGAACAAATAGTTGATTCTCATAAAGTTCCCTTTAGAAGATATACCAAAGTAGATAAGAGTAGAGATCGAATACATAAGCTCCATAGGCAGTGAAAGCTTAGCCAGGTCGGAATTCTGGAGCAGTGAGCCAGATGCATTAGGCATAGCGGCCAATTGATTAAGCGGCTGCATCGGGTTACTCATCTGCTGGGTCCTATATTAGAGATACGAAAAAACCAATCACAACATTGTTCTAAATTTCTTATGTTGATGTGATATATAAATTATCTACAAAATACCTTGGAGGTGTAGAAGCTCTCGGCAGCATTAAGTTGTAACACAGAGGATCGGAAATGTTAGTTGCTTTGAATTGATCAACTAGTGACCTGAAATCCAAAGAAACAATATACACAGTTAGGTATAAATCTCAGTACTATTGTTTCGATTCCAAACAAGAAGATTGAGGTTAGAAGATATCAATTCAATACCCTGGTGCCAAAGACCTATAAAGATCAGTCTCTTTATTACAGAACCAAGTAGGGGCTGGCGGCTGGTTGGTTTGGGTAGATTCTCCATTCAGAAATCTGATCCCAGTCTGCTTATCATTTATTTCAAACTCAGTCGAGAAAATGCGACCCATGCTAATCTTGAGTTAAAGTAAACAATATTTATACTCACTGGGCTTTGAGGGAACAAATTTGGGTAGTGAACTGCTCGCTGATTGCGATTGGAACGAGGGTTTCCCTTTTCCTTTTCAACCCCATCAGCAAACACTATTTTCTTGCCTTTGTCGAGGGGATCTACCCGTTGAGGCCTATTACAATGTTAGAAACATTTCACGTTCAATTGGTAGAGGAAAATATCATGCATCTTTACTTTTAAAAGGTCAACGAAGGAGTCAACATACCGTTGAAGCTCAGCACGGAGGCTTCTTCCAGTTTGAGTATTGAGGCTGCTTGCTGGACCTGAATTGCCCAAATGCTTTGAGTGAGACGATTGAGTTACAGAGCTTCCATTTTGTGGGATATTTTCCGCCTGCTTGAGATAAGAGAAAGTCATTGTCTGTTTTTATTCATCATGTTTCTGAAGCAGGAACTGACTGATTGGAATGGGTTGGGAGAGGTACCAGTGCCAAAGAGAATGACTGTGTTGGCTCCACTATAAGAGGAGTAAACGAAGTTGCTTGTTGTGCAGCTGTGGCATCACCACCTGAAGAAACACTGCCTTCTATTCCTGGACATATTGGCTGCATCGGCTTCTCGTTCGACCTCTCATGCTGAAGCAAAGGTTCATCAGTAGTGCCTGCAGGTGATGACACCATCTTCGCTTTCTGCTGTCGACAAATACAACAACTGTTTATATCAGTCAATGGCAAGGAAGAAATAATCTGAATCATGGTCCATCCTCTTGTTATTGTAATATTCACAATAGTTTGGGAGAACTAACAGGCAAAGGATTCGAGTCGCCATTGATATTGGCATTCATTTGATCCAGCTGAGGCTGATCATCTCCTGCTGATGCCGATCCAAGTTCCAGTTTCGCATCCTCCTGCTTAAATTGCACTCAAAATTTTCCATGAGATTATACTTATTTCAAGTAAATGAACTAGGCATTGATGTTATAAAATTACTCTTATGTAGGGATTTAAACAGCGACCACATCACAAGGTTACTATCATTATTTTGCAATACAAGTTGATGAGTCCAAGACATGGTCAGTGACAGATTAAATAGAAAAATGGAGATGTACCGATGCTTTCTGCATCCGTGATGCTTCTAGTTCTTTTGCTGTATACTCAGCAAGTAATGACCCTGATAGAGACAGGTTTGGACCATTATTAGCCGAGAGAAACGCAGGGACTTCATTGTCATGATCAGAGGCAGGGAGATTGAACTTGGAAATTGGCTGCTTATTTTTTTGCATATCCTCATCCCCATTAGAAGCAAATAACTGGAACTTCAAATTAGCTGCTTTTGAGCTACACCCTTTCTCCATATCTTGTTCTGCTTTAAAAACATATAAATAAAGCAAAATAGGGAAATTAAATGTATGCCATTGCAAAAGGAATTGCTGCACAATCACAATGCCTGCATTATTAAAAATTCCACTTGGAATTAAATGAACTACAAGTCAGTAGCCAAGGTTTAGAATGGAGTAGAAGTAGATTAATTAGGCATCAACAAGTCAATCTAAAAAAGCCAAGAATGATTGAATTATATGTTGACATCCGATAAGAAGTGCTGTTGGACTAAATTCTGATCATCTCTTTCACTTCCAATTTTAATACCAATTATTATTGACTGGCTTTTAGACAAGTTGAAAAGAAATCATATCAAAGATTTTCATTTCGACTTTTCAGTTGTATAATATTCATTACATTTTTAAAAAAAAATTGATGCTTTCATTTTACCTCATTTTCTATATTATTAAGAGGTTTAAAGAAACTGGACTTTTTTCAATTTTATTTATGTTCTTATAATTTGATTGCTCCTATCTTAATATTTAATTTGCGTTCAAATAAACACGGTTAAAATCTTATATTTATACCCAAGTAGATTCATGTTTTAAAAGTTAAATCCGTCGGATGTTGAAGTTATATTAATTTTATTGTTTAATTAAAAAGAATAAAAATAAAGCAAATACTTTTACCATTTTATTTGGATAATTTTCAATCAACTACCAAATTTCAGTAAGATATCTTTTGTATTATTACTAAACCCATGGTAATAGTATGTTCATACATTTGCTGTCTGAGCAAATATGGGAATAAGTAGACCAGGAAGGATTCAATTCGGGTCCAGATATGCGTTCCTTAAACATTCACTATCAAATTAACAACACCATATTTAATTATATATATTATGTCATATTTTCATCAAGCTAATTTTCTTAATAAAATAAACATTATACATTTATAAGATACCAAAAGAATTATAAATATACATTTACCCTTCAATTCAATTTTACTAAAATGAATGTTTTAATATAATCCTTTAATACATGTTCGACTAATTACAATAAAAATCTATTTAATAGAATACATAACGGACAAAACTAACACAAAATATACACAAGGTAGGAGCGAAACCCATAGATTATAATTGCCAATAATACCAACACCTTTTTGGCTTTATTTATTTTAAACTCATTGTTTAAGTTTTTCTCAAAGTATTCTAAATCTTATTTTATGTATACATTACACACTTCCGTGAATGGTGTGTAAAAAGAAATTATTTTTTTAACTTTTCTAAATTCATTAATTTTAAACACAATAATTTTAAATTTTATACAAATTAATTAAGGTGATATCTTCCTTACATACTCAATAAAATGGATATAGATTTAAGTTTATAAATGATGTCACAAAAATATTTTAGACAACTTTTAATTTTACCGTTAATTGATCGATAGCATCAATTTCAAACACAAAATAATAGATTGATAGTATCAACGTCAAACACAAAATAATTTATTTCTATAAACGTAAATATAAATAAAGATATAAACCATCCAGTTCATTTATATCTTTTGTTTTTTCAGAAAAGATGTGGAATAATAATTAAAAAGAAGTGATTAATTAGAGATAGATATTGAAAACATCAAAATCACCGTTGAATGATTGAAATCAATCTATGGTGATAAATGAAAGGTAGAAAGAGGCTTTTACCTTATGGAAGATGGTATGTCTTGGTGATAAAGGAGACCACGAGAGAGGGAAGCAATGGGGGCTAAAGGAGGAGGGAGCTTAAGCACAAAAGCCGTATGTAAAATGAAGATGGGAATATGTTGTGAAAATTGAAAACTTTGAATGCTTATTTATAGGGGAAAAATGGTATGCTTCTTTTTGGTTTAAGTGTGGTTTTAATTTTTAAACATGTGTTAGGATAATTTCAATTTGATGTAATCTATTAGTACAATGCATCTTTTAATTAATTAATTAAATTTTTTAGTAATAACGATTATAATTTTTGTTTTGAAGACATTAGCTTGAAAACATTTAAATAAATAATATCTTTTATTTTAAGCATTGAGGTTTGTATAAAATTTACTTATAAATACTAATATTTATATATATAGTATATATGAGGTTTAAAATTAAACAAATTTAAAAATAAAATGTTATATATATTTCATAAGAATGATTATATAAATATATATATATATATATAATAATGTCAATGATTAAACATGAATTTTAAAATTAAAAATAAAAAGTTAAATTTGTTGTAATAAAATATAAAGATTAAATTTCAAAATTTTAACGAATAACATATTTTATCCAAAAAATAATGTAATTATATATTAAATCAGTGTGAGTTGGTGTGAAATTAAATATAGTTATATATAAGGTGACGATGATTTGTGATTTTTGACATTTACCTATATTTGCTTGTAAATATGAATTGGATAACATTAAAGCAAGAATCATTATATATGCAAATATGGTTAGCATTTAATGTACAAATCCATTATCAGATATTGTTAACTTAATTAAAACCCTTAACACCTCATTACAAACAAATGAAATAAATTACTTACTGAATCTATATTAAAAGAGACATATAAATAGACACATAAAAATATTATATTAAAAGAGACATATAAATAGACACATAAATTACTTTTCAGGCTATTTTCGATTTAATCCTCATTTCAGTTTTCCTTTTTCTTTCGAATTTACCTTGCGAGTTTTATTTCGTTTCAATTCGGTCCTCTCAGAACGGTGCGTTTCAGAAGGCGAGGAATATTTTCCCATTTGGTCCTTCTTGTCTTTCCCGCTTTACTATCTGGTCCTTTACCTTATTTCTATTCCCAATTTTGGCCCAAAACTCTATTTAGATTTTAATTTGGCCCCTTTAGACTTTTATTTTTTACAATTTAAGCCTTTAATTTCATTTTAATTTCAATTTGGCCCTCGTTTATTTAATTTCCATCATTTTTAGGTTTATTTTACATTTATTATCATGTTTAGTGTTTATTTATTTTCTTATTGTTTTACATATTACTTTACTTAATATTTATCTTATTTGTTTTTTTTTGAGTTGATTTATTTCTATTTACTGTGCATTGTTATTTTATTTTATTTTATTACTATTTTTATTTTTATTTTATTACATTTCTACTATTATTATTATTTTCTATCTCATTGCATTTTTATCTATTATTTATTTATCTATTATCTATTATTTTTTATTTGACGCTTTCATTGTCACTAGCTTTTCATCTATTATTACTTTGTTAAAACTTACTTGTTTGTATATTTGCGTTTTACATGCACATACATTATTGACATTGTTACAATCGGTATTATTACCATTATTTATTATTATTTTAATAGCCATAATCATTTCCATTTTTTATATTGTTAATTATACCTCGTCAATTTAATATGGTATTACTGTTATTATATTCTTCTTTGGCATATTATTGTTCCATTTTCAACGCGCTTTTATTTTATCGTGTTTTACTATAATAATGTCGTGAGTTGTTTTCAAACACATTTTTCATTCTTTTATATCATGCCTAAATAAATTAAATACCATTTTGAATACCATGTTAATTTTTGTTCGATGCATAAAAAAGGAATTTCAAGAAAATAGGCAATGTTCCGGATTCGAAAGATTCGATAAAATCATACCCTAACTTACGGGGTTTTGGTTCTTTTCGTTGAACTCGAAGAATCGAATATTCTTCTTAAAGACTTAAACGCGTAAGATTTCAAATGAAAATCAAAGGCCAAATTATTCTCAAAAGATTCGAAATGTCATGCCCTAACTTACGGGATATGACGTTTTGTTGCCTCGAGATAAAAAAGTCTTCAACATATTTTCAACCTATTTAAGCATTCCAAAACAAAACATACATTAACACAAAAAAGGGGATCATTTTAAATTCTTTTTAAGTTTTCAATTTTCGAAACTAAGACGTTAATTAATCAACCAGGTACCAATTTTGGGCGTATCGAGGGTGTTAACCCTTCCTCATGTTTAACCGACTCCCGAACCTATTTTCTGAATCTTGTAGACCAAAAAATCATCGTTTTGATTGTCGTAACCTTTTTTTTTTGAAAAAATAAAAAGGGGTTCGACTTTGGTTTTGAAAACAAGAATAAAACGGGAGTCGCCACCAATCCTTTTTTGTTGAGGTGTGATCGGGTCACCTCGTAAAACGGTTGTTTTTAATAAACAGTTTGATTTATCAAAACAACGATTTTGGTCTACGAAATCCAGAAAACGAGTTCGGGAGTCGGTTACGCACGAGGAAGGGTTAGCACCCTCGATACGCCCAAAATTAGTACCAAAATGATTAATTAGTCTCTTAATGTCGGAAGTTTGAAAAGGTTTTAAAATACGGATCCTTTAAAAGGTATTAAGATATTTGAGATTTCTTTGTTCCGAGAGGGTACAAACATCACATCCAGCACGTTAGGACATGATATTCCAAACCTTCGTAATCAAAACTATCTCATGATTTTACGAAGTTTATCAAAAGGATGTTTAGTTATTTAGTCAAACGGAAAATCGCGACCCAGCACGTTAGGGCACTATTTCCCGAATTCCTAAATACAAAATATTGCCTTTATTTTAAAACCTTTAAATGGAGTGTAGCAATTTTACAAAATGCATCGTATCGTATTAATTTAAAGAAAAGGCTCGAGTCAAAACTTGAGATTTCTTTGTCCCGAAAAGATATAAACATCACATCCAGCACGTTAGGACACGATGTTTTGATCTCTCGTAATCAAAGTCGTCTCGTGATTTGCAAAACTTCGTAAAAGGGATGTTAAGTTATTTAGTTAAACGGAAAATCGTAACCCAGCACGTTAGGGCACTATTTTTCGAATTTCTAAATACAAAACATTGCCTTATTTTAAAATCTTTTAGGCAAAATATGTTGATTTTACAAAAGGTGTTTTGCTTAATAATATAGTACAAAACGAAGAAAACAAATATGGACGGAGTGTAGTAAATAAAAAATACAAATAATAATAATAGTAAAAATAATAGTAATAATAATATACATACGAATAATAACAATAATAATAACAATAATAATAATAATGATAATAATAATAATAATAATGAAATAATAATAAAATGAAAATATAAGTAACACTAATAATATATAATGTATAAATAGTAATGAGAAATAAAACGAAAGATAAAATGATAATAATAATGGTAATAGTAATTAATAAATAAATAATATCACATATGCAAAAGAATAAGCAAAATATATATTATAATATAATAATAATGGCAATACTAAAAATAATAATAATTAATGATGATATTAAATAAAAAACAATTGCAATAATAAAAAAAGGGACTGAATTGAAATCAAAACAACAAAAGAAGGGGAAATCTATCAATATAGGGAACATAGGGACGAAAATACAATTCATGTGAAAGATTAAGGACGAGGGGAGCAATTGTCCCGGACTATCAAAACGCAGCGTTTACGGAAGGGCCGAATCGGAACCGTCATAAAATATTTGGGCCAAATTTGAAAACTAAAAAAGATCTGATTGCAAAGGTTTGAAAAATCGGAAGGGCCAAAATGGCAAATAACCCATTGAGTTAAAAACGCGGATCCTGAGGTGGGTCAGGTCAACACGCGGATCCTGGGGTCAAAACGACGTCGTTTTGGGCATTAAAGGGCAGCCCCAAAACGACGTCGTTTTAATGGGGTATTTAAGGCCCAAAAATCAGAAAAAAAAATTAGTTGTGCAGAGAATTAAAAAAAAACACTTCCTTTCTCTTCTTTTTTCTCTGCAGAGGGGGGGAGTCCGGTGGGATTTCGACCGCACGCCGTCATTGTCGTTGTCGTCGCCACCATATACCTGTGGCGTAAATTGCAATGTATATATTTTTTTTTTTTTTTTTATTTTACGTTTTACCAGTTTATATATGTATTTTTTTTGATATATTTGAGCGAATGAAGGATTTGTAGTAACGAAAAAAAATAAAAATTTAAAAGTGAAAAAAAATGTTATGCCTTCTTTTTTTGTTGAATCTTTGCCTGTTGCCTCTATTTCTCTCTAGTTCTATTTGTGTTTAATCTACGCCTATATTGTGCTTGAAAATATATTGTAAAAATTTTCTTTTCTGGTATTCTATTGATCGAGAAGGAAAAAAAAGCCCCTTTTACAAGCATGTTGATATGGCTTTTATAGCCGAGTCCCCAGTCTTTCATTTCTATTTTTGCTCCTTTTATTTATTGTTTCTTCTGCCATTGCTGTTATTGTGTGTTCTCTTGTTCTTGCAGGGTATGGACGGTGCAAGTGGAGCTTGACAGTGGTGGTTGGCAGAGGCAAAACAAGTGGATGTCAAAAGGCAAGGCAAGTGGGGCGGCAGCTAAGCTAATTTAGGGTTTTAAAAACCCTAAATTTTTCTAAAAAATCCACATGTTTTGGGCCTGTTTGTAAACTGGGCCATTTGGGTTTGTAATTGAGCCTTTAGGTTTGTGGTTTAATTGGTTAAATGCTTGTATTGGTTTTACTTTAATGGGCCCGGGCAAAATTGGGCTTGTACAGCTGCCCCTCTTTGCTCATTGTCGTGCAACGGGAATGGAGCAAAGACTTTCAAAAGGCCAATTTTGCCCGGTCTCGCCGAGTCTTGACTTCTTTGGTGCTATTCTTCTTCAGGTAGCCTTGTTTTAGTCTACCATACCTTGTTGCTTTGATCCACTCCACCGCTACTTCGACGAGATGGGATCTGTGGCTTCAATTTGCTCTTGCTGCGACTTCAATGGGATGTGACTTGTTTATTCTATATTGCTCCACTGCATCTTCAGAGAGATGAGGTCTTTGGTCTTCAGCCTATTCCACTACTAGTTAAGGCAATAGGACTAAAGCTTAACCATGCCCCCTACTGGTTAGGGACAGGAATTATAACTTTTGACCTATTCCACTGCTGGTCAAGGACATAGGACGGTGGCCTAAATCATGTTCCCTACTGGTTAGGGAGCCAAGATTTGCCTTCGATCTTGCCCCACTATTGGTCAGGGTGACCAAACCTACAATTTTTGACCCATTCCACTGCTGGTCAGTGGCAATAGGACGGTAGCCTAAATCATGTTCCCTGCTGGTTAGGGAGCCAAGATTCGCCTTTGATCTTGCCCCACTACTGGTTAGGGCGACGAGATCTACAATTTTTGACCTATTCCACTGCTGGTCAGGGACATAGGCCGGTGGCTTAAATCATGTTCCCTACTGGTTAGGGAGCCAAGATTCACCTTCGATCTTGCCCCACTACTGGTTAGGGCGACAAGATCTACAATTTTTGACCTATTCCACTACTAGTCAGGGACATAAACGGTGGCCTAAATCATGTTCCCTACTGGTTAGGGAGCCAAGATTCACCTTCGATTTTGCCCTCTACTGGTTAGGGCGACAAGATCTACAATTTTTGACCCATTCCACTGCTGGTCAGTAGTAATAGGACGGTGGCCTAAATCATGTTCCCTACTGGTTAGGAAGCCAAGATTTGCCTTCGATCTTGCCCCACTACTGGTTAGGGCGACAAGATCTACAATTTTTTGACCTATTCCACTACTGGTCAGGGATACAGGAGGGTGGCCTAAATCATGTTCCCTACTGGTTAGGGAGTCAAGATTTGCCTTCGATCTTGCCCTATTACTGGTTAGGGCGATAAGATCTACAATTTTTGACTCATTCCACTGCTGGTCAGTAGTAATAGGACGGTGGCCTAAATCATGTTCCCTACTGGTTAGGGAGCCAAGATTTGCCTTCGATCTTGCCCCACTACTGGTTAGGGCGACAAGATCTACAATTTTTGACCTATTCCACTAATGGTCAGGGACATAGGACGGTGGCCTAAATCATGTTCCCTACTGGTTAGGGAGCCAAGATTTGCCTTCGATCTTGCCCCACTACTGGTTAGGGCGACAAGATCTATAATTTTTGACCTATTCCACTGCTGGTCAGGGATATAGGACGGTCTTCAACCTATTCCACTGCTGGTCAGTGGCAATAGGACAATCTTCCACCTATTCCACTGCTGGTCAGTGGCAATACGACAATCTTCAACCTATTCCACTGCTGGTCAATGGCAATACGACAATATTCAACCTATTCCACTGCTGGTCAGTGGCAATAGGATAATCTTCAACCTATTCCACTGCTGGTCAGTGGCAATAGGGTAATCAACCCATTCCACTACCGTCAGTGGCAATAGGATGGTCTTCAACCTATTCCACTGCTGGTCAGTGCAATAGGGTAATCAACCACCTATTCCACTGCTGGTCAGTGGCAATACGACAATCTTCAACCTATTCCACTGCTGGTCAATGGCAATACGACAATCTTCAACCTATTCCACTGCTGGTCACTGGCAATAGGATAATCTTCAACCTATTCCACTGCTGGTCAGTGGCAATAGGGCAATCAACCCATTCTACTATCGGTCAGTGGTAATAGGATGGTCTTCAACCTATTCCACTGCTGGTCAGTGCAATAGGGTAATCAACCTATTCCACTGCCGGTTAGTGGCAATAGGATAGTCTTCGACCTATTCCACCGCTGGTCAGTGGCAATAGGATGGTGGCTTCACCAGTGTTGCTACACCGTCCTCTGGGGACATATCCTATAGACTTGATTTTATATGCTTGTGTTTATGCCAAATGATGCGGATGCTATGATCGAAATGACTCAAATGCTCCTAACTACGTGCGATATGGATGACATTTACATGAATGTAGAATGTCATGAGAATGATGATTTTCATTAAGATGCAATGATTGTAATAAATCGAATGCTCCTAACTAAATGATATTATGGAGGACATTTGTATGAATGCAGGATGTCATGAGAGTGATCTCTTTTTTTAAAAGCTTAGGGCTGTAATTGCTCGTTCGCTCGTCAAGGTCACGGCACGGACGCAATATCTCGTCTGATATCTTTGACAGAGAATCTGGAGAAATAGCCATGATTTTAGACTCCTCTTCCTCGAACGTTTCTGACCCCTAAGCGTGGTGGTTCTAGACAACAGTCCTGTTTCAGGTTCCTGCGCTGTTTAGAGGCTTTCGAAATAATAGGCGGGACTCCTTTTATGGAAGCATTATGGGTCCATGGGTCGTTATTTCAATTACAAACAGCTTAAATATTTAAAATAACAATGGAATTTATGAAGAATAGAATTGGATTAAATCAACAAAAGTAAACATTATTGGAATACAAAAAATGGGTAAAAAGGAAAAGTAGGTGCCCCAGATATTGCAGCCTGAGCTTCACCACCGAATCCTTCCGAAGATCATTTTGAGCTGAATAGACGTTGGGAGATCTGCAGTGCTTTATAGATGTTCTGAGGTGTAACATTCCTCCTTTCTGTTAATTCTAAGAGAATAGAGTTGTCACATACTCTTCCTCTTGCCAGAATTTGAGCCGCCCTTGTCGGGTTTTCGACTCAAAACCCCTTTGGTCTCAAAGCGCCCTTTTCGGGTTTTCGCTTTAGCCTCTCCGCTTTTTTTTTTAGGTCTTAAAGTGCCCTTTGCGGGTTTTCACTTTAGCCTTTCCCTTCTTCAAGCATAATACTTCTTAACTGAATCTGAATTTATGGGATTGGATAAATTTTTCCCATCCATCTCGGCCAAAATTAGTGCCCCTCCAGAGAAAACCTTTTTCACCACATAAGGTCCTTCCCAATTTGGCATCCATTTCCCTCTGAAATCCTTTTGTATGGGGAGGTTCTTTTTCAAAACTAAGTCTCCCTCGTGGAATTCTCTTGGACGCACTTTTTTGTTGTATGCTCACATCATACGCTTTTGGTACATCTGACCATGACGGATAGCTTTCAGTCTCTTTTCTTCGATTAGATTCAACTGATCATATCGAACTTGGATCTATTCTGCTTCATCTAATTTTAGTTGGGACAATACTCGGAAAGATGGAATTTCAACTTCGATGGGTAAAATCGCCTCCATCCCGTAAACCAATGAGAAAGGAGTTGCCCCGGTGGAGGTTCTGACCGACGTTCAATAGGCAAAAAGGGAAAATGGTAACTTCTCGTGCCAATCTTTGTAAGTCTCAGTCATCTTCCCTATTATTCTCTTGATGTTCTTATTAGTCGCTTTCATCGCTGCTGCTCATTTTAGGCGATATGGTGACTAATTGTGATGTCGATCTTGAATTGCCTCTGACTTACGCAATCATGCCGTTGTTCAAGTTTAACGATTATCAGATATGATCCTCTCAGGCATTCCATATTTACATATGATTTCATTTTTTAAGAACTTGTTGACTGTTGATTTTGTCACATTAGCATATGAAGTGGCCTCCACCCATTTAGTGAAGTAATCAATTACCACAAAGATGAACCGATGTCCATTGGAAGCTTTTGGAGAGATTGGTCCAATAACGTCCATGCCCCACATAGAAAAAGGCCATGGGGAGGTCATAACATGTAAAGGTGAGGGTGGTACATAAATCTTATCCCCATAAATTTGGCACTTATGACATTTCTTAGCATAATCAATGTAATCTCTTTCCATGGTAGACCAATAATACCCGAATCTCATGATTTGTCTGGCCATTGTGAACCCATTGGCATGTGTTCCAGAGACACCCTCATAGACTTCTTCTAGGATCTGCCTAGCCTCAGCGCCATCCACACATCTCAATAGTACTTGATCCTTTCTTCTTTTGTATAAGATCTCTCCGTCTAAGACATAGTCACAAGCTAGTCTTCTCAACGTCCTTTTCTCATTTTCGGTTGCTTGATTGGGGTATTTATGATCTTTCACATATTGTAGTATATCGTGATACCACGGGTGATCATTTTGTTCCTCTTCTTCCACGTTGTAGCAATGGGCCGGGGCCTCATAAATGTTTATTTGTATAGGCTTCATATCCTCCTTATTGTTTGCTCGTACTATAGAAGCCAATGTGGCTAGAGCATCAGCCATCTGATTTTCGTCTCTTGGTAGATAACTGAAAGTGATATCATTGAACTTTTTGATCAGTTCTTGGACCAATCTTTTGTATTCGACCAACTTGGGATCTCTCGTCTCCCATTCTCCTTTAAGTTGATAAATCACTAGTGCAGAGTCTCCGTATACTTCCAGCACCTTAATTTTACGTTCTATAGCGGCACGGATACCCATGATGCAAGCTTCATACTCTACCATATTGTTTGTACAATCAAAATCCAATTTACAAGTGAATGGGTAATGATCTCCATTTGGGGACACCAGAACTGCCCCAATTCCATTGCCTATAGCATTCGATGCCCCGTCGAAGTTTAGTTTCCAAGGATGACTTTTTGGGGTACCTTCTTCAGTGGTTGTTACGTACATTAGGTATTCATTAGGGAAATCGAAGTCCAAAGGCTCGTAATCTGCTAGAGCTCTACTGGCCAAAAAATTCGCTATTGCACTTCCTTTTACTGCCTTTTGGTTTACATAAACTATGTCAAACTCAGAAAGTAAAATTTACCATCGGGCCATCCGTCCATTCAAAGTAGTTGACTCCATTAGGTATTTCAGTGGGTCTAGCTTCGAGATGAGCCAGGTCGTATGATACAACATGTACTGCCTCAATATCCGGGTTGTCCAAATCAAGGCACAACATAGTTTTTCAATTGGTGAGTACCTTATTTCACACTCAGTGAACTTTTTACTAAGGTAGTATATTGCCTTTTCTTTCTTTCTTGACTCATCATGTTGGCCGAGCACACATCCCATTGAATTATCAAGTACCGTCAAATAGAGGATTAAAGGCTTATCTAGATTAGGTGGTGTCAATACCGGAGGGTTGGACAGGTATTGCTTTACTTTGTTGAAGGTCTTCTGACATTCCTCGTCCCACACACCTGGATTTTGTTTTTTAATAAGACGAAATATGGGGTCACATTTCTCAGTCAGCTGTGAAATGAACCGAGCAATGTAATTTAATCTTCCTAAGAAACCTCGAACTTCTTTTTGCGTACGAGGCGGAGGCAATTCTTGTATAGCCTTAACTTTGCCTGGGTCAACCTTAATCCCCTTTTCGCTGATTATAAATCCTAGCAGTTTCCCTGACCTGGCTCCAAAGGTACACTTTGTCGGGTTAAGCTTTAGCTGGACTTTCCTCAACCTCAAAAATAATCTCCTTAAGACTTGGACATGCTCCTTTTCAGTTCGAGACTTGGCGATCATATCGTCGACGTAAACTTCAATTTCTTTGTGCATCATGTCATGGAATAAGGTTACCATGGCTCTCTGATAAGTTGCTCCCGCATTCTTCAGCCCAAATGGCATTACCTTATAGTAAAAGGTTCCCCACATGGTTATGAACGTGGTTTTATCCATGTCTTCAGGAAGTATCTTTATCTGGTTGTATCCTGACAAGCCATCCATGAATGAGAACAATGAATAACCCGCCGTATTATCCACTGAGGTAACAGAAAATTATCTTTTAGGCTAGCCTTGTTTAGATCCCTGTAGTCTACACACATTCGTACTTTCCCATCTTTCTTAGGGACAGGGACGATATTGGCTACCCATTCCGAGTACTTAACCACTTGCAAGAAACCTACGTCAAATTACTTCTTGACCTCCTCTTTTATTTTCAGTAAAACGTCTGGCCTCATCCTCCAAGTTTTATGTTGGACTGACTTGTATTTTTCTTTTATGGGCAAACGGTGTACCACGATATTAGTGCTTAACCTGGGCATGTCTTGATATGACCATGCGAAGACATCCTTGAATTCTTGGAGTAACTCGATGAGGTCTCGCCTTGTCTCTGCGGTGATACCGGCTCCAATCTTCACTTCTTTCTTTTCTTGTCCATATCCTAGGTTCACTATTTCCACTGACTCTTTGTGAGGTACGATTTGTTTCTCCTCTTGTTCTACCATCCTTAACAGTTCAGGAGATAAGTTACAACCTTGGTCATCTCCAAAATCCTGAAAATCTTCCGCACCCATATCTCGCTCAAAAGGACATTCTGAATCATCGGTAGTGTTACTCAAATCATTGATATTTGGGGACCTGTTATGGAGATGAAGAAATGCTCATAGAACCACAGAATCTAAGCATGCTTATTGGTATTATAAATGAAGAATAGAAATGTTTAGAAGGATATCTAAAGAAAGAATAATGATGATGAATGAAATAAAAATAGAAGAAAATTTGCTCAAAAGATGGTGGAGATGCATTTCATTGAAAATAACGATGCCTTATACAAAGTCATACTTCACAAAAGGGACTCTTATTGCTTCTAGACTTAAAGCAACAAGTGTGTTCCGAGTATTACTCTGAATGAGTTCTAAAAGCCACAGGAATCTCCTCCGTAGTCCAGTTGTTTAGAACGTTGCCTGGCTCATAGGGGCGGATGCCATTCTGATTTTCTTCCTCAATTTTCCCCTCAGATATAGCCTTGATGTGCACGATTTCTTCATTTTGTGTTCCTCGTCCCGGATGGATAACCCCTCCTGATATAAAGGTCTCACGAATATGAGGAATTATCATCGGTTCTCATTTAATCTCATCTTCACCCAAACGCGCTTTCCTTCTTTCTTGCTTCTTTTCTAACTCTTTCTTCTTTTGCTTTTTGTTCTGCTTGAATCCTAAGCCAAAAAGGTCTCTTTTTTCTTTCAATCTCGGGACTTCGATTCCTCCTTGGAGATACCTTCCCAGTCCCTTTTCAGGTACGGCTCCGTTTTCGACCATTAATTGCAAACTCATTTTTGTGGTTTTGGATAATTGAGGCACTGGGATCTTGTTTCCCTCGATGACGAATATTGCGTTGACGAATTCCAAAGAGCAGAAGGAACATTCAGTCGCTTTATCATTTGCTTCTAAATATGGTGCACCATTGGTTACGGTTGCGATGATGTCTTCTTCAGCATTTATTGTTACCAAACGGCCTTCTGTGACTAATTTTAATTTTTGGTGCAACGATGAGGGGACTGCTCCCGCTAAGTGTATCCAAGGTCTCCCCAACAAACAGTTATACGACGGTCTGATATCTATTACTATGAAATCCACTTCATATGTACCTGGGCCGATTAAAAGAGGTACTTCGATCCTCCCTATGACTTTCTTTCGAATGACCTTACTACATTGTAGCAAGCCTTCATGTGAGAGCTATCAATGGGTAACCAATTCAACGTCGATAATGGCAAGACATTGAGTGCCGATCCGTTATCTACTAGTACCCCTGGTAGTGTGTATCCTTTGCACAGTGTAGTAATGTGGAAGGCCTTGATGGAACCCATACCTCCCGGTGGAATCTCGTCATCATTAAAGAAAATGAAGTTATCAGCACTTATATTGCTAATTAGACGATCTAACTTATTAACGGTGATATCATTAGCAACATAAGTTTCATTTAATACTTTCATCAGTGCGTTACCGTGCGCTTCTGAGCTCAATAGCAAGTCAAGCACAGATATACGAGCCAACTATTTATGCAGCTGCTCTACGATGCTGTATTCACTATGTTTTAAAAACTTCAAGAATTCCCTAGCCTCATCTTCCTTCACTAGCTCATTTATAGGAGCTTCCTGTTTGGTCGCACTTTTTCTCTTTTGTTCGGCCACCAAGGTTTTCTCTTTTGCAAGCTCGATCCGTGGGTTTCTTTGTGTCAGAACGCCTCGCCACGCGTATAGAAGCCTACTTCTGGTTTCCTTTGCGGTCTTTGGACAAGTCTCCTTTCCCAGGAATCGTCACATTACAGTTGTAGTATTAGGGAACCTTTTTGTTATCTTCATACGAAAAGGTCGCAGGTCTTCGGATCACAATCTTCAGAGGTTTTCGTAGTGCGGGAGGAGTCCCCTATTTCGGGAATCGTCAGGTTGTAGTTAGAGTTCTGGGGAACCTCTTTATTGTCTTCATACGAAAAGACCGCCGATTTACGAATCACGATCTTTAGAGTTGTCTTTATCCCGGCTCCATCGTTCTTTGGCTGCGAGATGATGACCAAAGGATAGCTAGTTTTCGAGGCTTTTATTGCTGATTCATCTTCCAACACACAAATGCTTATTTCTTTTTGGCCTTCATTAATTTCAAAAAACTCTAACTCTTTATTGTCCATCAGCCTTTGTACCAGAATTCTGAACGCAATACAGTCCTGGATTTCGTGCCCCTCCATGTTATGAAACTCACAGCCTTTTCTTATTCCTTCATGCTTTCCTACCGAACTTGATACAGCTAATCCCCTCTTCATCATTTCTTTCCAAACTCGTTTCATCGGAGTCCTTACTTCGTCAACATCCTTTTTAACTCTCCCTCCCATGTTCTCACCTATCATATTGACCCCATAATTAGGCAGCGGGTGCCCCGTGCTGGGGTATCATCTACTTCTATAACGCCTATCTGGATGAGTCTTTCTACCAGTTTTTTGAAAGCAAGAAGGTTTCATTGAATGCCCTACAATCCTGCGTGGTACTTTGACCGTATGCTCGTGATCATACTACTTAGGGTATGGGGGTTGCAGAGGTTTTAGGTAATGTGGGGAAACAATATGTGCATCGAATAAGTTCTGGTACATTTTCTTGTACGTGACTGGGATGGGCGTGAATTGGATTTTCTCTGTGTTTTGCTTTGTCTTCGATTCCCGCCAGAGGAGCCACGATGATCGCCGATTACGACTTCGAAATGATTTCTGATAGAAAGGCGGATGACCTTTACTTAGGTTATTTACATCGTTCTCTCTTTTCTTTGGGATTGTCTTTCTCGCACTTTCTCCTATTTCTATCTTGCCACATCTGATTGCATTTTCTATCATCTCCCCCGACATCACGATGTCTGAAAAGCTTTTAGTGGCACTTTCCAGCACATGATTGATGAAAGGAGCTTTCAACGTATTAATAAAGAGCATGGTTGTCTCCTTTTCCAAAAGCGGTGGCTGAACTTGTATTGCTACCTCTCTCCATCGCTGAGCATACTGTATAAAACTTTTGCCCAGCTTTTTCTTCATATTTTGGAGCGTGATTCTATCAGGAGCAATATCAGCCACATGGCCATAATGTTTCATGAAGGCTGTGCCAGGTCCTTCCACGTCTTGATTTGGGCACGACCAAGTTGGTTATACTATTTGGCCGCAGACCCGGCCAAACTGTCTTGAAAAAGTGAATCAACAACTGGTCATTATTAAGGTGCCCCGCCATCCACCGGCAGAACATTGTGATGTGTACCTCGGGACAGCTAGTCCCGTTCTATTTCTCAAACTCTGGTGTTTTAAAACTTTAGCAGAAGGACTAAGTCCGGGACCAGACTTAAATCTTTAGCGTCCATCCCGTAACGTTGGTCAGCCGTTTCTATTTCTTTAAACTTTTCTTCTAACCACTTGCAACGGTTCTCAAGTTGCCTTGACAAATCTATTTTTGCCTTGTCCATTTCTGCCAGTTCATCGAAATCGGGGACCACAGGGTTAGCTGAACTTTCCCTTGGGTTAGTACCCGAACCAGTTGGGAGGTGGGCCGGTATCGCGATACCAACCTGATATTGTGGTCTAATAGTAACAGGCGTCCTTTGGGGATGCACATCCGGTGGCGCTTGGGTATTAGGTAGGGTAAAACCCGGAGGGTAAATAGGGTCGTCATTATCGTTTCCTAAACTAGTAGCAACGCCCTTTCCTTTCTCACGTTCATTGGCCAACAACTGCGCCAACTGATTCATCATGTTATTCTGAGATTCCTGTATCCGTTCTATCATGTCCTGTTGTATCTTGATCAATAGTTCTTACATCTGCTCCTGTATTTCCTTTTGCATTTGCTCTAATCTTTCCATTCTTTGATCCATGATTTTTATTTTGCCTCGTGTATTGTAGCGATGTTCCAGGGTAACTGTCATAATTTAAGGTTCCTTTGTGAGATTTAATACGCATGATGCAATGTAATGCTAATGCATGAAATGTATGCAAAAAAGGCATTAATTCTGATTCAATTTCCATTAGAATAACTTTTCTAGAAAACAAGTTTCTTTACATAAAATGGATTACATATAAGGCCTCGCCCTAATACTTAAGGCCTTGACTTCCTCAAGAAGCCCAGCTAACTCTTGACCTTGCTCTGACTTCGATTCGTAAAATAAACTTAGTACATCAGCTCGGACGGCTAAGGTTTGTAAGTGATCCGCCACCTCTCACACTTGAGCCACGGCTTCCCCCATAATGTAATCCCGGTCTCTGACTTGACTCTGAGAGTGATGAAGTTGTTGCTTCCAACGCTCCTCATTGACTTCAAGAAGCTCCACCCGTAGCTCACAACCATGTAAAACAGATTCTAGCTCTTCGATTCTTGCTTTTATTTCTTCAATTTTACTCAGACTAGCCTTTAATTCGACTACAGAGTTACGGCTACGATACTGATACAATGATCTTTCCAGTTCTGTCACCCGAGCTTTTAATTCCTCTTTCTCGTTCTGAGTTTCTACCAAACTTTTTTTCAGAGTAACTTCTCGAACTTGAGTATCTCGGAGTTCCCTTTCCCATTGATTGGCTCTATGTTTTTCCTCTTTAAGTTCTTGACGCCATTGCTCTGATGTTTTTCCTAATCCAGTAATTTTCATTGACCTTCGCAGCTTCTTATAGTCTATTTTCAAACTGTCTAAATCTTCCTCAGCCTTATTTTTCCCTTTCCTCAGCTTTTCATCTTCCAACTTCTGAATGTCAACATCCAATCCTAACTGTATTTTCTCTTCTTCTAATTGTTCTATCCTTTTCCCTAATTTCATATTCTTTTTCTCAAAATCCTGTTTGATGATTTCGAGCTCCGATGGGATTACCTGCAGGTGCTCTTCCACTGATCGGGTGTTTTCTTGGCCTGATGTGGGAATGTTGTCGTTGATTCTCTGACTCCACTATCGGTCATATTCGGGGGTTGTCATCGGGTTAGTGGCAAACCTTTTCATTCTGTGAGTTTGGTTCCAAGCACTCGATTTTTCACGAACTCTCTTTTTACAATTATCTCCTTTATATTCAAACTCGCACTGAATTAGACCTTGTGTTACGGGTATAAACTGTCTCGATCTGTACTGTCTCAACACGAGGAAAGGAACATATCCGACAGCTCCCCATATTCCCAGTAGAGAAACCCAGTCAAAGTCTCTACACCGATATAAGATCTCATCAGGAGTCATTAAAAGAGCTTTCCATTCTACGTCTTCTTATTGCAGGTTTTGCAGAATCATCATCCATTTTTCTTCTATAAGATCGTCTCGTCTTGGCGTGGCTGCTAATTCTTTTAGCGAGGAATAGTCCTCGGAGAAGATTCGACACGATGCCTTTTTCGCTTTCTAAAAATAACTGTTGAACCATGCTAGTAAGAGTTGTGCACAACCGGTGAATCTTCCTTCGCCCGCTTCTTGAAGCGTTTAGGACACGAAAGTTTCGGCGAGTGCGAGAACAGTGTGACTCTTCTATCCAATCATCGAATAAGTCCGAGACCGCTTCATCTATATGCCCTAGAGCTTTAGGAAAATAATCAGTCCATAAATGCTCAAGGCAAAATGTCAACCCTTTTCTTCACGTCGGGATGCGCTATGATCAAATCCTTAAATTTCTCCAAGGGATGCACTTACAATCTCCCTTTTGTTTTATCCATTTTGCAACCCACCGCTTTCGCTCATTCCCGTAATATTTATCGACTTTTTAAGAATGTGGGGACATTAATGTGTCTTGCATAAACTTTATCGTTTGAATTTTGGGCAACGGAGTAAAGTCATGTATTCTTCTATAGTAGGCACCAGTCCGCTTTCCCAAAAGTAAAACAACTATAAGTAGGATTCCAAAATTGGGCTATAGCTCGGAATAAGTCTTTGGTCTACCTTGATGTCGGAGAGATAAGGCGATCACCGTAATGTGAGAGAATAGTTGCTTGATCTCGTCGTCCCATTGACTCCATATCTCTTTCATCTCTTGAAGATTATTTTGGGTTACACCGACACGTGAAGTCCCATAATTCGACATGTGCCCTTCTGTAAGACTATCACATTTTTCTTGTTGCACTGTCTCGGCCCATATTTGGATGGCCGCATTGTCCTCCACTTTATCAAGAAACCCCCTTTCCATGACAAGCTATCTATTTAGCAACTGAATGTGAATCAACACCTTTTTTTTATGAAGATGCCATGCAAAATAAAATGAAGCAAATCAAGATTTCATACACGAGAAGCAAAGAATAAAAATACCTAACTGTAACCACTAGGGTTTGGCATGGCTCTACCTAGGGTGGGTTCTTAGGGCTTACTATATGAGGTTCGATTCTAAAGAAAGGTACCGAACCACAGATTCCTCGATCCTCACCCATTATAGGCTCATATGGACCGAGTTCGATTCAGGGAATACATTTCCCTATGGTGCACGGAGATGAAAATCTCACGAAGACATAGGTACGGATGTATCCCAAAGCGATCCACTATCCTGCACGGAGGTGAAAACCTCATAAAGGAGTAGCTTCTCACTCCCACTTAAAGGTGCGACCACAATGATCATGCAATGCAATGTCAAAATTAAAACAACATGTAATAAAAGGATCATAATTTTCAAATCGAACTTTCAAATTTTCGACAAAAGACAAAAAATAATCAATTTATGGCTTGACTTTCTAAATCGTCCCCAGTGGAGTCGTCAAGCTTTCGTAACCTTTTTTTTGAAAAAACAAAAAGGGGGTTCGACTTTGGTTTTGAAAACGAGAATAAAACGGGAGTCGCCACCAATCCTTTTTTGTTGAGGTGTGATCGGGTCACCCCGTAAAGTAGTTATTTTTAATAAACAGTTTGATTTATCAAAACAACGATTTTGGTCTACAAAATCCAGAAAACGAGTTTGGGAGTCGGTTACGCACGAGGAAGGGTTACCACCCTCGATACGCCCAAAATTGGTACCAAAATGATTAATTAGTGTCTTAATGTCGGAAGTTTGAAAAGGTTTTAAAATACGGATCCTTTAAAAGGTATTAAGATATTTGAGATTTCTTTGTTCGAGAGGGTACAAACATCACATCCAAAGACGTTAGGACATGATATTCTAAACCTTCGTAATCAAAGCTATCTCATGATTTTCTGAAGTTTATCAAAAGGATGTTTAGTTATTTAGTCAAACGGAAAATCGCGACCCAGCACGTTAGGGCACTATTCCCCGAATTCCTAAATACAAAACATTGCCTTTATTTTAAAACCTTTAAATAGAGTGTAGCAATTTTACAAAATGCATCATATCGTATTAATTTAAAGAAAATGCTCGAGTCAAAACTTGAGATTTCTTTGTCCCGAAAAGATATAAACATCACATCCAGCACGTTAGGACACGATGTTTTAATCTCTCGTAATCAAAGTCGTCTCGTGATTCGCGAAACTTCGTAAAAGGGATGTTAAGTTATTTAGTTAAACAGAAAATCGTAACCCAGCACGTTAGGGCACTATTTCCCGAATTTCTAAATACAAAACATTGCCTTATTTTAAAATCTTTTAGGCGAAATATGATAATTTTACAAAAGGTGTTTTGCTTAATAATATAGTACAAAACGAAGAAAACAAATATGGATGTGAGTGTAGTAAATAAAAAAATACAAATAATAATTGTAAGCACTAAATTTTGTCCGGTTCGATTTCGTGTTTAATTTCCAAAATTAAAAAAATATTAAAAAATTAATTAAAAATTAAAAATTACATTTTGGCCCTAAAACTTTTCAAAATTACATTTTGACCCTAAACTTTCTTGAAATTACATTTTGACCCCACAAATTTTGCTGTGATTGCAATCTGGTCCTTCTAGCAGATTTGGTGATTTGGGACACCTAATTCCGGATTTTCCGCCACCAAACATGGGTGGCCACTCCTCCTCACCTGCCACTGCAAGAACAACACTATAAAAGGGATTTTTCCCCAAAATAAAACCCCATGATCAAAGAAGAAAACCCACAAAAAGGAGAAAAAGAGAAAGAAGAGAGAAAAAGGAAGAAGAAGAAGAGAAGAGGAGGCGCCGCACCACCAAGCGGAGGAGACGGCAACCACGGCGCTGACAGCAAGGGCTAGGAGGAGAAGAAGAAGAAGAAGAAGAAGAAGAGGAAGAAGAAGAAGAAAAAAAAAAAAGAAAGAAAGAAGAAGAAAGAAAAAAAAAAGAAAAGAAAGGAGAAAGGGAAAAAAAAAAAAGTAAAAAGTAAAAAGTAAAAAAATTCAAACTCAAGAGGGTCGACCCGGATTGACCCGTGACCTGACCCGCCCAGGCAGCCCAACAAGAAGAAGAAGCCCAACCAAAGAAGAAAGCCTCGGGCCCAAAGGCGAGGGCCCAAGAAAAAAGAAGAAGAAAAAAGAAGAAAAAAAGAAAAAAAAAAAGAAAAAAAGAAGAAAAAAGAGAAAAAAAAAGGAAAAAGAGCCCGGGTCGTGTATCTCATTCTTCAAGCTAGTAATTTTGAGCTTTTCGGTAATTTTCTTTTACCTACTTTTAATTTAATTAGTGTATTTTGATGACATTATTGGTTTTTTAAGCATTTTGTATTTATATTTTAATGTTATTTTATTTAATTTTATTATTAATGATAATAATTTTAATAAATAAGGCAACGAATCGGTTTAACACTTGCCGTTGATTTCATCGCTATGTTGGGTGAATTATCGGTTCGTGTTAAATAAGATACACCCTTTTAAAAAAATCAAAAAATCTAAAAAAAATAAAATAAAATTTCGAGTTTCAAAACTTTTTGTGTTTTCAAAAAATTGTTGTATTTCCCAAATTTTCGTGTTTTAAAAAATTCGTGTTTTCAAAAATTCTCGATTTTAAAAATTCTCGTGTTTTAAAAGTTCTCGTGTTTTCAAAAATTTTCATATTTCAAAATTTTCATATTTTCAAAAATTCGTGTTTCAAAGAATTCTAATATTTTCAAAGTTCTCGATTTTCAAAAAATTCGTGTTTTAAAAAAATAATTTTCGCTTCAAATTTTCGGTTTTCAAAATTTCATATTTTTGTGTTTTAAAATTTCCGTGTTTTAAAAAATTTCGTGTTTTCAAAAATTCGTGTTTTCAAAAAAATTGTGTTTCAAAAATTCTCGTGTTTTCAAGTTTCCGTATTTCCAAAATTTCGTGTTTTCAAAATTTTGGGTTTTCAAAAGTCCGCTCAAAACAAAAAAAAATCGTGTTTCAAAAAATTCTCGTGTTTTCAAAGTTTCCGTATTTCCAAAATTTCGTGTTTTCAAAATTTTCGGGTTTTCAAAAAGTCCGTGTTTTCAAAACAAAAAAATCGTGTTTCAAAAGATTCTCGTGTTTTCAAAGTTTCCGTATTTCCAAAATTTCGTGTTTTCAAAATTTTCGGTTTTCAAAATTTCATGTTTAAAAAAAAATTCTTGTGTTTTAAAATTTCCGTGTTTTCAAAAATTTCGTGTTTCAAAAAAAATTCTCGTGTTTTCAGATTTCTAAAATTTCATGTTTTTAAAATTTTGGGTTCAAAAGAAAAATTTCGTGTTTTCAAAATTCTCGGTTTTAAAAAAATTTCTAGTCTTAAAATTCTCCTTTTTTTAAATTACGTGTCTCAATCGGATCACGATTAAATATTAAATTAAACTTGTATTTTTGAAAATTAAGACAACGCGCGTTTAACGAGATACCAATTTTGGGCGTCGCGAGGGTGCTAATACCTTCCTCGCAGAATCGACTCGAACCCTATTTTTCTCTCGAATTTTGTCGCAGACTTAAACCCGCCTTTTTAAGAAAATTCAAAAATGATTTTTCTTTAAAAGAGGATTTATTAGTGTCCGATCACACCTAGAAAAAGATCGGTGGCGACTCCTTTTGTAAATAAAATTGAAACTCTGTTTTCAAATTTTAATAATTCCCTCAATTAGCGCCAAGAAAATTTTAGGTCGCCACATTTGGCGACTCCATCGGGATATTTTGGAGAGTCGAGTCTCAATTAAACGTGTTGTCAAAATTTTGAAACTCCTTGTTCAAATTAATATTAAGTCGTGATCCTTAAATTTTGTTTTTTGAAAAGTCATGCATTTGCATCATGTTGTAAATATTTTTCTAACTTGTCTTATCTTTTGTTTTCAACTCTAAGTTTTACGGTTTTAGTTTTTTAGTTTTAAAATAAAACGAAAAGGTTTGTGAGTTTCTCCCACACTTTGTGCACTTGCATTTTGCATAACATGAGCTCTCTACCCGGCTCCGTCCGCTTAAGTGGAAGTAAACGCTATGCCTTCGTGAGTTAACTCGTCCCTCATGACAAAGCTAGTGAATACTTAGGGTTACATATGACTTATGCTTTCGTGAGTTAACTTGTCCCTCCGCATAGGCATAAGTAAATGTAATCCTCGAATTGAGCTCATGAGCCTATGATGGGCGATAATCGAGGCTTCAGACTAGCCTTAGTAGGCGACAAGACGGACAATTCGAGTACCTTTTAGAACCGAAACCGCATATAGTGAACCGTATGAGCCACCCGATTAGAGCCATGCCGAACCACCGTCCGTTAATAGTTACCAAAATAAGTACATGGGAGAAACGCTTCTTACCTCTTATTTCTTTTACATTTATACTTTTTATGCAAGCAAATCGGGTTCGTTTAATAATTTAGAGAGGGTAAATTATCTGATGAGCATGTGGGGTAAGTTTATTTTGTAAATATGATGGGGTAAAAAAAAAAAAAAGAGTAGGTCAGTTTCACCAAAATGCAAAATTAAATATCTTAATTTGTTAGATTTTCCATAGTTTTTCTCCGTTTATATTTGTTGTAATTACTAACCAATGTTATTTGTCTTCATTTTATTTTTCATCATGCATCATAGACATCTTGTTAGGAAGGTGTTGATTAGAGATTGGTTGCCAAAACGGGTTTCGATGGAGGAGTCAATTACACAAGTAACCGAGAAAACGCTGTGGTTCGAGACCGGTCTTTGAAAACCCGAAAGCAAAAGGGGACGGTTTAAAGAAGGATGTATCTCCAATCTTCGGAGCATGTGACCATGAATGTTCGTCGGAATAACCTCAAGACTTGACTAGGATCCGAAACAATGGGACTCGGACACTAGGGGCATCTTCTTTGAAAAGTACGGGATATAGCTCACTTAATCATCACAAAGTAGACGAACAGTTGATTCAAGCCATGGTTCAATTCTGGGACCCAGCTTATCAATGTTTTACTTTCAACCAGGAAGATATGACTCCGACCATAGAAGAGTATGCCGCCTTGCTTCGCGTTAACAATGCACAATTCAGCAAGATATATGTGAAAGAGCCCAAACCAATGACCTTCAAGAAAAAGCTAATGAAGTTGACAGGAATGACTGATACATGGGCTGAAAAATAGATAAAGAAAAAGAACGAAGTCAGTTGTATTCCATGGTTTTCTCTGCGAGACTTAGTTCAAAACCATCCAGACATTATGAAGAGAGTGGATCTGTTTGCTTTAGCCATTTACGGATTAATTGTCTTCCCAAAAGTTCTTGGGCATATAGAAGTTGCGGTAGTGGATTTCTTTGAAAAGTTGAGGCAAGGAATCAACCCCGTCCCAACTATCTTATTTGAGACTTTAGATCTCTAAATTGTTGTAGGAGAAAGGGGAAGGACGTTTTATCGGATGTGCCTGACTACTCAATGTTTGGATTTCGAGCCACTTACGGAAAGTGGAGCGCACACCTTTCCACATGTTTTCAAAACATTCATTCCGTTGGAAGCTTACCTTGAGAAAGATTGGTCAAGGATGTCTTTGAACAAAGACTGGTTTGATTTTTCGTAACCTCCGCACCAAGATATAACTTGGAGAGCACCATGGATCCGCCCTTGATTACGCTATACAAATGCGGAAGCCAAGATTGGGTACCTTTACTCGGGTTATGGGGAGGAGCTGGATATGCACCGTTAATGGTTCAAAGGCGATTTGCTTCACGACGATTCATACCAACTACCGGAGGATTAGCACGGTCCGAGTTTGCTTTTACAGTGAAGGTTACATGAAAAAGTCCGAGATATCGCAAAGTCTTGGAAAGAAATCTACCTAATGGAGTTAGCTTGTATATCTGATACTATCATTCAAGATTATAAAATATGGAGACAAAGACGAGTGAATAGTCAACAAACCTCACCAATGGATTATACTTTCCGAATCCTTTCTCGTAAGAAATGCCATCCGAATCGGAAATAGCAAGACATGAATTTGAACGTGAAAAGGCCATCATTACGGGATATTTTACCAGTGAAGATAGATGTTCAAATTGAAAATCGAAACGAGAAAGTCCGAGAAAGAAGTCGAGATCATGAGAAATGACTTAAAGGATCTTCATTTGGAAAATAAGAAATTAAGAGGCACCATAAAAAATAGCGAAATTCGGGCAAATCATCGACGGAATGGAAAGAAGAACTAAGCAACATCAAAGGTGGGATGGAATTACGGAGAGGAAAGCAAAGAAGGAAGAGGAAAAAGCTGCTCGTGCTATGATAGAGTTAAGGAAGAAGAATGTTGAATCTTAAATGGCTGCGTCTGCGAATTAATGACTAGTCGGCCCGAGCATCAAGAGCTAAGAAGGAAAATACAAGATTTAGAAAATACATTGCAAGCTCATCAGCAACATTTGGATACTCTCTTAAAAGCCCTAGAAGAAAAGAATGGCCAAGATGATGAGACATTCGTGCCACGAAAGAGCTCTCCAAGAAAAAGATATGTATCTTGGTGGTTTGATTAATGAAATTGCATAAAGCTATGCAAATTGTGCAATTATCGATGAAGCGTAAGATCTCGATTACCAATTCCTCCGAGACAAGGATCAAACATGTCGAATTCCTAGAACGAGTGAAGAAACAAGGCGATGTGGCTAGGAAATTTGTGTAATCATAGATCGATATGGCAAAACTTTTGTAATAGACTCTTTTGATTAATGAAATGCCTAAATATGGGGCTATCTTGAAATCAACACCAAACTTTTGCATATTTATTCATAATTAACATCCATTTGTCATTTATTCATTCATCCATTCATTACATATGCATATCACTCTAATCATTCACTAAGGTTGAAACCGTATAATCCACAGATTTCGACACTACTTAATCTAGAATCACGACATTCTTATAGGACACGTCTAAGAGCTAGAACTATGGATGCTTTGAACTCAACGAAAGAATTGAAAGGATGGAAAGGACCTAAAGAGAGTTGCAAGAAGCGGTTGGCTAAGTCACAACAGAAGCAAGAGATCGATGGTGAGATCTCGAGAGGAATCGCCGAGCAAAGAGATCAAATGGCCAAAATGATGGAGATGATGACAGCTTTGGTCAAAGGAAAAGGACCCATGCAGAGCCCTGACATCACAGAGCCCCAGTCAAGAGTTAATCAGATCCACTTTATCCTCCGAATTCACTCCACCTCACGTCTATGCAATGCAAAGAGGACATCCTCAAGGGGAGCCTGCAGGCCTAGAGCAACGACCTGCGCCACCTACTCATCTAGGGCAAGGTATATTCGTATCAAACCCCGGAGCTAATCCTGCTGACCCGATTGTTCCGGATTTAGATGATCCGGTAGAAATAGCCAGGTTGAAAATGGATGATCATGATGTTCAAGATAAGTATAGGAGTCTGGAAGAAAGGCTTAAGGCGATAGAAGGTACTGAAGCCTTCTCTGCACTGAGTGCTAAAGAGCTCAGTTTGGTGCCCGATCTAGTTCTGCCTCCGAAATTTAAAGTACCAGATTTTGAAAAATATGATGGAACGAGATGTCCAAAAGCGCATCTTATCATGTTTTGTCGAAAGATGACTGGTTACGTAAATGAGGATAAATTACTAATACACTGTTTTCAAGACAGCTTGATCGGATCGGCCCTTCGATGGTATAATCAACTCAGTAGAGAAAAGATTCGATCATGGAAAGACTTAGCATCAGCATTTTGTGAACAATACAAGCATGTATCTGACATGGTGCCTGATCGATTAACTCTGCAGATGATGGAAAAGAAGTCGACAGAGACTTTTAGACAATACGCTCAAAAGTGGAGGATATCTCACCCAAGTAGAACCCCATTAACAAAAGCAGAGATATGATCCTCTTCATCAACACTTTGAAAGCGCCGCTTTTCGACAAATTGGTAGGAAGCGCCACGAAAGATTTCGCAGATATTGTAATATCCGGGAACTTATAGAAAATGCTATCAAGAGTGGAAGGATGGAAGGCTCAGGGTTCGAAAAGGCAAGACCCATAAAGAAAAAAGAGGCGAAGCCCATATGGTGGGGGCGAGAGACATTACACTTCTAACCCATACCCAACCCAATCACGACCCCGATATTGCCCACCTTCAAACTTCTATTTTCCTCTCCAAAGCCCTTACTATCAAGCACCTCCTCCTTACCCCGTCTATGCCACAAATAACTAAAGACCATTCACCATGTTCCCACCAAATACCATGCCTGCTCAAAGCCAACCCAAAAATGAACAAAAACCGACAAGACCCAATCCTGAAAAACCTCAATTCACCCCTATTCCCGTATCATACGGAGAGCTGTGCCCGAAGTTATTGGAAAAACAATTAATATCCCCACATTATATGGCACCATTGAAGCCTCCATACCCAAAATGGTACGATCCTAATGCTAGTTGCATGTACCATGCCGGAAACCAGGGGCATTCTATAGAAAATTGTCTAGCCTTTAAAGAAGGGTTCAAGGTCTTATTGATGCGAGGATTTTACGATTTGATGGCACTAATAATGTGGTGAAAATCCGCTTCCTAACCATCTTGAAGGGAACGTGAACGCGGTGACAAAAAAGAAGACGAGCGACAAGCTAAAAGTTATGTTTCAAATAAAGACACCTCTGCGGAAGGTTTGGGAGGTAATGGTTAAAAAGGGCCGTTTGTTATCCCAACAGAATTTTCAAAGAAGAAAACACAAAAGTCAATGTTTTGTGATTTTCATGGTATTGAAGGGCATGACATCCGGTCTTGTGAGGATTCGTAAAATTACTACAGGACATGATGGATAATAATGAGGTCAAGATCTTTGATAAAATGGATGAGGCCGAGGAAAGGGAAATATGCGCCTCTGATAATCAACCATCAACTATCCCTTATAGTGCTGATCGGCCTTTGGTGATTTATTACGAGGCCAAGAAGAAGGAAGTCAAACCAAATGTGGTGATTGAAGTGCCATCTCCTTTTCCTTATAAGGACAATAAGGCAGTACCATGGAAATATGATGTTAATATTGTCGTACCCGAAGGTAAAAAGTCAAAGGCTGTGATTAGAGATATTAGCAGAGTAGGACACTTCACCCACAGCGGGAGGTGTTATTCTCCCGAAATAGGTGAACCAAAGAAGAAAGCTGTTGACTCGAATCAGAAAGGAAAGGCACCAATGTATGATACTGAGGTTGATATTGAAATACAGTCTGGGTAAGAGATTAAAAGACCTGTGAATGGGGATGAAGCACATGAATTCTTGACGTTCATCAAACACAGTGAATATAATGTCGTGGAGCAGTTGAGCAAGCAGCCGGCAAGAATCTCGGTGTTATCTCTACTGTTGAACTCAGAACCACATCGAAATGCTTTCTTTGAAAGTGTTGAATCAAGCGTATGTGGCGAAAGCAACGATGTCGTTGAAAAGCTTGATAGGTGGGTGAACAACTTAAATGTGGATAATTTCATCTCTTTTAGTGATGACGAAATACCACCAAGCGGTAGGGCTCCATAAAAGCATTGCACATTACAACCCGGTTGCAAGGGTTATATATACCGAATGTGCTTATTGACAACGAATTGGCACTCAATGTCATGCCTTTGGCCACGTTTTCTAGGTCGCCAATTGATATGTCTTATCTTAGGCCTTGTCACTCTCTGATGAAGGGCATTTGATGGGACACGACGAGAGGTCATGGAGAAGATCGAGATTCCTCTGAAGTGGGCCCATGTACATATGATATCGAGTTCGTGTCATGGACATCACGCCTTCATATAATTGCCTTTTAGGGAGGCCTTGGATCCATTCTTTGGGGCGTTCCTTCATCTCTCCATCAAAAAGTAAAGTTTATCTGGATAGCCGCTTGATCACGATCATTTGGTGAAGAAGACATTGTTGCATCTATCTCACCGACGCACCCTACATTGAAGTAAACAAAGATGCAGAGAATGTTCCTTCCGTTCCTTTGAATTTATCAATGCTACATTTGTTCTTTGAAGGAAATAAGATTCCCACGCCTCAAACTGTCAAAGAATACCAAAATGGGAATTAAACTGACTGTGGGAAAGGGAGCTCGAGCGAAGAAAGGTTTGGGAAAATATCAGCAAGGGATAGTTAGAGCACTAAAGCCAGTACCCCACAAGGCTCGATACGGTTTAGGGTTCAAGCCGGATGTACGACAAAGAAGAAAACAGTTGCAGAAAGATCAAGAAAGGAGGATTGCAAGAGCCTCAGGCCAAGATTTGAGATGGGAGCCCATAGCGTATCCTCCTTTGTCAAAAACATTTACATCTGCAGGAATGATGTACCCAGGGCGAGATAATTCACGAAGCACGCTGTTATTAATTGAAAAGGGTCTTCAGAACGTCAGTATAAATGTTATTGACAAAGGAGATGATGCAATTGAAGATGTTTCAATGATACGCCCTTGTCCTCCTGGATTCATTTTGAACAATTGGACTGCTGTGGATCTTCTTGTAGTTTCTAAGTCCTCTCCAGAGTAATGCTTAATGTTAACTCTCCTTTTTTGTGTGCCCCTAAGTAATAGTGGGATTCTTTTGTAAGAGCTTATGTTTGCTCTTTATTATTTAAATGAACATTAATGGAGGTGCATTTTGTCATAATCGTTTCATTCTCATTAACTTCATAATTATTCTCCTTCTCACAGCCTATCCTTACATATATCTCATATCATGCCATAACATATACTTGTTGGTTCCAATCCTTTGATACTCCTCTATAGTTTTTTTTTCCATTCACCTTTCAGGTGCTTAGATACCAACGACATGAACAATCCCGTTACAAGTCCTGAAATCGATTTTGAGAAAGCTATTTGTTTAGGAGAATTCGAAGCTGAGGAAAATGCTGAAGATTATGTCTCGTCTCCTGACTTACAAAGAATGATAGAACGAGAAGATAAACAGATCCTACCCCATCAAGAATCTGTTGAGACAGTGAACTTGGGAAATGAAGAAAAGAGGCAAGAAGTGAAGATTGGGACCTCCATTTCAGATAACACTAAACATGATTTGATCGCCTTGCTTTGTGAGTATAAAGATGTATTTGTATGGTCGTATCAAGACATGCCAGAGTTGAACGAAGATGTAGTGGTCCATAGACTCCCACTGAAACCAGAATGCAAACCTGTTCAATAGAAGCTAAGACGAATGAGACCTGAAATACTGTTAAAGATAAAAGAAGAAGTCAAGAAACAATTTGATGCTGGCTTCCTACAAGCCTCTAAATACCTGAATGGGTAGCTAACATAGTCCCAAAGATCAAGAAAGGCTAAGGTACGAATGTGCGTGGATTATCGCGATCTGAATCGAGCAAGTCCTAAAGATAATTTTTCCTTTCCACACATCGATACGTTGGTGGATAACACAGCAAAACATTCATTGTTTTCTTTCATGGATGGATTTTCGGGTTATAACCAGATAAAGATGGCTCCCGAGGATATGGAGAAAACTGCCTTCGTAACGATGTGGGGAATATTTTGCTACAAGGTGATGCCGTTCGGATTAAAGAATGCCGGGCAACATATCGAGAGGGCAATGGTGATGCTATTCCATAACATGATGCACAAAGAGCGAAGTTTATGTTGATGATATGATTGCCAAATCTCGGGGGGAAAGAGAGCATATTGGGAACCTTAAGAAATTGTTCGAAAGACTAAGAAAGTTCCAGCTGAAGCTTAATCTAGCCAAGTGTACGTTCGGGGCTACCTCGGGAAAATTATTCGGCTTCATTGTTAGTGAGAGAGGTATTGAGGTTGATCTAGATAAGATAAAAGCCATACAAGAATTACCACCTCCGCGTACACAAAAAGAAGTCAGAGGATTTTTAGAGAGGTTGAACTACATCGCTCGATTCATTGCTCAACTTACCAACCAGTGTGACCCAATTTTTCGACTCCTCCGAAAACATAATCCAGGAGAGTGGAACGATGAGTGCCAAATGGCTTTTGACAAGATAAAACAGTATTTGTCTAACCCTCCGATGCTAGTACCGCCAACTCCGGAAGACCGTTAATATTGTATCTAACTATGTTCAAAATTCAATGGGTTGCGTCTTTGGGGCAACATGATGAGTCGGGAAAAGAGAAAGGCGATCTACTATCTCAAGAAGAAGTTCACAGAGTATGAAGCAAAGTACCGTCAATTGAAAAATTACATTGTGCTTTGGTCCGAGCGATTCAAGGCTCAGACAATATATGTTGTATCATACGACGTGGTTAATTTTAAAGCTGGACCCAATAAAATACATGATGGAATCACCTGCACTTTCAGGAAGAATGGCACGATGGCAGATCCTACTATCAGAGTACGACATTGTATATGTGAGTCAAAAGTTGATAAAGGGGAGCGCGATAGCTGACTTCTTAGCAACTTGAACAACAGAGGAATACGAGCCATTGAGATTTGATTTTCCAGAGGAAGACTTGATGTGCATTACAGAAAAAGAATGTGAGTCGTCAAAAGAGAAATCATGGAAGATGAGCTTTGATGGTGCATCAAATGCATTAGGGCATGGGATTGGAGCAGTCTTAGTGTCACCAGAAGGGAACCATTATCCGTTCACTGCCAGATTAAATTTCTTCTGTACCAATAACGTAGCGGAATATGAGGCTTGCATCATGGGACTTCGTGTAGCTATTGAATGAAACATCAAAATCTTAAAAGCGTACGGGGACTCAGCGTTGGTAATTTACCAAATCCGTGTAGATTGGGAAGTGAGAGATTTGAAATTGGTCAAATATCGCAATCTCGTGGCGGAGCTGGTCAAAGAATTCAAAGAAGTGACTTTTAACTACTTCCCACGAGAAGAAAACTAATTGGCTAATGCCTTGGCCACCCTGGCTTCAATGTTCAAAGCAAACAGAGAAACGAAAATAATGTCTCTCCAAATGAGCATGTATGAGGTCCCTGCACATTGTTGTAGCATTGAAAAAAGACAGATGGATTGCCATGGTTCCATGATATCTTAGAATATGTCAAGAATCAAAGGTATCCCGAGCAAGCAAATGAAAATGACAAAAGAACAATCAGAAGAATGGCGGCAGAATTTGTTCTTGATGGGGACATCCTGTACAAAAGAGGAAAAGATCAAGTGCTCCTGAGATGCGTGGATGCTGTTGAAGCTAGGAAAATACTTGAAGATGTCCATGAAGAAATTTGTGGGACGCATGCCAATGGTTTCACTATGGCCAGGTAGATTATGAGACTCGATTATTACTGGCTGACGATGGAAAGCGACTGCATTAGTTACGCACGAAAGTGCCACAAATGTCAAATTTACGACGATAAAATTCATGCAAGCCCTTCGCCTTCATGTCATGACTTCTCCGTGGCCTTTTTCTATGTGGGGCATGGATGTTATAGGCCAATTTCTCCAAAAGCTTCTAATGGCCACCGGTTCATTTTGTGGTTATAGATTACTTCACAAAATGGGTAGAAGCCGCTTCATTTGCTAATGTGACGAAGACTGCAGTTTGCGTGTTCTTAAAAAGGAAATCATATGTCGATACGGTTTGTTCGAGAAAATTATTTGAGATAACGTCAGAATCGAACAAAAGATGATGAAAGAAGTGTGCGGTAGCTTCAAATAAAGCATCATAATTCCTCACCCTATCGCCCAAAAATGAACGGAGCAGTAGAAGCGGCTAACAAAAACATTAAGAAGATTATTGGAAAATGATCGAGACTTATAAAGATTGGCACGAGAAGCTACCATTCGCTTTGTATGCATATCGCAAATCTGTGCGGACATCTACGGGAGCAACTCCTTTCTCTCTGGTCTATGGAATGGAAGCTGTGCTGCCCATTGAAGTTGAGATCCCCTCTCTACGAGTCTTAATGGAGTCGAAACTAGAAGAATCAGAATGGGTTCAAGCTCGATATGACCAGCTAAATCTTATCGAAGAAAAACGCTTGAAGGCAATCTGTCATGGACAGATGTACCAGAAGAGAATGATCACGGCTCATGACAAGAAGGTGCGGCCAAGAGAATTCGCGAGGGGAACTCAGTCGAGAAAGATTCTCCCAATACAAAAAGACTTTCGAGGAAAATGGGCACCAAATTGGGAAGGGCCGATGTCGTAAAGAAGGCTTTCTCAAGTGAGCTTTGATTCTCACCGAGATGGATGGGAAGGAGTTACCTAATCCGGTGAACTCAGATGCCGTGAAAAGTACTATGCCTAAAAAAAGAAGAAAAAGATCAAGATAAAAACTCAAAAAGGCGTCTTGATAATAAAAAAGAAAGAAAAGATCAAGATGAAAACCCGAAAAGGTGTCTTGATAAAAAAAAAGAAAGAAAAGATCAAGATGAAAACCCGAAAAGGCGTCTTGAAAAAAAAGATAAAAAAAGGATCAAGATGAAAACTCGAAAGGCGTCTTGATAAACAAAAAGATTAGGATGAAAACACGAAAGGCGCCCTAATGAAGGAGGTTCAGGCAAAAGGAGCAAGACGATTTGAATGGGGAGTCATGTGGCGAGATTATAATATTTGAAGCAGTTCCGGAAGCTCGAAATCTTCTACACAAGAAGCTTTGCTCGAAGAGATCCATGATGAAGAAATGTGGAGAAGTTCATGCGTTGAATATCTAGAGCATTTGTGACAATTGAATCTGCTTTCCTTTCTTTATAATGTTTTCTTTATTGAGCTTTTCCTTGTCAATTTTCTTTGCTTATTGCTTTTGGAATAAATATGAATGTGAGGTATTCCTTTCGTACCTACTTTCCTAATTTCATGCATCTCATGTGTGGTTTGTCTAAATGATAAATAGTGAAATGACATACTCTAAACAAAAGGAATGTTGAGTATTACCTGGACGAGAATTTGGTAAGTACAAGAGCCTCAAAGCAAGGACAAAAGTTCAACAAGGGGCAAAAGGGTGATACACGAGAAACGCAGATTACTCGAGGATGGGTACAAAACCTGAAAGAGAAGTCAAGAATTGAAGCAATGAATGCAGTCATCATGAGAGTCGTAACGAAAAGAGATACGGCAAACAAGCCCAAGGCGTATGGCACAATCATGTAGGCATAAAAGTATTTAAGACCAAACATGTGCATATCATGATAACATCATGCATGACATATACAGGTATTCCAATAAAGCAAAAGGTTTTGATGATAACTGTACCGAACCAAGGACAAGGAAGACATTCGAGTTCCACCAGATGATATGTTTTGAAATTTGGATACTTTTTAAAATTATTTCAATTTCTATTTTTTCAAAAATCAACTCATATTGCGAGAGGTGAGTTGAGCCTCGGGTCACACGCCGAGGTATTTTTCAATTTTCGTTTTTCAAAAAAATCAACTCATATTGCGAGAGGTGAGTTGAGCCTCGGGTCACACGCCGAGGTATTTTTCAATTTCTGTTTTTCAAAAAAATCAACTCATATTGCGAGAGGTGAGTTGAGCCTCAGTCACTGCCGAGGTATTTTCAATTTGTTTTCAAAATCAACTCATAATGCGAGAGGTGAGTTGAGCCTCAGTCATCTGTTGAGGTATTTTTCAATTTTCGCTTTTCAAAATCAACTCATATTGCGAGAGGTGAGTTGAGCCTCAAGTCACACCGAGGTGTTTTTCAATTTCTTTTTTCAAAAAATCAACTCATATTATGAGAGGTGAGTTGAGCCTCAGTCACACGCCGAGGTATTTTCAATTTTCGTTTTTCAAATCAACTCATATTGAGAGAGGTGAGTTGAGCCTCGGTCACACGCCGAGGTATTTTTCAATTTTCGCTTTTCAAAAAATCAACTCATATTGCGAGAGGTGAGTTGAACCTCAGTCACACTGAGGTATTTTCAATTCTGCTTTTCAAAAATCAACTCATAATGCGAGAGGTGAGTTGAGCCTCAGTCATCTGTTGAGGTATTTTTCAATTTTCGCTTTTCAAAATCAACTCATATTGCGAGAGGTGAGTTGAGCCTCAGTCACACGCTGAGGTATTTTTCAATTTTCGTTTTTCAAAATCAACTCATATTGCGAGAGGTGAGTTGAGCCTCGGGTCACACGCCGAGGTATTTTTCAATTTTCGTTTTTCAAAAAAATCAACTCATATTGCAAGAGGTGAGTTGAGCCTCAGGCCACACGATGAGGTATTTTCAATTTCTGCTTTTTCAAAGATCAACTCATAATTCGAGAGGTGAGTTGAGCTTCGGGTCACATGCCGAGCTATTTTCGATTTCTGTTTTTCAATAAAGAATAAATATTGGACATCGAACAAAATTTAGCTTTTAAGTCTTTGCTCTCATCCTGTTTCACAAATGATGAGCAAAGAGGGCATTATAAGCACTAAATTTTGTCAGGCTCGATTTCGTGTTTAATTTCCAAAATTAAAAAAATATTAAAAATTAATTAAAATTAAAATTACATTTTGGCCCCAAAACTTTTCAAAATTACATTTTGACCCTAAACTTTCTTGAAATTATGTTTTGACCCCACAAATTTTTTTGTGATTGCAATCTGGTCCTTCCGGCAGATTTGGTGATTTGGGACACCTAATTTCAGATTTTCCGCCACCAAGATGGGTGGCCACTCCTCCTCACCGCACACTGCAAGAACAACACTATAAAAGGATTTTTCCCAAAAATAAAACCCCATGATCAAAGAAGAAAACCCACAAAAAGGAGAAAAAAAGAAAGAAGAGAGAAAGGAAGAAGAAGAAGAAGAAGAGGAGGCGCGCACCACCAAGGAGGAGACGGCAACCACGGCGACGGCAGCGGCGGGCTAGGAGGAGAAGAAGAAGAAGAAGAAGAAGAAGAGGGGAGAAGAAGAAGAAAAAAAAAAAAGAAGAAAGAAGGAAGAAGAAAGAAAAAAAAAGAAAAGAAAGGAGAAAGGAAAAAAAAGAAAAAAGTAAAAAGTAAAAAAAAAATTCAAACTCAGTCGGGTCAACCCGACCCGACCCGTGACCTGACCCGGCCCGTGCAGCCCAACAGCAGCAGCAAGCCCAACCAGCAGCAGGCCTCAGGCCCAAAGGCAGTAGGCCCAAGAAAAAAAGAAGAAGAAAAAAGAAGAAAAAAAGAAAAAAAAAAAAAAAGAAAAAAAGAAGAAAAAGAGAAAAAAAAGGAAAAAGAGCCCGGGTCGTGTATCTCATTCTTCAAGCTCGTAATTTTGAGCTTTTCGGTAATTTGCTTTTTACCTACTTTTAATTTAATTCGTGTATTTTGATGACATTATTGGTTTTTTTAAGCATTTTGTATTTATATTTTTAATGTTATTTTATTTAATTTTATTATTAATGATAATAATTTTAATAAATAAGGCAACGAATCGGTTTAACACTTGCCGTTGATTTCATCGCTATGTTGGGTGAATCATCGGTTCGTGTTAAATACGATACACCCTTTTAAAAAAATCAAAAAATCTAAAAAAAATAAAATAAAATTTCGAGTTTCAAAACTTTTTGTGTTTTCAAAAAATTGTTGTATTTCCCAAATTTTCGTGTTTTAAAAAAAATTCGTGTTTTCAAAAATTCTCGTATTTTAAAAATTCTCGTGTTTTAAAAGTTCTCGTGTTTTCAAAAATTTTCATATTTCAAAATTTTCATATTTTCAAAAATTCCGTGTTTCAAAGAATTCTAATATTTTCAAAGTTCTCGTATTTTCAAAAAATTCGTGTTTTAAAAAAAATAATTTTCGCGTTTCAAATTTTCGGGTTTTCAAAAATTTCATATTTTTTGTGTTTTAAAATTTCCGTGTTTTAAAAAACTTTTGTGTTTTCAAAAATTCCGTGTTTTCAAAAAAAATTCGTGTTTCAAAAAATTCTCGTGTTTTCGAAGTTTCTGTATTTCCAAAATTTCGTGTTTTCAAAATTTTCGGGTTTTCAAAAAGTCCGTTCAAAACAAAAAAAATCGTGTTTCAAAAAATTCTCGTGTTTTCAAAGTTTCCGTATTTCCAAAATTTCGTGTTTTCAAAATTTTCGGGTTTTCAAAAAGTCCGTGTTTTCAAAACAAAAAAATCGTGTTTCAAAAGATTCTCGTGTTTTCAAAGTTTCCGTATTTCCAAAATTTCGTGTTTTCAAAATTTTCGGGTTTTCAAAAATTTCATGTTTAAAAAAAAATTCTTGTGTTTTAAAATTTCCGTGTTTTCAAAAATTTCGTGTTTCAAAAAAAAATTCTCGTGTTTTCATATTTCTAAAATTTCGTGTTTTTAAAATTTTTGGGTTCAAAAGAAAAAATTTCGTGTTTTCAAAAATTCTCGGGTTTTAAAAAAAAATTTCTCGAGTCTTAAAATTCTCGTTTTTTTTTAAATTACGTGTCTCAATCGGATCACGATTAAATATTAAATTAAACTTGTATTTTTGAAAATTAAGACAACGCGCGTTTAACGAGATACCAATTTTGGGCGTCGCGAGGGTGCTAATACCTTCCTCATGCAGAATCAACTCGAACCCTATTTTTCTCTCGAATTTTGTCGCAGACTTAAACCCCGCCCTTTTAAGAAAATTCAAAAATGATTTTTCTTTAAAAGAGGATTTATTAGGTGTCCGATCACACCTAGAAAAAGATCGTGGCGACTCCTTTTGTAAATAAAATTGAAACTCTGTTTTCAAATTTTAATAATTCCTCAATTAGCGCTCAAGAAAATTTTAGGTCGCTACAATAATAATAGTAAAAATAATAGTAATAATAGTATACATACGAATAATAACAATAATAATAACAATAATAATAATGATAATAATAATAATAATAATGAAATAATAATAAAATGAAAATATAAGTAACACTAATAATATATAATGTATAAATAGTAATGAGAAATAAAACGAAAGATAAAATGATAATAATAATAATGGTAATAGTAATTAATAAATAAATAATATCAAATATGCAAAAGAATAAGCAAAAATATATATTATAATATAATAATAATGGCAATACTAAAAATAATAATAATTAATGATGATATTAAATAAAAAACAATTGCAATAATAAAAAAAGGGACTGAATTGAAATCAAAACAACAAAAGAAGGGGAAATCTGTCAATATAGGGAACATAGGGACGAAAATGCAATTCACGTGAAAGATTAAGGACGAGGGGAGCAATTGTCCCGGACTATCAAAACGCAGCGTTTACGGAAGGGCCGAATCGAAACCGTCATAAAATATTTGGGCCAAATTTGAAAACTAAAAAAGATCTGATTTCAAAGGTTTGAAAAAGCGGAAGGGCCAAAATGGCAAATAACCCATTGAGTTAAAAACGCGCGGATCCTGGGGTCAAAACGACGTCGTTTTGGGCATTAAAGGGCAGCCCCAAAACGACGTCGTTTTAATGGGGTATTTAAGGCCCAAAAATCAGAAAAAAAATCAGTTGTGCAGAGAATTAAAAAAAAAACACTTCCTTTCTCTTCTTTTTTCTCTACAGAGGGGGGAGTCCGGTGGGATTCCGACCGGCCGCCGTCATCGTAAACCGTATTAATCGTGGGTAGAAAATTCATAATGTATATTTTTTCTCTTTTTTTTATTTTACGTTTTACCAGTTTATATATGTATTTTTTTTATATATTTGAGCGAATGAAGGATTCAGTAAGTGTGAAAAAAATAAAAATTTAAAAGTAAAAAAAAAAACCTTTTCGGTCTCTGTTATGCCTTCTTTTTTTGTTGAATCTTTGCATGTTGCCTCTATTTCTCTCTAGTTCTGTTTGTGTTTAATCTACACCTATATTGTGCTTTAAAATATATTGTAAAAATTTTCTTTTCTGATATTCTATTGATCGAGAAGGAAAAAAAAAGCCCCTTTTACAAGCATGTTGATATGGCTTTTATAGCCGAGTCCCCAGTCTTTCATTTTATTTTTGCTCCTTTTATTTAATGTTTCTTCTGCCATTGCTGTTGTTGCGTGTTCTCTTGTTCTTGCAGGGTATGGACGGTGCAAGTGGAGCTTGACAGTGGTGGTTGGCAGAGGCAGAACAAGTGGATGTCAAAAGGCAAGGCAAGTGGGGCGGCAGCTAAGCTAATTTAGGGTTTTAGAAACCCTAAATTTTTCTAAAAAATCCACATGTTTTGGGCCTGTTTGTAAACTGGGCCATTCGGGTTTGTAATTGGGCCTTTAGGTTTGTGGTTTAATTGGGTTAAATGCTTGTATTGGTTTTGCTTTAATGGGCCCGGGCAGAATTGGGCTTGTACATTGATAAATTAAAATTTTTATTAAAATGATTGAATTATGAGGTGACCCAATCACACCTCATCAAAAAGGATTGGTGGCGACTCCTATTTTCATTTTCGTTTTCAAAATACAAAGTTGACCCCGTTTTAAGAAAATGGTTTCGATAGGTACCAATTTTGAGCTTTACGAGGGTGCTAATCCTTCTCGTACGTAACCGACTCCCGAACCCATTTTTGGATTTTGTAGATCGAAAAACATTGTTTTAATAAATCAAACATTTTATTAAAACGATTAAATTTACGAGGTGACCCGACCACACCTCATAAAAAAGGATTGGTGGCGACTCCCATTTTTGTTTTTAATAAACAGTCGATTTTAAAAAAAAGGGGTTTCGACATGCACCAGACCAAATAATGAACCATCTATTTGATTCTTTAAATTCCTCCATTTTCTTATTTTGGAGTGTTAGGAGGTGTAGTTAAATTTTAGTTTAGTGGTGTCGTAGGTGTGGGTGTTCTACAATTGGTATTAGAGCAAGGTAGTGTTCATAAAATCAGGTTTGAAAACAATTTTCTTGCACAACGAAAAAAAATTGAAAATTGATTTGGTTTGTGATATTTATAGCAATAAATTCTAAACAGAAATAGTACATGTGTTTTTAGATAGACGAATTCTTATCGTTCCCGACTTTCAACCGAACAATCTTCTCTGCTATTCTTGTATGACAAATTGTTTCGATTGTGGACTCGAACAAATCTAATCAAACACAGAAAATAGAAACTGTTTTCTTTTCTTTTTGGGTGAAAACGAAAATTCTCTATTCAAAATAGAAACCAACGAAATTGTTATTCCAGAAAAATATATTTAATAGTTGAGAATAAGTTCTCCCTATTTTTTAGTAGAGTAACAATATCTTTAAGTTGTTTAAATAACCCTATCGGTCTCATCTATTTATAAAGAGAGAAGGTAGAACCTTTTTTGAATTATAGAAGTTTATTTTAACTCAAAAAACAATCAAGCTACGAGCAAGGCTTGAGTTACAACATCGATGTATCCAAGACATAACAAAAGCAATGGTAATGGTCGAATTCTTAGTAGAACTCAAGAAGGTTCAATTCGAGTACCTCGAGCGTCAAAGCTCAAGATTGAGTGGGGGAGCATCAAAAGAATTTGAGGGCAAGGATTCTTCGAGTGGGGATGAGGCTAATGAGAGAAAGTCATGCCAAAGAAAGGACAAGATCATGACAACTACGAGAAAGGGCGAACGAAAACCCTTGAGTTGTTTCTTGTGTGATGGACCACACCATGTTAGGGAGTGCCCAAGATGAGCAAGGCTATCAATCATGGTAAAATCCTATAAGGAATCATAAGCCAAAGGTGAGCACCATGAAAAGTCACAGAGGTTGGGTGCTATTCGATTGTGTCGAGAGGAGTTAATTGAGCCAATACAAATAGTAGTGAAGTGCCACGAGGGCATCGACAAGGATGGGACTAAAGTACAACGTTCCATCGAGCAAAGTGATGATGGTGGTCGTGAGAACCAACATGTGGAGTTGGAACAAGTTAAGACAGAAGACCAAGTTGCAAACCTATTCATAAAAGGTTTTTGAGACAATAAGTTTGAAAGCTTCTGTCGTTAGTTTAGAATAGTGAAAGTTGGGGTTGAGGGGTAGTGTTGAATATCAACACCAACTTACTGGAAAATAAGTGTAAGTGTTTTGTTAGTAGGGAATGGATCTCACATTGCCTAGGAACAAAAAACAAAGGGATTATGAGTATATATAAAATCTATATCCCACATTGCTTAAAAATACAAGGATAGTAAGATTTTGGGTCTATATAAAAACCTATGTTATAAGTATTATTTGCACCAAACTAAATATTGAGTCTTCAATTTGATTTTTTAAATTCCTTACTTAACTTTTTATTTTATAGTGTTAGGAGGTGTAGCTAAATATTAGTTTAACAAATCAAGGGCACTTGAGTCCAAAGAAATTTCCAAATTGTTTTGCCATGGTCTGGGACATCAGTCTATGAGGAAAGCCAGGAATTTGAACCAAAAAAATTCGCATAAAATAACGAAACGCCATAGCGTCTTCTCCCTTACCGACTTTACGAATAAGCAAAAGGTTTTATTAAATTCCAAGCCCCCTTCCTCCAGCTCTGTTAACATCAATCTTATAGTAAAACTTGAACAAATACCTTTTTTCTCACCAAGTTTTGAAATTGATACACCTCTTATAGTTGAAGCGCATTGCACATAGATTGGGAATGGATTAAACTTACAGTAAGAAAACACTTGACAAGACATGCTCATAAGCTAGATTCGAACCATCTTCGCTTAGATTTATTTGCCATGGTTCTTCCTCGCCGCCTTCCATCGTCAATCCTGCAACATTAATATTCATAATTACTGTATCAATCAACAGCCAGAAAAAAATCAAAAGAGGGAAATGAGAAAAAATAAAACATCCGAAAAGAGCAAACAAAAAGAAAAAGAAAATTTGCTATATATACAAGAGCGAACTATTTTAAAGGTATATTAAAATTTATTAATTGTGTTTAGTACATGGCGATTTCTTTAACTAGTTGGTGAAATTAAAATTCTTTTCATTATACCAAATAATAATATTTTTTAATTAAACTTAAAACTATTATGCTAAATTATTTGTATAATAAAATAATGTCGAGATGATGATTAAAATACAAAGTCACCGTTGAAGCCTAGCCAAAATATACATAAATGGGTGATCTACTTGTAGCCCAACCCTTAGGGTTTAAAAAATCAATCTTCCTTACAATGATATGAAATTAAATTAAATATAATTATTTGATATGCATGCAGTTAAAACTTCATAAGTAGGGTTAAGAAGTTTATAAGTTTCATTTATCAATATTTAAAAATAAAAGAGTAAATTACACGGTTGATCACTCAATTTTCATAAATTGTCATTTTGAGCACCGAAAATAAAAAAGTTTACAATATAATTATTGTCATTACATACTTTTATCATTTTATTCATCCGTCATTAATTTACTATTACACGCACTTATTTTAGTCACCCAACTTTAGTAAATTTTCATTTTGGCCACTCACTTTATCTTTTTAATTTCTTTTATTTTTTTTCTTTTTAAGATTTAATTTTATTTTTCAGTAAGGAGAAAACTTAAGTTTTATAAGGAAAAATATGAGTTAGAAAAATCATTTTATCTTTTTAATTCCATTTATTTTAAAAAAATTAATTTTAGTTCTTTTCTCAGTAGAAGGAAGGGAAAACCTAAGATTTTACATGGAATTACTCCGTTTTTTATAAGAAAAACTTGAGTTTTATGGGAAAATTATATTTATTTTTTATTTATTTTCTGGAATTAATTTTAATTTTTTTCAGTAAAAGGAAAAGAATGAGTTTTATAGGAAATTACTTGGGTTTTTTAATGAAAAAACTTGGATTTTATAGGAAAAACATTTTATTTTTTAATTTTCTTTATTCATTTTTTAGAATTAATGTTAAGATTTTTTAGTAAAAGGAAAAATATCTGGTTTTATAGGGGATTACTTGGGTTCTTACATAGAAAAACTTGAGTTTGTGCATGGAATTAAGTTACAAGTGAAAAATAACTTGGGTTTCAACTCAGTAATTGAATAACTCAATTCTCTGTAAAATTTTAAGTTTTTTTAAATAATAACATTAATTTTAAAAGAAAAATAAGTGATCAAAATGAAAACTTATTGAAGTTGAATGACTAAAATGAATGTACATAATGACAAAGTAATAATAGTGATTAAAATGATAATTTTGTAACAACCGTGCTCATATTACAAACTTCTTTATTTTCGTGCCTAAAATAAAAATTATAAAAGTTGAGTGAATAATTACATAATTTATCCAAAATCAAACACATAACGATTTCTTTTAACTTATCAAATTATAATCCTTAAATTAACCTTTGGGTTTTATATAATTTAGCCGAAGGTAACATTTTAACTCAATCATACTTTTTTTTATCAAAACTTCTATATGAAATAAAAGTAGTGAAAATCATCCTTAAAAAAGAAATACTAAAAAACATAACAGTCGTGAACCTACTCTATCCACATGTCGGTGAAATTAACTACCACATCGTATAGATATAACGTCAATTTATGTGGCGAAGAATAAAAGTAGTAAAATCAAAATATTATGGAGATGAGGAAATCCCAAATTTGTCAAAGTGGTCGGTCCTCAAATTAATGTATCTTCTTCTTGGTCAATCCCAGTCTTCTAGGAGGCATTTGGGATAAGCTTAGGTATTAAGGTTGGATATTTGACACATCAATAGTATTCATTTTTCACGTTTTAGGTTCGATTTTCTTTAGCATCAATCAAACCCTAAGTTGTTATTTATTGAAAAATAAAAACACTTTTATATCAAATCCATTTTCATGATTTTTTATAATTAATAATTTTAAAATTCAATCATTAAATTTATTAATATAATTGTTGTACTTGTTATGAATATAAATTTTGACTTTACCCAATATCTCTACTATATTGATCTTAAATATTGTTTTTACTAATATATATTTAATGGATCAATCTTTCTTAAATAAAATAAATAATTAAATATTTTTAATTTATTTAATTTATTTAAAACTTGACATACATTATCTTCATATACAATAGATTTTTAAATATTAATTATAAAAAGTCTCCATGAATTTTGTTTAGAAAATCAAAATAAAACTTTAGAAATTAGGAGAAGAAAAAAATTATGTTAAAAAAAAGAAGCTTAAATTGATTGTTTTAATTTTCATCAGGGGTTTAAAAGAAGATTTTCTACTTAACCAAAGGGCACAAGGTTCATGTCCTGGCTACACTACTTTAAGAAGTTATTGAAGAGTACACTAGTGTAAGGTAAAATTAAAAATAAAGTAATGGTATATATTTTCGTCAATTTTGTAGGAATAAATATTTTAATATATCATATTTTATTTATATAAATTATGTTTGTCGAGTTTTGAATAAATTAAAATATTTAATTTATATAGTATAAAAATTCAACTATTAAATAGCGATAAAAATTCTTAATTAATATGATGAAAATATTATATTAATTTAAAATTTTACATGTATTATAAGTATAAATTTAATAATTAAATTATTAAAATGCTAATGATAATATATAAAATTATATTAATTTTAAACCTTGTTATAACGTGTCAGAATTTTAAGCAAAAAAGCAAAAGCAAACGGACGAAAGGGGGCAATAAGATTTGTATATCAATTTAAAATACTGATATGATTTGAAAATGGGAATACCAACTACCCTACTTTTTAATTTTTTTAATTTTTCGAGACCTACCTACTTTATTAAATTTCTCTATCCTGCTTTTATCCTTTTCATTAAATTGACAAAATCTTACCTTTACTACAAATGTGGTATTTGTAAATCTTATAATTTGTATACATGTATTTTTATTCTTATTTTGATTGCGTGTTTAATTTAGCAATCATATAAATAAATTATTACTTTATTTTTATGTCTCTTAAATATCATATCCAGAATTATCAATGGTAATGTGTTAGCCCAAATAGAGTTATAGCAATTAAAATTCAATAAATCTGTAAAAACAAAAACAGATTAATCAACATGTCATTTTATTTTTAAATATATTTATTCTTTTTGATACAATATTTAGAATCACTCATAATTCCTCCCTAATCATTAAATAGGAGGTTAATGCACTTCAACGCACTTGAATTCACGTCCTCCTACACTGATAGAATATTAATACTAATCGAATTAACACTCAATCGACTCCACATATCATTTTAAAAATATTTTTAAAACTTTGAAATAACATTTATAATATTTTTAAGCGGAAATGGATTTTAAATAGAAACATGAAATCTATGTTTTTTTAAAAAGATTCTTGGACATTTTTTAGACACGTAGTTGAACTAACAAAATTGATGTGAAATTTTGTTTTTCTTTTTCTTTTTTTTTTTTTGGGTGAACTATACGTAATGGAAAGAATTTTATTTTCAATATAGAAAAATCAAAGAAGGGTCACCTATGTATACCATATTTGTACAAACCCATACGGTAAACCTCTTGTTTTGGAAAATTTAGTCTGCTTAGATTTATGATTTATCATAAAACCAACAACTTGACCTAATTTGGAGCTCTCACCACTCAAATTTAACCATTTGTTTTCTCCATAACTCTTCCTCCTTATTGCTAAATGATTAGTGTCATGAAGTGGAAAAAATCCCATTGCCATTGCCTGAGGGAAATAGTTATGGGCATCGAATATAATGTTGTCGCCTATCAACCCTCATATTTCCCAGTCCATTTGCTCAGGTCTTTCCATAAAGTCTCCAAGAAAAAGGTAATGCACATTTTTTTCAAGGTTATTTTATATTCTTCACTTATTTAGAATTTAATATTTTTATTTTTATTTTTATTTCAGAATTTAATCTATTTACTTTTTAGATTTCAAAATTTATATTCAATTATTAATACAGATATTTATTTTGTTAAATTTATAAGTATAATATTTTAAAATAAAAATACTTATTTGATAGTAAAATAACTGTTATAATAAACTTAAATTTAACAAAAAAATGTTAACAATTAGATTTAAATTTTAAAATCTAAAAATAAAGGACTAAATAAAATAAAAATAAAAGAACTAAATTACAAACTTAGTAAATATACATAGATTTATAACATATTTTAACCCAATAATATTATATTTCACATGGAAACTTTACATTAATTCTGATCTTAGTATTAGTTTGATTCATATTTACATGATGGAGCAGGCATTAGGGTTTTCATCACTGAACATGTTGGAGTAGCGGTCGTCGACGGTGGTCTCAGTGACGTTGGCAGTGTCGGGAACCTTCCTGACATGATTGGGTGGTGCCTTCTTGTCATAAGCTTGAGCCACGTAAGGGTTCGCCACCAGCGTGTATGGCACATAAGGCCACAGCTCCACCTTCTTCTTGGTCGTCTGGGCTGCCGCCAGTACTTTCTTTGGCTCTACGTAACCCGTCACCGTTGCCTTTTGCTGCTTCAAGTCCACGTCCACAGACTTAGCCCCTACAAAAACCACCAACAACAGCATTAAACAACGTCAATAAAAAGAAAAATGTGAGGATTCGTATTACTATATTGGAATAAAAGTACTGTTTCAGTTAATTGTAATAATACCTTTAACTCCGGAGAGAACTTTCTTGACCTTACGGGCACAACCTTCACAATCCATCCTGATTTTGAGAGCTACAGTTTGAGTTTGCTTCTTCTTCTTTTTCTTCTTCATGCTGCTAAGCAAATCGGAGATGTACTCCAAGGTGCCTTCCACCCCCATTTTGTGTTAACTTTTCACACGAATGAGTGTTTTTTCTGCCTCTGTGTGTATTTATATAAAGCAACGGTTAGCTAAGTAGGTTAAGAAGGAAGCAAATCTTGGAAGGGTTTGAATTGGATTTGGGTCTAAACAAGTTAAGACATAGATTTATTGTAGGATATTTAGGTTGAAGAAAACGACTAATGCAAGTGCACACTATCTTTTTTGATCACAAAAATGAATATATAAAATAAGAGAGGAACGTAAAGAGTAGAGAAAAAGGAAGAAGGTAGGGCTAGTGGTTATGGGCATGGGCATGGCTAAGCTTGTATGGATTTTATAGCGACTAAAGTAAACGAGTCCTTTCAAAAGATTAATAATTAAATTTAAAACAAAATCAACTTTAGAAATAAAAATGACGCTAATTTAATTTTACTGCTAAGATATTAGAAAAATGAGTTCGCCCAGAAACTTCCTTAACTCTTTTTTTTTTTTTTTTTCTTTTTCTAAGGAATTGAAACAGATTCGAAAGAGTGAAATGCTTTGAAAGTTGTCCATTTAACCTTTAACCTTTTACTTGATTTATAATATAAGGATCAAACCTCTTCTTCATTTAATTTTTCAAAATATTTATTTCAATAATTAATCTTTTACATTCTATAAATTAATTAAGAGATAAATGCTTACCACATATTTTAAAATTGTTTTAAAACGAGAATCTAATCTTCTATCATTGACTAAAGTTCAAAATAATTTAATTATTTATTTTCAATATTCAAATTTTATTCTCTAATAATTTCAAATAATAAAAAGGGGATATATTTTCCAAATTATGCGATTTATTGAAGAAAATCAAGAAGATAATCTCTAATGATCTCCATATGTTTTAATGTAACATAAATGTTTTTAAAATTAAATACAAATCAATCCTTTTTAGCTCATCCAAATCCATGCATTAAATATAGAAAAACTTGGTTTTCATTTCATTTTCTGTGTGATCAATAATGGAGAAACGTTGCGCGATGACATCAGAAGTTGCCACGTAGGATGTGCAGTAGAGCAACACGTGGGCATGGAAGATTCAAAGTGGGGTTAGCAGTAGAAACGTGTTGGTCATCCCACTCAAGAAATTGTTTTGATTGATTGGATTTTGGGGGTTTGTTTGATTTGGTGGCGGTGGCATTGTAGAAAAATTAAAATTAAAATTAAAATTAATTGATTATAAAAATGAAAGACTTGCGGAAAATAGTGAGGAAGCACTGATAGATGGCAGCAGACTTTAAAGGCTGTGTATTTTTTAAATTACTAGGCTTATATGTAGGCCCACTTCCACCATCTCCCTGAAATATTCAGGGTTTAGATTAAAACACTTAAAAGTTGTCAATTCAATTAAAAATTTACTTAAATAAAATTTGATATACAAAATTATTAAGTGTTTTTTATATTTTATAAATCAATAAAAGAAATTAAAATAATGGCATTTGAACCATATCTCAATTTTTAACTTCACCATTACAGTATTGTTTGATTTTATATAAATTTTAATAAGTGTATCTATTACATAATTTTTTATCAGTGTAATATAAATCTAGTATATTTCTATATATAACGTAAGTTATATTGAAATTATTTTTTTGTCTTTTATATTTTATTTATTTTCATTTAAACTTTTAATAAATTATTTATTAATGAGATTACTATTGAACTTCATAAGCAAAGTTTATAAATTATATGTATCTCATTTTTTTATATTTATTTTTAAGATTTTAATATAAAATAATATTTGGTACATAAGTAGTTGATAAGTGTCTTATAGAGATATAGTAAAATATTAAAAAATAAAAATAACAATTTTTAAAATTACTTGTGGAATAAAAAAATATTACAATATACCTAATACTAACTCTTTTACTACACCTTATAGGACACTTGTTACAATCTGCACTTTGCCCATCAACAGTGTCTAAATTATTTTTCTTATCAATTATTTGGACAAATTTTAAATTCCATAATTAAATTAAAATTTTGATAAATATAGATTTATTGATTATTTAATTTTACTATATCTTGTAAAATATTAAATTTAAACCCACATATTAAATATATAAAAGAAAGAAGTCTACCAATAGTTAATGGGGTAAGTTTCCATATTTACTACAAAACTCCTTTTCATCATTTGTAAGGGCTTTGTAAGAATTGTTGTATGGAAAACAAAAGTTAATATAAGCGTGGTGGTTCAGTTCCACTAATGAAGCCTAAACGAATTTTGTTTTTGTCTTTTCAATTTTCCCCCCAATAATTTGATGAATGATTGCAAGTAGAAGGAAGAGGGTGTAATGGAGCCCAAAGTTTGATTTGAAATTTAATCTACTTATCAACATATTTGATTTGAAATAAAAATTAAATTTTGATTAGGTTTATTTGTATAAAAAAATTCAAAGTGGATTCATATGAGATCAAATTTCTTCTATTGACGAAAATAGTCCAAATTCTATGTTGTTACTTAATTGAATTCAACTTTCTTTTTTCCAATAGCTCACTATCAATTTATACCTCGTATGGCTTGCACTCTTCATATTCTACGAATAAGGTAATTGTTTGCTCGAGGATTGATAGAATCAATGCACCACGATGAGGTATTGTTCACTTTGAAAGTGAAGATTGTCTTCATGGTTTTGTTCTTTCAAAAAAGGTATTTCTCGGGAGGATGGTACCCTCATTATATGTAGCCACGAACTAAACATTGGCTAGTCGATGACGAATTATTTCCCTCCCTTTTCACTTATCAATGTAGGATCATCCCCCACAATCAACACTTTCCCCTAAATAAGGCTGTGAACTATGTTTTTCTAGGGCTAAATAGATCTAAAACAAGTTCCCATAAACAACGCTAATGTTTGTCCTTTTGGAGCTAGATATGGGATGGATGTGAACTGATTGGGCTTGGGAGCTAAGCCTGGACCTTTAATGGTTCTATAAGAGGAAAATGAGCGATGGAGACGTCGTAACTGGTGTTTTGGGCTGCTCTTTAATGCTTATGCCAATGAGAGGCTAAAGAAAAAATGGAGGAGAATGGAGAGAGTTGGATAGAGTAATAACTAGAGTAGAGAAGATGATAAGAATAGAGGAATATTACCTAGTTTTTTATACCTAACTTGGAGGTTGGTGCGGAGATACCTTTTAGCTCATGGGTGCATGGGGATTGGCTAATTCTTGTTATCCTGGACCAAGAAGCTTGGCAGAGAGCTATGTGAGGTTTGACAGGGTGTATGTACATCATTCCTATCTTGCCACAAATATTGAGGGTTGAAAGTTGAAAGTTATGTATCCGTAGATGGCAAGCTGCTTGTTGTCCCTTGCCGATGCTTTTGGGCTTCATGAGCTATATAATTCTTAGATTTAGCTTGTTTATTATGGATATTGTTTATGCATTTTTAGAGATGAATTGGGTTGAGAGATATTCTTCAAAGAAGATGAAATGAAATCAGTTGCTTTTGAGTTCTTGCAAGAGAAACATGAATTTGAGGACATTGAAATTTATGTTTTGTGATGCTTTATGATGCTTAAGTTGATATAAGCATTTTTAATGAGAAAAGCAAAAAAACTAAAGTAAGTAGAAAAGATGAGATGAAAGAGAGAAAGACCTCTTTGAGAGGCGAATAACTCATTCTTGGTTTTGCTCAACCAAACTCAAAGTGGGTTCATTTTAATGATAGTAGGATTTTGCTACTGATGAGCAAAATTTTGCTAATGAGAAAAAGGAGTTTGCTATTGAGGAGCTTCTTCGTAAAACCAAAGCCACAAAAATGACAATTTCTGACAATTTCATTTCTATAGAAATTTTTCATAAATGCTCTCCACTCCCATTAATGCTGTTGGGTAACATCCACTACACCAAAACAGACTTTTAGCGGCGTTTTTAGTGGCGTTTTAAAGAAAAACGCCGCAAATTTTATACATTAGCGGCGTTTGAATGAAAACGCCGCCAAAAAAGAGCAATAGTGGCGTTTATTTACAAAAACGCCGCTAAAAGTCTGGCCTTTAGCGGTGCTTCTCCAAAAACGCCGCTAAAGTTCGGCTTTTAGCGGCGCTTTACCAAAACGCCACTAAAAGTCGGTCATTAGCGGCGCTTCCCAAAACGCATTAAAAGTCTGACCTTTAGCGGTGCTTTCCCAAAACGCCGCTAAAAAGTTTTAGCGCGCTTTTTCAAAACGCCGCTAAAATCTGACCTTTAGCGGCGCTTCTCCAAAACGCCGCTAAAGTTCTGTTTTAGCGGCGCTTTACCAAAAACGCCGCTAAAGTCTGATCATTATTAGCGCTTTCCCAAAACGCCGCTAAAAAGTCTGACCTTTAGCGGCGCTTTCCAAAACGCCCGCTAAAGTTCGCCTTTAGCGGCGCTTCCCAAAAGGTCGCTAAAAGTCGGCCTTTAGCGGCGCTTTCAAAAGCGCCGCTAAAAGTCAGCCATTAGCGCGCTTTCAAAACGCCGCTAAAAGTCGGCCTTTAGCGGCGCTTTCCCAAAACGTCGCTAAAAGTCGGCCTTTAGCGGCACTTACAATAAACGCCGCTAAAGTTCATTTTAGCGGCGCTTTACAATAAACACCGCTAAAAGTCGGCCTTTAGCGGCGCTTTCCTAAAACGCCGCTAAAATCAGCCATTATTAGCGCTTTCCCAAAAACGCCGCTAAAAGTAATTTTAAAGTTTTTTGGATATATATGACTTATTGTTTTAAATTTATATATTAAATAATTTTTATATAATTGTAAAGAGATAACATTAATTTTAATACATTAAAATTATGATTCTAGTTTTAAATTATCTAAGAGAAAATATTTGTTAAAAATGAAAAAAAATATTAAATAATTTCTTATATAATCGTAAAAGAGATAGTATTAATTTTAAAATATTGAATATTAATTCTCATGATTATTTAGGGGTTATGGTTTAACATATATAGTTTAAGGTGTAAGGTGTAGGAGTTACTGCTTTAATGTTTAGGGATTATAGTTTATGATTTGCAGTTTAAGGTTGTCCTAGGGTTTAGAGTTTATGGTTTATGATTTATGGTTTAGGGTTTAGGGTTTAGGGTTTGTGGTTTAGGATTTATGATTTAGGGTTTATGATTTATGGTTTAGTGTTTAGGGTTTAGGATTTTAGGGTTTTAGGTTTATTAGGGTAAGTTTAGTGTTTAATTTTTTGCCTTAGTGTTAAAGGTTTAGCATTTAGTGTTTAGTGTTTAGGTCATAAGGTTTAGGGGTTAATGTTTATAGTTTAGGATTTTAGTTGTTTAGAGTTTATAAAGGTTTATAGTTTAGGGTTTAGATTTTAGGGTTACGTGTTTAAGGTTTTATAGGTTTTAGGGGTTTAGGGGCTGACTTAGGGTTTGGATGTAAACAAACTAGTGTTGATAAAGGTTCAGGGGTTAATGTTTATAGTTTAGGATTTTAGTTGTTTAGAGTTTATAAAGGTTTATAGTTTAGGGTTTAGATTTTGGGGTTACGTGTTTAAGGTTTTATAGGTTTTAGGGTTTTAAATGACTTAGGGTTTGGATGTAAACAAACTAGTGTTGATAAAGGTTCAGGGGTTAATGTTTATAGTTTAGGATTTTAGTTGTTTAGAGTTTATAAAGGTTTATAGTTTAGGGTTTAGATTTTGGGGTTACGTGTTTAAGGTTTTATAGGTTTTAGGGGTTTAGGGGCCGACTTAGGGTTTGGATGTAAACAAACTAGTGTTGATAAAGTTTCTTAAACAAACCCGGGCCAGTCCCAAATATGTAAAAAAAAGTGTTATTTTTTAATACTTTTTTTACTGTTTTGTTGCTATTTTCTTTTTTTTTTCACTATTTTGCTACAATTTCCACTATTATGTTGTTACTAGTTTATTGCTATTGTTTGAATATTATATAATGCTTATTTTATTACTAAATTTATTATTATTTTAAAAATATTTATTTGTTAAGTTATACTTATCTTAGTGTTACTTAAATATACATTTATTTTAAAATTTATTTTTAATTTGTTATGAGATATTTATTGTAATATTTTTAATATATTATATTTAAAATTAATGTAAATAAAATTAATATAAGTAGATTGAGTCGGACTCAAATTTTCTTGAGCCAAAACTTAATAAGCAGGTTTAAATTTTTGTTAGTAATGCACTCACTTGGTCATGACACCTCTAACAAATGCTTTATGTAAACTATTTTCCTGGTAAACAAACAAAATCCTACCACTCATCATGTTATCTTGGGAAGTCACTTTTCGTAAAACTTTCCATTCTTTGTATGGTCAACAGTCCGTTCACTTTTGGTTCCACATTCAAATTTCAAAATCCACAAACAAAAGCAAACCTCAATTGGCCGCTCTGTTGCTTTCTCTTTCCTTCTTCCATAAAAACACGCCTTTCTTTTCCTTTCTTTTTGCACCATTGTTTTCTTTTCAAGGGAAGTGATAAAAGAAGATGGAGACTGAAGGAACGGCGATTGATCTCAGAGGAACCCCAACCTACGACAGCAGATATGTACGTTACAACATCTTAGGTAACATCTTGAAGTCTCTTCCAAGTATGTTCCTCCTATTCACTTTGTTGGTCGTGGCGCTTACGGCATCGTTTGGTATGATTCTCTTTCCTTCTTCTACCTTTTTGCAAAAATTTTTTTTTCCGTTTTGGGTTTTCGTTGGATGAGAGTTTAAGCAGAGTCATTGAATTGCTTGAATTTTTGGATTTTTTCTTCATTGTTTGAGATTTTAGTGATTAAGCGGAAGAGCAAATTAAAAGTGTAGAAAATGGAAATCTTTAGTGCCCTTTACGAAATTTCGAAATGAGCTATGGGTTCGTTCCAATTTGATGTTTGAAGAAGTTACTATTTTACTATACTTTTCAAGAATAATTTTGGTTTTGATTTTTACGGGCTTGGTACTTGATCGATAGCCTTAATTTTAAAAAAGAGACCACGAGATTAAAGTTTCAAAACAATATTTTGAGTCACAATGAAATTGGATCCTTTGATAATTGCAAATTGTGCCACAAATTCGAGACAAAGGAAGAGGTTGCAATAAAAAAGATTGCGAATGCATTCGACAACAGGATTGATGCTAAAAGAACACTCCGTGAGATCAAGCTCCTTTGTCACATGGATCATGATAATGTAATCTACTAAATTCTTAACTCGTTTGCTCATTGTTAATACATTTTCTTGGGTTTGCTTATTCATTTCATGTTATACTATGAAGGGGATATGAAGTGTTGCATTACCTATTTTTTGCAGATTATCAAAATCAAGGACATAATAATCCCTTGAGAGAAGGAAAAGTTCAATGATGTTTACATTGCATATGAGCTAATGGACACCGATCGCATCGATAATACGGTCTAGCCAGCTCTCACCGATGATCACCGTCGGTGGGTTATATACCATTCTTATTAGTTTTTTCCCTTTAGCAAAGTCCTAGTTTGTGATGTTCTTGGTGTCATCGTAGTCTATTTTGGCCTGTGTATAATGCCGTAGTCGATTGCAATAAACATATTTCAATATCACGAATCACCAATGGTAGTTTAATATGATTGTGTATTATCCGAAATTGGGCTATAACTATATTGTTTTTCAAGATTTCTTATATCAACATTGCGGGGTCTTAAGTACATACACTCGGCAAATGTTCGCATCGCGACCTAAAACCTAGCAACCCGCTTCTCAATGCAAGCTGTGATCTCAAAATTTGTGACTTTGGTCTTGCAAGAACCACCTCGAGGCGAGACTTCATGACCGAGTATGTTGTAACCGGATGGTATCGAGCCCCGAATTGCTTTTCAATTGTTCGAGTATACCTTTGCTATCGATATCCAGTCGGTTGGTTGTATTCTAATGGAGATAATTAGAAGGAGCCACTTTTCTCTGGTAAAGATTATGTTCAGTGATTGGGGCTTATTACTCGGTATTCATCCTTGGTTTTCACTCAAACCTAAACCCAATTCATCGAGTTTCATCGAAGAGCACTTGAATATTATATGGTCACCATTTTAGGTATTGTTACAATGAAAGAATGAAGCGGAGTTGTAAATTTTAGTGGACATTGAATGCATGATGAAGAGCAAATTTCTACTTAAAGCGGAAGCAAGCAAAGAAGGAGGCAGAGCAAAAGCAGAAAGTATGAAGAACTTCACTCTGACTTCAGCTATGATGAAGATGTTGCAACTGATGCAGACGCCATCTTAGACATTTATGTTCTTATTGTAAGATGATTTTAACATTGTTACATTTAACATTTTGTAAGGATACTTTGTGCGATATCATATATTTTTATTTATTTTAAAATAACATTTAGAATTAATGTAGTTGGTGCAATTTTTTATGCTACATTTGTTATTTGGGTTGAAATTATATATTATATTTGTTGTCATTGGTTGGTTTTAGTGCAGGAGGCGTATGATATTGGATAAATTGAAAATTTTAAATATGTACAAGTTAGCGGCGTTTGAGGGCAAAAGCGCCGCTAAAAGTCAAACATGTAGTGGCGTTTTTGAAATAAGCGCCGGTAAAAGTCATTGTTTTTAGCGGCGTTTTAGAAAAAAGCGCCGCTAAAAGTCATGTTTTTAGCGGCGTTTTAGGAAAAAGCGCCGCTAAAAGTCATGTTTTTAGCGGCGTTTTAGAAAAAAGCGCCGCTAAAAGTCGCCACCTTTAGCGGCGTTTTAGAAAAAAGCGCCGCTAAAAGCCATGTTTTTAGCGGCGTTTTGGAAAAAAGCGCCGCTAAAAGTTATGTTTTTAGCGGCGTTTTAGAAAAAAGCGCGCTAAAAGTCATGTTTTTAGCGGCGTTTTAGAAAGTCATGGTTTCTAGGCGTTTTATCACAAAACGCCGCTAAATTTTATACGCCACATTTAGCGGCATTTTTGTGGCGTTTTCAAAGCAAGAAGCTCTATTAGTGGCGCTTAAAACGCCGCTAAAAGCCTAAAAACGCCGCTAAAAGTCTGTTTTGCTGTAGTGATCCAAAAAAACTCTTCATCAAGACCGTGTTTTCACCTTACCACTTTATAACTTGTGATTATTATACCAATATATAATGATAAGGAGTATATGTTTTATGGTAGAGTAAATAACCTAACAAATATGAAATACTAAAGCAATTACATAAAATTGCACATGACGTTTATTTCTTCTTCTTCTTTTTGTTATTTGTATTAGTAAACGATTATCGATTACTTTCGGACTAATATAATACATATGATAATTTGATTTTAATTTTTTACTTGCTTAAATTTTGTTCTTTAAGTATTATGGATACTTTTTTATAATAATTAATATTTATTAAAATATATATATTTATAATTATAAGTTGTATAACCAAATATAACATAAAAATTATGATGCAATTTCAGAGTGAAATAAATTAAAAATTACAAATTTTCATTCAAATAGTACATCTTCTCTAAACACACCATAAATATAAATCCTTTTGATAATGACCTTTTTGCATTTTAAATTCATTAAATGCTCTTTTTATTTATCTTTTTGTTCATTATTTTCAACAAAAAGTGAATGCACTTTGGATTACATATCCAAAATAATCAGGTTTTGAGGGTAAGTTTTACATTAACATCAAACAAGCCCACAGGCCACATCTACTTTCGACAAAAAACAGATTCGACATATCCCCAACTTTTTAAAAGTTAAAATCTCCTACCATTTTTAAAAGTTCTTCCCATATGAATAACATATCATATCACATTTGCAGACAAACATGTTCCTGTCGTAATCTTGATTCAGTATTTTACAAGACATTCAAAAGAACTCTCCAGTCACGGATTTGGCGTTCCTAAGTTGATTAATACAAACTTATATGTCGCCTACTTTTTTCAATTATCATATTCAGGATAGGCCGAACATAGATTTACAGAAAACAAAGCTCTTACGACACATTCGGATCCTTAAAACTAAAAAAAGAAAGAGAACATTGCAGGATATTTCTGATTCAAGAAAGCTAACATAGAATTGGTAGGATTTACAATAGAAATGATCATGATTAAAGTAAAAACCTTAGCATTTGCAGTAGGGATGAACTGAAGAGGCAGAGCAGGGTGGGAATTTGCAGTGGTGAAGGTGAAGAAGGCATTGTGGAAACCCTTCCGGAGATCCACAGCTTGGAGGTTGCGTGAGATGTGCGCTTAATTTTTCACTCACTTCGTGACCTACCAATGCAATTTCGAATTCACTTCAGTGCACAGTAATGTAGAAAATTTGGTTTGCATATTGAAAGCTTTTAAGAGGCAAAACTAAAACATGGAGATACTGATTATCAATACCAGAAAATGAGATCAAAACAGGATTTTGAGGAAGCAAAAGTAAAATAAGAAAGCAAGCTATAATTATTACACATAACTACTCCATAAAAGTATAGGACTCACAAAAGATTGCTTTGCAATGCTCCTGTATAGTTAGGGTTCCACTGCTACCTTAAAAGTATTGTGATAGATACTTAATGTATATGTATCGTCAATTCAAGCCCCTTACTTAGCACCATCAATCTTGTTACTATATACAGTCATGACGTCTGCTATAAGTCCTTTGCCAACTTAATCTTCTAGACTTGTAGTAAGACGAGTTTTTCTCTGGTAAAATCTATGAAATTTCTAGGAAAATTCCCTCATACTTACGGTTTGTTTTGCTGCCTCTAAAGATCAGGCCAATTGGCTTTGCTTTTCCCATCATAAGAAAGGAACACAAGTCGAGAAAGGTGGCAAAACCATCATACAAAGGAATCGTAACAATATTTGGCACATGCACACACAAATCTATGCAACTATCTTGTACTCTTCACCCAATTTCATATTGATTTCTCATTTAATTTAGAGTTTAAATGGGTGGTGGGATACGATATAGTGCATTTAGTTTATTTTTTATTTTACATTATAATATCGTTATAATATTTAATTTTATCGTTACTGTTATTTTTACACTAACCGTAAATAAACGCACCGTCCATCCAAACCCAAACTTATTCAGCAAATGTATATTTCACTCACATTTATTTACAACAATATTATTGACCTTTCACCTCCAATCCCATAGTAGCCAAATAGGCTTTTTTTTAATAAATTAACCTTAAAAAATTATTTAATTAATAAAATGGCTTGGATAAAAAAAATTTAATAAAATGATCCGTTTTAAATAATGTAATTCGGTGTCGCCAATTGGTCAGTTAGCACCACCCACTTTTCCGACACTATTATCAATCAATCATCACCTTTTTAATAAAAAATAAAAAATTCTAGTGTTGTCATTGTGTCAAGTAGCACTTGTATGTTTTTTCGAAATACTAGTGAAAATATGGGTATTCACAGTGAAGAAAAATATATTTTTTAATGGGTGCTGCTAGTGTGTCAAGCGGCACCGTCCAAACTTTTTTTTAATTCATGTCAGTAAAATTTTTTTTGGTGCCGTAATCATGCCAAGCGATACCGATGGCTGTAAAGGGGTGTCATTGGTCTATCAAGTGGTATCGATAAAATAATAATTTTTTAAAATAATATCAACGAAAAAAGAAATTTTCTTTGTGCCGCCATCGTGTCAGGTAGCACGAGGGGTGTTAGGGAATTTTTTTATTTAGTGCCATCACACTGTCGAGCGGCATCGGTGGCTGTTAGAATTCTTTTTTTTTGTTTGGTGTCGTCACACTGTCAAGCGACACTACTCGAATATCTATTGATTTTTTTTGTTTTTGTCTAAGTTTTTGGTTTCTGTTCAAGAGAAAGGAAAAAAAAAATAAAAGAAGATTTGTGTTTAGTAGAGGGGGAGAAAACAAAGAAAAGAAGAAGAAATATTTATATTTTAAATGTAAAAAATCAATTTCGAGTTTATAAGGTTAGTTTGTAATTATTTGTATGTAATTATATTTTTCAATAGGATCTACTTTTTTAAAATTAAAGTTTTTTTACAAATATTGTATCAAGATAAATAATTGATTCATATACGTTCATTTTGAGGGGTAATTTTACAAACAAGAATTGATTGTATATTTGAATCTCACCAGCAATTAGGAATGTAGTTAAATAAGAATGTAAAATTCAAAGATATGAAACAAAAGGTTAGTGAAAAAATAGCTCGACGTTGTGGGAAGAGGATGTCCAGATTATTTTTACAAATTTCCAATTTCGTTAAATCTTATTAAATTTACCTAGATGAAACTTGTAGATGATGAAGACTTAGAGACAATGATTGCACTTTATTGCTCGGTGGGAACATGAACGTTTAACCAATTTAGTTGTTTGCTAAGTTAACAGATGTGGAGCATGTTCAAAATGTCACTCCATTAAATCAACAATATGGAGTTCAAGACCTATGTATGGAGGTTTCAAGAGCGTCTACTGATAAATGATCATCTGTACACAGGTTTGACTTTGATCTTAATGTTGGATGCGCAAAACAATACTGTTGGAAAATTTGGACATTACATATATAATAAGAATAATTACATGTTATTATCTACTATCATGATAGGTTAGCCCAAATTAAAAGTGATCTAATTTGGTTATAATTTTATTGAGCTTTTAATTATTAAATAAAGTATGGAATAAATATGTGTATATACTCTTCTAATCAAATTCTAATTAATCAAATTCTAATTAATGATGGGTTAATTAGAATTTGATTAGAACTAATATGCTAAGCTTATAAATATTAGTGTTATGGTCCCCAAATTACACACAAGATATCTTTTCTAATATCCCATCATTAGGAAAGAGAGAGCATATATTCTTTGAATTTCTTGTGTGCTGATTTGGAAGATCAAATCCTCAAGATCCGCAAAACTTCAAGAAATTCATGGATTCAAGTGCGCTTCCGCATTTAGTTTTATTCTTGATTTATTCTTGATGATTTAACATCTTGAATATTAAGTTTTATTTTTAGATTTATTTTACAAATCTAACAAATAGTATCAGAGCTTTGTCATATTGAATCATTGAGAAAGAATTTATTCTTTATGAATTTGATATTTTAATTAGGGGTGAGCAAAACTCGATTCGACTTGGAAAAATAAAAAAAAAATTGAATTTCGAGTTAAACAAATCGAGTTATTCGAGTCGACTCAAATTATTTTTTTGAATTTCAAATTTCGAGTTCGAATCGAGTTGAGTTTTCGAATTCGAATAACTCGAATAATTCGAATAATTCGAATATCAAACTACAATATTTTTCATTTTTACCCCAAACTCCCAAACATTTTTACTTTTCCCTCAAAACTTTTACTCCTTCCCACTTTCCCCCAAAATTTTTACTCCCCTCCCATCCCAACCCCCCAATCTAACCAAAATCTATTTCCCACTAAAATTTTACTCTCTCATTTACTTTTTCTCAAAATTTTACTCCCAAAAACCCTCAAAACTTTTTATTTTTCTCCAAAATTTTTACTCCCTCCCACTTTTTTCCTAAAACTTTTACTCCCTTCCCATCTCACCTCCCATCTACCCCAAACCCATCCCCCTCCAATTTTTTTTTTTTAATATTTTCCTTTCAAAATTTTACTCCCCCTATTTACTTTCCCTCAAACTTTTAGTCTCCAAAACTTTTTATTTTCCCCCTAAACTTTTACTTCTCACCCTTTACTTTCAAATATAAAATTAAAATTATTCAAAAAAACACTAAACATAAATAGTAATAATTTTATTTATATCTACTATTTATATTATTAAATTAAATTTCACATTTTATATTATTTATATTATTGAATTGTTTAGTCATATTGAATATTTATATTAAAATTGAATTATTAATTATGCCATAAAATATTCGTGTTAAAATTTTATATTGGTATCAATTTCACATTTTATCTTTAAAATAGCTTTTATTAAAAAATCACATTTTTACATTTAATATATTTTTAATTCCAAAATATATAGTGACAAGAATCAAGATAATTGAAACAACTAAACAAGTAAAGAAGCTAACCCGTATATAAAAGATTAATAAATAAATTATTTGGTGATGAAAGTTAATAAAAAATTTGGTTAAGGTGGACAAATTTTTATTACGATGGGTGACAATGGTTACAAGGACCCAAATTTATTTTTTAAAATTTAACTTAAACAAATATATTCGATTCGATTCGATTCGATTCGATTCGATCGAACGCTCACCCCTAATTTCAATATTATGTTGAATCTTTGAGATTCTTGATAATTTTGGGTTTTGATTCTTTAAATAAAGTTTTAAGATTTTATAAATATAATCTAGTTTGATATTTGCAAGCCATGTTATTATTATTTTAATCTTATATGACATTTAAAAATATATATAAATATATATATAGAAATTGATTCATATATATGTTCTCATATATAATATATGCATGGTTTCATTGGTTTAATGCATGTTTTGGAAATATATATATAAAATTATCTTTCAAATTTGATTGAAAGATGAAATTAAGGTAAATATTTTGAAACAAATAAATTTAAATTTTGGCTTTTAATTAAGGATGTCTAATATTTTAAATAATTTAGTTGAAACAAAATGCCGCCAAAGTGACATCTTTTGTGTAGATTAGTTTATTTGAAATATTAAGATGATTATATGTTTTTGTGATTCATGCGCTTATTAATTGACCCAAAGGTAAGTTAATATTTGGCGTAATTTCAACGACATCTGTGGTGATAAATGTGTGACAATTATAAGGTATTTTATGTGAGCAATAAGTTAGTCCAAAGGTTAATTCATTGTTTGACATAATTTATTGTCAATGTTTGATTGCTACAACAAGAGTACCGCCATCGTTAATATTACCGTCCAAAGACTTGATATTAATGTTGTGTTTGGTATCTTGAGATGGGATTAGCCATTATCCCGAATCTATTGTTTACTTATGAATATTGATTTAAGCTTGTTTTTGTTCTATATTCACTAATTCATCTTCTCACGCCACAATATCTCGCTAATATAAATTCTATACCCATGCTTAATGGGACTAATTTTAAGGAATGGAAAAGGCACTAACTTATAGTGCTTGGTTGTATGGACATAGACCTTGCACTAAGGGAAGAATAACCTGCACCTCTCACTGCGGAAAGCACCCCTGATGTTAAGAGGGATTTTGAGAGGTGGGATCATTCAAATCGCATGAGTCTTATGATCATGAAACACAGTATTCTAGAAGCCTTTAGGGGCATAGAATCTGAAGAGATTACTCAGGCCAAGGGTTTCTTTGATGAAGTTGAGAAACGTTTTGCTAAAAATGATAAGGTTGAGATGACATCACTTCTGACTTATTTGATGTCTATGAAGTATAAGGGTCAAGGAAACGTAAGGGAGTACATTATGGAGATGTTCCATACTGCTTCAAGACTTAAGGCACTTAAGATCGAGCTTTCTGAGGAATTGCTTTTTCTTATGGTTTTGGTATCGCTTTCTGCACAGTTTAATCAATTTAAAATTAGTTATAACTGTCAAGAGGAGAAATGGACCCTAAATGAGCTCATTTCTCATTGTGTGCAAGAGAAAGAAAGGTTGAAGCGTGATAAGTTTGAAAGTGCTCATTTGGCCAATGCCCCTAAAGACAAGGGCAAGAAAAGAAAATATCAGAATGAAGCTACTAAAGGTCCAGCTCAAAAGAAACAACAACAAGCTACAGAGAGTTGTTTCTTTTGTAACAAGTCTGGACACGTAAAGAAAGATTGTACCAAATATCATGCTTGGCGTGCAAAGAAAGGTATAATTTTTAATTTGGTCTGTTCAGAGATTAATTTAGCTTCAGTACCTAAAAACACTTGGTGGATAGATTCTGGTGCTACTACTCACATAAGTGTTTCTATGCAGGGTTGCCTGAGTTACCGAAAGCCAAGTGATGGTGAAAGACACATCTTTGTGGGCGATGAAAAATCGGTAGAAGTGGAAGCGATTGGGCATTTTAGGTTGTTATTAGGAACTGGTTTTTATTTGGATTTAAAAGACACTTATATTGTACCGTCATTTAGACGGAATTTAGTTTCTGTTTCTTCTTTGGACAAATTTGGTTATTATTGTTCATTCGAAAATAATCAATTTAATTTGTCTTTAAATTCAAATGTTATTGGAACTGGTTATTTAAATACTTATGACAACCTTTATTTGCTAGAAACAATTGCATCCTATAATGAAACCTTGCATGTGGAATCACGTGGTATTAAACGCAAATTAAATAAGGAAAATTCAGCATCATTATGGCATAAGCGCTTAGGTCATATCTCAAAAGTTAGAATTGAACGCCTTTGTGTCCGATGGTATTTTAGAGTCCTTGACTTCACTGACTTTGATGTCTCGTGGTCGTTTGCATTAAGGAAAAGCACCAAAACCAAGAGATTGGGTGCCAACAGATCTTCAGACGTCTTAGAATTAATTCATACAGATATTTGTTGGCCATTCCCTACGGCATCTTGGAATGGTCAGCAATATTTCATAACATTCATAGATGATTACTCACGGTATGGGTACCTATATCTTATTCATGAGAAATCTCAGTCTTTGGACGTGTTCAAAGCTTATAAAGCTGAAGTTGAGAATCAACTCAACAAAAAGATTAAAAACATCAGATCTAATCATGGTGGTGGTGGTGAGTACTACGGTAGATATGATGGCTCAGGTGAACAATGTCTAGGACCATTTGCGAGATTCCTAGAGGAATGCGGTATTGTCCCACAGTACACCATGCCAAGATCACCTAGTATGAATGGTGTAGCTGAAAGACGAAATAGAACTCTTAAGGATATGGTGAGGAGCATGATTACTCATTCTACCTTACCTGAGTCCCTCTAGGGAGAAGCATTAAAACAGCAGCTTACATTCTAAACAGAGTACCCAATAAAGCAGTTGCAAAAACACCTTGTCATAACCATTTTTGGATGAAACAGTAAACGACAACGTCGACTCGATTTTTTTGGAAAAGAAAAAGGAAGGAAGTCGCCACCGATCTTTATTTGGTGTGATCGGATCACCTTTGTTTTAATAAATCGCTTAATTTACTAAAACAATGGTTTTGGTCCACGAACTTTGAGAAAACGGGTTCGAAGTCGATTACGTATGCGAGGAAGGATTAGCACCTCGACACGCCCAAAATTGGTACCAAACCGATTGATTGATGTCCTATTTGTTGAAAATTTTGAAAGGGTTCAAAATACAATGCTTTTGTCTTCAAAGTTCAAGGAATTGGAAGGACGTTAAGACTCTCTTATCTTCAAGAGGTAAAGCATCATGTCCATTAGTTAGGCGCGATACTTTAGACTCCAAACTAAGCTTGTCTTTTAAAACTTAATTTTCACTTTTGAAGAGGATCTTCCGTCATTTGTTGAATCGAGGAATCGAACCCAGAAGTTAGGGCTGCTCTTCCGAAAGTCCAAATTAGGAATATCGCCTATTTTGGAAGAAAAAGAAACTTATCCCAAGTATCTAGGTGTCGAGTCCAAGAAGTTAGGCGCGACATTTCGAAGTTTCCGAGAACAAGTATTTTATTCAAAACTCAGATTGCGATTTAAAAGGGTATCTCGTTGTTTAGTTTAAACGAGAAAATCCGAACCAAGAAGTTAGGGCTCAATTTTCTCGAGTCACTAATACGGATGTTGGTCGTTATAAAATGAGGCATCGAGAAAAGTAGCGTGAAAATATGAAAATACGATATTATACGTGAAAAAAAGACACATACACATACACATATATAAGTAAGGATGGTAATAAAACAAAACATACTAACAAGGAAAATAATGAAAATAATAGAAAGTACAAAAGAATAAATAACAAACAAAAAAAATATAAATACAAGTGGTAGTGAAATAATAAAATAATAATAGTAATAACAATAACGACAATATTAACAATAATAATGATGATAATAATAATAATAATAGTAAGAAATGATAATAAAATGATAACGATAATAAATAATATACTTAATAATGATATGGTGATGGTAACAATATAGTAATAATAATATAACAAAAGTGATAAAAATAAAATAAAATGAAAAAAAAAGAGTAGAAATAATGATAAAATAATAATAATAATATAATAATAATAGCAACGATCGGTAAACAAAATGATAAAAAAATATGTACATATAAAAAATAAATAACAAGGGTGATATGAAAATGATAATAAAAGAATATTAATAGAAATAGTGAAATAATAATAACAAATAATAATAATAAAATTGTAAGTATAATGATAATAATAAAATAACATATTAGATGCTAGTAATTACAATAAAATTGTGAAATAATTGAAAAGGGATTGAATTGCATCAAAATTGGAAATTTTGGGTAAGATTGTAAATAAAACAGTGGTTGAGGGTCGAACACGCTGCCGTGAAAATCAGGGACCAGAGAGGCAATTTTCCTTAAACTAAAACGCAGCTGCTTAAAAAGGGGGACTAAATCGGTTCTTGCGAAATTTTGGGGCAAAATCGAAAAAAAAAAACCAATTATTGAATCAAAAAACGGAAGGACCAAGTGGGCAATTAGCCCACTTAATGAAAACACGCGATCCTTCATCGGGTTGGTCGACGACATGGATCCCGGGCAAAACGACGTCGTTTTTGGCCTCAGAGCTGAGTGAGAACGTGCTGCTTCAATCGGTCCTATTTAATGCGATTTTAAACCAAAAATTCATTTCTTGCTTTCTAAAAATTTTTTTTGAGATTTCTCTGCTTTTCTCTGCAGTGGGGTTCTCCGGTGGACCTCCGTCGATCGCCGCCATGTTTCATAGGTCATCTAACGCAGATACAGTGTGGCCGGAAATCCCAACAGGTACCTTTTTTCTTTTTTTTTTTATGTTTTTAGGAGTTTTTTAATATATAATTTTAGTACACTTTTTTGGCCCTCTGTTTTGGCGTTTGGCCTCCCTTTCCATCGCCCGTCGCACCACCACCACATCTGGTGGCCGACGAAGCAGAACGGTGGGGATGGGATTTTATCCCCATTCGAAGCCCCGTTTCTGAGGCTAACCTTTTAGTTTTGAAAACCCTAGAGAAGAAAACCCCCACTTTCGCTCCCGATTTCGGCTTCGACGACGGAGAGGAGACTCCGACGGCGCGCCCCGGGGTTCAGGTAAGTTTTGCCTTCTCTTTTACTATTATTATTTGTAAAAAAAAAAATCAAAAAAAGAAACAACAAACAGATAAAAAAGGGAAATAAAAGTAACAGTTTATTATAAAAATGAAAACGAAAGTGTTTAAAAACAACCTTCTATTGCTTCGGCTTTCGATTTCTAACAATTTTTTGTATTCAAGATCTCTTTTTTCTTATCTCTGAAAATCTCCCCCCTCTAACATTTGTTTTCTCTTCGGTTTTATAATCGAGACTCAAGAAAGAAAAAAGGTAAGAAAATACAATAGGTTTCTTTTTTTCCTGCTATTGTTGTCTCTTGTCGCTGTTGGTTTCCATTTTTTGCCTGTTTGCAGGTCTCTCGGAGAGTCAACGGCGCAGAAGTCACCTCTTTGGTGAAAGGCTGAGGTGCAGGCGCGTCGGAGGGGCCTCGGGACGAGGTGCTTCGGGACGAGGCGCGGGCACGGTGCTCGAGGGAGGCATGCGACGCTAGGGTTTCAGAAACCCTAACTTCTGAAAAATTTTATTCGGGCCTGTTGTATTTTGGGCCTTATAATTTGGGCTTGTAAACTTGGGACTATTAATTATTTATTTTGTTTTTGGTTTTAGTTTTCTGGTGGGCCGGGCAATAATTGGGCTGTACAGCTGCCCCTCTTTGCTCATTGTCGTGTAACGAGAATGGAGCAAAGACTTTAAAGAAGACCAATTTTGCCCGGTCTTGCCGAGTCTCTAAGACTTTTCTTCTTTTTCAAGTAGCCTCGCCTAACCCAACGCAACTTCAAAATATAGGACTAGTGTTTCAACTTGTTCGAACGTAATTTCAAGGAGAAGAGATTTGTAACTTCAGTCTTCTCCGTTGGAACTTCGACGAGATAAGAATTGTTAATTTCAACCTGCTCCACTGTAATTTTAGGGAGATAAGGTTTGATGCCTTCGATCTGCTCCTACAACTTCGTGGTTGCAGATTGCTATCTTCAATCTGCTCCATCAGAACTCGTGGAGACAAGATCGATGCCTTCGATCTGCCCTTGCAACTTCAAGATTGCCAGATCTGCTATCTGCTCCTGCAACTTCAGGAATGCCAGATTTGCTATCTTCAATCTGCTCCACTGCAAACTCAGGGAGACGAGATCTGATGTCTTCGATCTGTTCCTACAACTTTAGGATTTCCAGATCGCTATCTTCAATCTCGCTCCCGCAACTTCGTGGAATGCCAAATTTGCTATCTTCAATCTGCTTCCATCGCAAACTCGTGGAGACGAGATCTGATGTCTTCGATCTGTTCCTAAAACTTTGGGATTTCCAGATCTGCTATCTTCAATCTGCTCCTGTAACTTCAGGAATGCCAGATTTGCTATCTTCAATCTGCTCCACTGCAAACTCAGGGAGACGAGATCTACTCAACCGTACTGTCCTCTTGAGGACGTGACCTGTAGAATGAGTACATACTTATGCCTAATGATTAGGATGCCATGAGTATGATGAGTCAGGATGTTATGAGTATGATTCCTATTTAAGGTGTTTTCACTCATTTATCCGTCTGTGTTTCATCTTCATTTCTTTGCGGTGACCATTTTCTCATGAATGACTTGCCCTCGTGGAAATTTCAAAACCTATTTTAGGCCTTAGAACATGGGCCCGCTTTGACTTCTAGCTGCTTTTCCCCGGGAATCACAACTATTACTTGCAGAATGTTCGACTTGGTTTGTTTTAGATTCTGCTCCTCCACAATTTAGAGTTTTGAATCTTTCCCTATCGAAAATTGGCCTGTCATATGTTTTCTAAGTGACCAAGTAACATTATTCGCCCTTGCCACAATTACTAAATCCAAGTAGAAATTTTGAAGAAATGGTTTTCATTGAGAATGTCTTTATCTTGTGTTCGTGGAAGTTCTAAACAAATGTTCTGTTTCGGCTTACTGTTTTATCTAGAGATTTCCAAAGTGATACGTGGAACTTTCCTTTGTGAAATCGTTAGTTCATCAAATATTGTTTCAATGCCGTATGTTAATGATGGATAACTGTAGGTTGGTTTCAAAGAGAATTAAAATGAAATATCTATGAAACAAAGAAAATTGATTGGGGACATATCCCTTTTTACAGAGAAAACAGCCAAAAAAATGGTAAAATAAACAACATGGATCAGACGCCCTAGACATCGCCAATTGGGCTTCTATATACAAACTTCAAGAAGGCGGCTTTGAACCTGTCATGTGTCTAGAAGACTCAAAGTATTTTGTCGATGCCCCGGTATGCAACGTGCTTCCTTTTCTATTGATTATAGCGCTGCAATATTACGATGTGTCCTTTCAAAATTTGAGCCGCCCTTTTCAGGTTTTCAACTCAAAAAGCCCCTTGGTCTCAAGGTGCCCTTTTGCGGGTTTTCACCTTGGCCTCTCCTTTTTTTTTCTTTTTTCTTTTTTTTTTAAAATCTCAAAGTGCCCTTTGCGGGTTTTCACCTTGGCCTCTTCCATTTCAAGCAAAGTATTTTTTTACTGCATCTGAGTTCACGAGATTGGGCAAGCTTTTTCCGTCCATCTCATTCGTAATCGTACCTCCCAGAAAGCTTTCTTTACCACATACGGTCCTTCCCATTCGGCATCCATTTTCTTCCGTGATCCTTTGTATGGGAAGGATCTTTTCAAGACGAGGTCCCTTCGGAATTCCTGGCGAACTTTTTATTGTAAGCTCGCATCATTCGCTTTTGGTACATCCGACCGTGACGGATAGCCCTCAATCTCTTTTCTTCAATTAAGTTCAATCGATCATATCGAGCTCGGATCCATTCACTTCATCCACTTCACTTCGACAATACTCAAGAGAAGGTATTTCCACTTCAATAGGTAGAACCGCCTCCATCCCATAGACCAATGAAAAGGGGTTGCCCCAGAGAGGTTCGAACAGACGCTCGATAGGCATAAAAGCGAACGGTAATTTTTCGTGCCAATCCTTGTAAGTTTTTGGCCATCTTCCCCACTATCTTTTGATGTTTTGTTGGTCGCCTCCACCGCCCCATTCATTTTGGACGATACGAGACTAATTGTGGTGTTTGATGTTGAATTGGCTACAAACTCCCGCTATCGCATCGTTGTTTAGGTTCAGTGTGTTGTCCGATATGATCCTCTCGTGCATTCCACATCGACAAATGATCTCTTTCTTCAAGAACCGATCGATCACCGACTTAGTGACGTTAGCATACGAGGCGGCTTCTACCCACTTGGTGAAGTAGTCGATGACCACGAAGATGAAACGATGCCCATTTGAAGCTTTCGGTGAGATTGGTCCAATGACATCCATGCCCCACATGGAAAATAGCCATGAGAAGTCATAACGTAAAGGTGATTGAGGCACATGAATTTTGTCTCCATAACCGCATTTGTGACACTTTTGGCATAGCCGATGCGCTCCTTCCATGGTGGACCAATAATATCCAAACCTCATTATTTGTCCGCCATTGTGAAACCATTGGCGGGAGTTCCGCAGACGCCTTCGTGGACTTCTTCCAGATTAACTTAGCTTCGGCAAGCATCCACGCATCTCAAAGCAGATTTGATCCTTCCTTTTCTTGTATAGGACCTCTCCGCTCAGGACGATTCACAAGCTAGTCTTCTCAATGTCCTTTTATCGTTCTCAGTTGCTTGGTCTCGGTACTCACAATTCTTCACATACTGCAATATATCGTGGTACCATGGTGGGCTAGTTTTCCCTTCTTCCTCGACATTGTAGCAATGGGCTGGGTCTTGATGAATGCTCATTTGTATTGGCTTCATATCTTCACTTTCATTTATTCGGACCATGAAAGCTAGGGTGGCTGAGCATCACCATCCGATTCTCATCCTCAAGTGTAATTGAAAGTGATGTCATCGAACTCTTTGACCGGTTCTCGGCTAATCTTTTATAGATAACCAATTTTGGATCCTCGGTTTCCCATTCTCCTTTGAGTTGATAGATTACTGCGGAATCTCCATAGACTTCTAATACCTCGATTTTGAATTCGATAGCAAATATGGAGCCCCATGATGCAAGCTTCATATTCACCATATTATTAGTGCAATCGAAATCCAGTTTGTAAGTGAGTGGATAATGGTCTCCTTTGGGGATATCAGATCGCCTAATTCCATTGCCCACTTGCATTTGATGCCCCGTCAAAATTTAGTTTCCAAGGATGGTCTTTGAGGTACCTTCTTCAATGTCCGCCACGTACATCAAGTCCTCATTAGGAAATCAAAATCTAAGGGCTCATAGTCTTCAAGGGCTCTATCGGCTAGAAAGTTCGCTATCGCGCCCCTTTTACCGCTTTTGGTTTACATAAACGATGTCAAACTCGGAAAGCGTGATCCGCCACCTAGCCATCCTTCCATTCAAGGCGGTAGATTCCATCATATACTTAAGGGATCTAGCTTTGAGATGAGCCATGTCGTGTGATACAGCATGTATTGCCTCAACCTCCGAGTTGTCCAAATCAAGGCACAACATAATTTCTCGATTGGCGGGTACCTCATTTCACATACGGTGAATTTCTTACTAAGGTAGTATATTGCTTTTTCTTTCTTCCCGATTCATCATGTTGACCCAAAGACGATCCCATCGAATTATCAAGTATTGTTAGATAAAGGATGAGGGCTTGTCTGGTTGAGGCGATTAATACCGGGCCCGAGACAGTATTGTTTCACCTTTTCAATGTCTTTTGGCATTCTTCATCCCACGCTTGCTCGGGTTGTGTTTCTTGAGGAGACAGAATATGGGGTCACATCTCTCGTCGGCCAGAAATGAATCGAGCGATGTAATTCAAACCTTCCTAAGAAACCTCTAACTTCTTTTTGGGTACGTGGTGGATGTAATTTTGTATGGCTCGACTTTATCCGGTCAACCTCAATCCCTTTTCACTCGAATATGAACCCGAGCAACTTCTCGCATCGAGTTCAAGGTACACTTTGATGGGTTAAGCTTCAATCGAATTTTTCACCTCAAGAACAATTTTCTCAAGACCGCACATGCTCTCCTTCGATTCGAGATTTGGTGATCATATCATCGACGTAAACCTCAATTTCCACATGCATCATGTCATGGAATAAGGTTACCATGGCTCTTTGGTATGTCGTGCCTGTATTTTTTAGCCCAAATGGCATTACCTTGTAGCAAAATGTTCCCACATGGTTATAAACGTTGTCTTGTCCATGTCCTTAGGATGCATTTTTATTTGGTTGTACCCCAGAAACCATCCATGAAGGAGAACAACGAATATCCTGTTGTATTGTCTACTAAAGTGTCGATGTGAGGCAAGAAAAATTATCCTTCTGGGCTGGCCTTGTTCAGTCTCGTAGTCCACGCACATTCGCATTCTTCCCGCCTTTCTTGGGACAGGGACAACGTTAGCCACCCAATCTGAGTACTTGACCACTTGTAAGAACCCTAATTAAATTGTTTCTCGACTTCTTCTTTATCTTTAACAAGATGTCCGGTCGCATTCTGCGGAGCTTCATTGGACCGGCTTGCATTCTTCACTTACGGGCAATGGCATCGCAATATCGATTTAGTCCAGTATATCTTGATGCGACCATGCGAACATATCCTTGAATTCATGGAGTAGTTCGATGAGGTTCGCCTAGTTTTCGCAAAGAATACAAGTTCCAATATTCACCTCTTGCCCTCTCCTAGGTTCACCGCTTCTACCAACTCTTTATGGGTAAGATCTATTTTTCTTCTTGCTCTACCATTCTCAACAAACCGAGGCAAGTCGCGATTTCGTGTCATTTCCAAAGTCCCGAGATTCTTCAACACATATCTTGCTCAAAGCAGACCTCCGAATCAGAGTATCATTACTCATATCATTGATGTCTAGAGACCCGTAATGGGTATCAAGGGTGTACAAAGAACAAATGAATTTGAGGACAATTATTCACATGATATGAATGAGAACAAAGAATAAATGGCAAAATGTAAAATAAGAGGATATTTAGTAGAATTGAAGATGCATTTCATTAAAACAAAATGTCCGAACATGAGCCTATTTCACAAAAGAAATCTCATTGTTTCTAGGCTTAAAACAACAAGAGTGTTCAATATTACTCAAGATAATCTCTAAACACTACAGAAATTCCTCTCAGAGTCCAATTGTCTAATGTGCTTCCTGTGTTCATATGGGCGGATGCCCGACAAGTTTCTTAGATCACCTCCTCATCATGTATGGCATTGATGTGAGGACATTCCCTCTAGGAGATTCTTTTCCTGTAAATCATTCCTCCCGACATGAAGGTGCGAGATATGTGGGGGAATGTCATCGGTTCCCACTTAGCGTCTTCTCCATTCAGCCTGGCCCTTCTCCTTTCTTGTTTCTTTTCCATCTCCTTCTTCATTTGTTTAGCATCCGGTTTGAAACCTAAACCAAAGCGATCCCTTTTTTCCTTCAACATCAGGGCCTAGACTTTCCTTTGGAGATATTTGCCCAATCCTTTTCCGGGTAGGGCTCATTTTCCCACTGTCATTTGCAGTCCCATCCTGGTAGTCTTGGATAGTTTAAGTGACGGGACTTTATTTCCTTCTGAAATGAAAGTCGCATTCACGAACTCTAAGGATCGAAAGGAACATTCAATGGCTTCCTCATTCGTTTGTAGGTATGGCGCTTCGTTGGTGACAGTTGCTATGATATCCTCTTTAGCGTTTATAGTTACCAGCCGATTTTCTGTCACCAATTTCAATTTCTAGTGCAGTGACGAAGGTACGGCCCCCGCTGAATGAATCCAGGGCCTCCCTAGCAAGCAGTTGTAAGAAGGCTTGATATCCATGACCAGAAAGTCTACTTCATATGTATTAGGCCCGATCAATAATGGTATGTCTATCTTCCTATCACTCTTCTTTCGGTGCCATCGAATGCTCTCACTATGTTTTGGCGTGATTTCATATGAGAACTATCTATCGACAACCTCTTGAGTGTGGCTAGTGGTAAGACATTTAATCTTGACCCATTATCTATTAGCACACTTGGCAAGGTGTATCCCTTGCAACCAGTAGTTATGTGTAATGCCTTCGTTGACCCCATACCTCCCAAAGGATTTCGTCATCGTCAAGTAGATAAAATTATCGCGCTTATGTTACTAACCGGACGATCCAACTTATTGACTGGATATATCTTTAGTAACATAGGTCTCATTCAAGATTTCATTAATGCTTCAGGTACACTTGAGCTAGAAGTAGTGCTAACACGTAGATATTGGTCTGGTTGTCTCGTGCAGCTTGTTCCACCACATCAGATTCATTGTGTTTCAAGAATTTTAAGAATTCTTTAGCCTCTTCCTCTTTATGGGCTCATTGATAACGGCTTTGGGTTCTTTTTTCCCGCCTAATCGACACGCCTTCGCCCTTGCTTCGTTTCTCCCCCGTTGTGGTCATAACGCTCCCACTACGCTGTGATAAAAACCTTCGTTCTTGACTTCTTCCAAATACTAGTGGAACCTTGCGCCCCGGTGTTGTCACATTGCAATTATAATTCCAAGGTACCCTTTACTATCTTTGTAGGAAAAGAAGCAAGTTTCGAATTGTGATTTTGGTCTTCCCCAGACTCCACCCTCCGTGTTCCGTGAGATGATGATTCTCGGTGATTAACTCTGTGCTTTGTCAATTCTTCCTCGGTCGCGCATATTTCCTCTTCTCTACTCCTTCTTCATAAAACTCCACTCTTTGTTATCCATGAGGCCTTGAAACTCTTATCGTGCCCCAACATTGGTTAATGAAAGGTGCCTTGGTATTGATGAAGAGCATGGTCATTTTTTTCTATAATTTTTGGACCTGTAACCTCCTCCATCTTTGGGCGATTCCAAACTTTCACTTGACTTTTTCTTCATGTTTTAATGATCCTCGGTGCTATATCGGCCATGGGTAATCCTTCAAAAGCTCGCCAAATCTCTCCATGATTTGATTTGGGTACAATTCAAGATTGTACCATTTTCGAACCAATCAAGCTATCCCAAGCGAGATCAACAAGGTTATTGTTGACATATCCTCATTCTCGGAACATCGTAATATGGGCCTGGGCCTAGTCCCGTTGTATTTTTCAAACTCCATCTTGAACTTGAGGAAGTACTAAATTTGGGACTAGACCCAACATCCAGATTGGTGATCAGACTTTCCAATGCTCAAACTTCTCCTCCACCATTTGCATCGATCTTAACTCTTTTGGAAGCTCGCTTTCTTTCTCCCTTCTACCACCTCATAAGTTTGGGACCATTGGTTTTACTAAATTGACTTCGGGTTGGAGCCGAGCTCGGGGAAGTTTACGGTCGCATCGGTTGTCGAGGTTTGATATTGGGACACTTTGGTGGTTGCACTTGGGAACTTGTCGGGCTAGGCTTGGAGGGCAAGAAAATCTTCATTATCTTCTCCAAATTCGACCATAGGCCTTTTTCCATTTCCGGCCCTCCACAACAAGTGTTAGTGGCTCATCATGCTTCTCTGGGATTCCAAATTTGATCCCTCATATCTGTTGGATCTTGGCTAATGCCTTATCCAGCTGCGCTTGGTCTTACATCTTTTGATCTCTCCCATTCCATCCTTTGATCCATTTTCGTCTTTTTAGTGTAATAGGGTTTCGGATAACTATAGTATGACCTCTAGTTAATAGGGTTGTCTTATGATATTTAATGCAAATGTTGTGATGCAATGCCAATGCATGAAAAATGCAAATGAATGAATGCAAAAATAAAAGGAGTCGATTCTAATTCAATTTCTTTTAGAATACTTATTGAAAAAATAAAATCCTTTACATAAAAAGAGTCCATATGACCTAGCCCTTATGCCCAAAGTTTTAACTTTTCAAGGAAGCTTTCTCCGACCCTCCGACGTTGACTCATATATATACTTAACACTACCAACCCTAAAGTTTGTAAATGGACCATTCCGAATCAAGTCAACTTACCATAAGGTAGCTTTTTCGACTTGGTTCGAGATCGTTGAAGTTGTTCTTTCCTCCTGGTTGTCTCCTCCAATAGTTCGATCCGGAGCTCCTTGTTTGGAGCTCCACCACCCCTTTCAACTCTTCAACGGCTTAGGCTTGATTCCAACTTCATCGTTGAGTTGTGACTTTGATAAATGCCTTTCTAATTCGCTACTCGAGCTCTTAGCATCGATTTTTGCTTTGGCCTCACCCGCCTTTTTAGGGTATCCTTTGTGCTTGAACCCCATGGAATCTCTTCTTCCACTAGTAAACCTTGGTCTTCTCCTCCCGAACTTCGCCCATTGCGAGGTTTTACCCAACCAAAATCCTCATCGATAGATGCAACTTCTTTTCGATTTTAAAGCTATCTAGATCTTCTTGCCTTCCTTTTCCTTTCCTCACTTCTCATGATTGGATATTATCTAACATAAAATTCATTTTTTCCTCTTCCAATTGTTCTATCTTTTTCCCTAATTCTGAATTTTCACTTTCAAAGTCTTGCTTTATGATCTCCAACTCAAAAGGAACTACTTGGGTATTTTCTATCGATCGAGCCAAAATCCCGTGCCTGGGATATTATCATTTACTCTCTTGCCGCCATGTATTATATTCGAGGGTTGCCATTGGACCCATAACAACTCTTTTCATTCGGAATCTACTTCCATCAAAAACTTCAACTTTTTCTTATAATTATTCTCACTATGAGAATTCAAACCGAAACTAACCCATTTCCCGGATAAACTCCGATTGGTATTGCCTTAACCGGAAAGGAGCATACCCAAGCCTCCAAATCCCTAAAAGAACCCAATCATAACTCCCACACCGGAGGATTTCATCGGGGCGAACCAAGGGCCTCCATTCCACATCCTTTTCCCAAGATTCAAGAAGCGATCCCTTCTTTCGAATGTCATCTCTCCCGGTACCCAACTCCTTTAATGGGAGTACCAAAAAAAGCCAAAAGTTCTATCTACTTTTTGAAATGGCTATAGAACCACCCAACAAGTTCGCTCCCATGAATCTTCCTCACCGCTCTTACACGAGTTCAAAGATCTAAACATTTGCAAGAATCCCGGTATCGGTAATCCCTTTGTCAAGACGATCGAATAAATCAATAACGCTCCATCTATATGTCTCAAAGCCTTGGAAAAAATTATCAAGCTATAGATACTTAAAGGAAAATGTCAACTTTCCTCTTAACATCCGGTGTGCCACCATTAGGTCTCTCAAGCTTACCCAAGGAATGCATTTCCTTCACCCTTCTCTTTTGTCCATGACCTTTGTTCGCTTATCCCTGATACTCATACCTTTACAAAAGTCTGCATTAGCGGCCTTGAAGTAAATTTTGTCGACCCAGTTTGATTGCAAGCAAAGCCGATATTCCTCCACGGGCACCAAGTCCACTTCCCAAACGTAAAATAGCTATAAGCGGATTCCAATATTGAGTCATAGCCCAAACAAGTGTTTGTCCACTCATGTCGGTAAGTAGGGTAGATCACCATAATTAAGGTAGAAAAGTTGCCTAGTTGCTTCATCTCAACAAGCCCATATATCTCTTAGTTCTTGGAGCTCATTCTGTCCCCCTCGTGAAGTCCAATAATTATGTGTACCCTTGATTAGACTATCCCCTTCTCAAAGGGTCTTCTCGACCATATCCACGGAGTATTATCCTCTACTTTATCAAGGAATCCATTCTCCATAACAAGCATTCTAACTTAAATTAAAACAATAATCGACACCTTTTAAGTATGAAATGACATGCAAATATGACCAAAATAAAACAAGTTAGTATCACATAAAAGTAACCAAAGGTGAAAAATGTCTAACCACTACATAGGTAACTAAGGTTTAGCATGGCTCACCTAGGGTGGGCTCTTAAGGTTCACTATATGTGGTTTGGTTCAAAGAAAGGGTACCTAAACTAGTAGATTCCTCAATCCTCACCATTATAGGCTCATCGATTGAGTTCATTGGGAATACATTTCCCTATGGCCATGGGAGGTGAAAACCTCACGGAACCATAGGTACGGATGTATCCGGGCCCCCAGCCCATGCGGTGAAAACCTCACGAAGGAATAGATTTTGCTCCCACTTAAGGGTGTGACCACAACGGTCATGCAATATGAATGCAAAAGTATTCTATGTGTCTCAAACCAAAGGGATATATGGGACACGACTCATGCAAATGAAAATGAAAAATTTTATTTTTGATAAAAGGACATTAATCAACCAATTTTACGCTTGACTCTCTTATAGTTTGTCCCCTGGAGTCCCAAGTTGTTGAAACCATTTTTTTGAAAAACAGCCGATTTAAGAGGAAAACGAGTCGCCACCAATCATTTTGAAGTGTGATTGGGTCACTTTAGAAAACATTTTGGTCCAAATTTTAAGAAAAAGCTCAAATCGGTTACCGAGAAGGATTAGCACCCTCCCGCCCAAAATTGGTACCGTGTTGATCGATTAATGTCCTTAATATCGAAAATTAGAGTATATTTTAAAATATGAATCTTTAAAAATGTTTGGATAACTCGCATTGGATATCGAAACTCTCTTTTCAAAAGATGAAATACCACATCCAAACGATAGGACACGATGTTTCAAACCCTCAATACCAAGATCGTCCATGATTTAAAATCCATGCATCCGATTTAAAAAAAGGGTATTCCGCATTTGGTAAATAAAAATCAAACCCAAAGACGATTGGGCCGATCCCAATTTCCAAACGAAAATTGCCTTATTTAAAAACAATAAAGAACTTTAAGGAATTTGGATTTAAAAAAATCGAACCAAACGATTGGGCCGAATTCTCGAACTTCCAAACACGAAAATCCTTTTTTAAAAACCTTTATGATCCGGTGAACGAAAAATAAAAAGAATTGGGGATTTAATCCCAAAAGAAAATTACCTTTTTAAAACCTTTTGACTTAAACAAACAAAATAAAAAAAATAAAAATTAATAAGAAATAATAATAACCCTAAAAAAAAATAAAAAAATATTAAAAACAAAAAAAATTACCAATAAAAAACCAATAGTAATAATATTAATAAAAATAATATAAAAAGGTAATAAATAAAATAAAACATGTAATAAAATAATAAAAAACAAGAAAAAATATATAATAAGAAAAAATATAATAATAAATAAAAAAAATAGTAAAAAAATTGATAATAAAATAAAATAAAAAAAATGTAAAAAAACATTTATAAAATACAGGAAAAAAAATAACGAATTAAAATAAACAAAATATATTATAAAAAAATATAAAAAAAAGTATAAATAATTATTAAAGAAAATTAAAATAAAAATAATAAAAAAATGGTAAAACAACCATGTCCATAATAAAATAACAGTACCACATTAAAAATAACAAGTAATAAAATAAAACAATAGAAAGATATAGGATATATACAAAGAAGTATTAATAAAACATAATAGTAATAAAACTAAACTTTACAAGAATGGTAAAATTAAAATAATAGTTATAATAAAAATGACAGAAATAATATGATTATGATAATGATAATATATATAAAAAAGTAATAAAAATAATTGATTTAATGGTAAAATGGCCAAAATAAATGAAAAGGGACTAAATTGGATCAAAAACAGAAAATTCGGGCTAAATTTAAAATAACTAAAAATAAAAGGGGTGAATTGAAAAACATGCGCAAGCTAGAGGGACTGAAAAAGCAAATACTCCCTCCCTCAAAATGCGTTATTGCCAAGAGGACCAGATCAAAACAAAAAGAAAATTATAGGGCCAAATTTAGAAATATATAAAAAATAGGGCGAGATTGAAAAGGCGCCAAAAGGGAGGGCCAAAGGCAGAATTTATCCATCAGGGTAAAAAGCACATTAACTCTCCCCAACCAACGGTGGCATCTTTTAATGCTTAAAATTAAAGGGTCATTTTCTACTGCATAAAGCATAAAACCTTTCTGCTTCCTAAAAAAAAAAAAAAAAAAAAAAATCAGACCCCTCATTTAATGTTTAAAACCTAAAAAACCACACAATTTCTTCTCCTTTCCACTGCCCGAAAATCAAAGGGCCATAATGCATCCCACTCCTCTGCTAGGGCTAGCCCTTCTCCGAGACAGGTCTTCCCCACGCGCACCAATAGCGGCGGCCGGAGGAGCGACGGTAAGGTCCCCTTGACCTCTTTTTTTTTTGTTTTGGAAAAAAAACTTTATCTTTGAAAACAAGTCAGAAACCAGTGAAAATGGAGAAGTTTTGATACTCTTCTTCTCTATTTTCGCATACAATGGCAAGGTAAAGGAAAAAAAAAGAAAAATGAAAACGAGACTGAAATCGAACTTTATATTTCCTCTTCTCTACTCCTTCTTCATAAAACTCCAGCTCTTTGTTATCCATGAGGCCTTGCACCAAAATTTTAAACTCGACACATTCTTGGATCTCGTGCCCCCTCGTCTTGTGGAATTTACAGCAATTCTTTATATGTCTTTCGCTTCTTGTAGAATCTGACTCTATCAATCCTCTTTTTACCATTTCCTTCCAAACTATTCGCAATGGGATCCTCACTTCGGTGACATCCCTCTTGATCTTCCTCACAATTTCCTCACCGATCGCATTCACCCCTTTATCCTCGTGATTGGGCAATGGGTTCCCCTTTCTCACCAAGTCATCAAGCGCTATAACCCCCATTTTAATTAGCCTCTCAACTACCTTTTTGAAGGCGAGGCAATTCTCTATCGAATGCCCCTCTATCCCTGCGTGGTAATCGCAGTGAGCGTTTGAGTCGTACCACTTAGGGTATGGAAATGTAATGGTTGTAAATAAAATGGGGACACGATGTGCTCATTGAATAAAATCTGTACAACTCCTTGTATGTTATCGAATTGGCGTAAATTGGATCCTTCAAGATTTGGTCTATTTCCGATTCTCGCCTTGTCGGCCCGGTTGCTCAAATTCAGAATCGCCTTTATCGATTAATCGCGATCGCCTTCGGGTATCCTCTATTATATGTACTCATGTTATTTACCTCATCTTCTTCTTCTTAGAGCGCCCTCCGCGCTTTCTCCCGCCTCGATCTTGCCGCCTTATGGCATGTTCGATCATCTCCCGCCATTACTATGTCGGTAAAGTTTTAGTCGTGCTTCCTATCATATGAGTTATGAAAGGGCCTTCGTGGTGTTAATGAAAAGCATGGCGCTCTTTTTCCAAAAGTGGTGGTGAACTTGTACCGCTACCTCTCTCCATCACCGGGCATATTGTCTAAAACTTTCACCCGCTTTTCTCCATGTTTTGGAGCGTGATTCTATCAGAGCAATATCACCACATGACCGTAATGTTTCATGAAGGCTTGTGCGATCCTTCCATGTCTTGAATCGGCACGACTAAGTCGATTATACCATTTGGCGACAGACCAGATCGGCTCTTGAAAAGCAGTGAATCGCCAGTTGATCGTTGTTTACATATCCTGCCATCCGTCGACAGAACATTGTGATGTGCGCTTCGGGGCAACTGGTACCATTGTATTTTTCAAAATCTAGGGTCTTGAATTTTGGCAAAAGTACGAGGTCTGGAACTAGGCTCAAGTCTTTAGCGTCCACCCCGTAGCGATGGTCAGCAGTCTCTATTTCCTTAAACTTTTCTTCTAACCATTTGCAACGATCCTCGAGTTGTTTGGGAAGGTTCGCTTTTGCCTTATCCATTTCAGCCATTTTATCAAAATCGGGAACTATAGGGTTAGCGGACCTTCTCCGGATTAGTGCCTGAACCGACGGGAAGTGCGGCCGACATTCATGATCTCAACTCGCACCTTGTGGCCTAATAACAAAAGGCGTCCTTTGGGGACATATTTCAGTGGTGCTTGGGTATTTGGCGGGGTAAATCCCGGAGGGTAAGCATGGTCGTCATTATTCCCTGAGCTAGTAGCGGTGCCTTTTCCTCGTTCATTGGCCAATAGTTGTGCCAGGTGACTTATCATGTTGTTTGGGACTCTTGCATCCGCTCCATCACATCTTCTTTGAGTTTCATCATTTGCTCTGCATCTCGTTCTTGCATTTCCTTCGAAATTGTTCAAATCTTTGATCCATTTTCTTTGTCTTAGTACGAGTCCCGTAGTAATGTTCAGTTCCCAGATTTCCTCTTTCTTCTCTCTTGTTTCTCTGTTAATCTTTAACCGATTAGGCTTCTTTTTATAAATTTTAATGTATGTAATATGATGCAATACAAATGCATGAATGCAGGAAGAGGACATCGATTCTGATCAACTTCATTTTAGAAAACTTTATTAGAAGGCAAAACCCTTTACATAAAGTAGATTACAAATATGTTCTCGCCCTAAGACCTAAGGTTTTGATTTTTCCAAGCAGGGAGATTAGCTCTTCATCATGACCCGGTAGTAGCCCATATCTCATGCCCAATATGTCAGCCTCCTCACCCAAAGTCATGGGTGATCATTACTTCTCGAATCTGGATTATTACTTCACCCATGAGGTAGTCCCGACTTGAACTTACTCAAGAAGAATGGCGGAGCTCCTCCTCCCAACGGCTTTCTCTCGCTTTCGAAGCTCAATTCGAGCTCGCTACTATGTAATCTTGATTCCAACTCTTCAACCCTACCTTTCATTTCCTCTATTCTGTTCAGGCTTGTCTTTAGTTGACTTTCCGAGTCTCGACTTCGATAGCGGTGTAGAGATCGCCCAAGCTCAGCTATTCTAGCTTCTAATCCCTTTTTCTCTTTTGGTCTTTCGTCCGCCGCTCTCTAAGTCTTCCTTACAGACTCGTATTTCATGAAACTTTTTCTCTCAACTGCTAACTTTGGCTCTTTCCTCTCGGACCTCTTGCTGCCACTGCTCCGAAGTTTTCCCTAATCCCGCATTTTTTATCGTTAAGCGCATCCTCTTGTACTCCGTCTTCAAGTTATCTCGGTCTTCCTCTACTTTCCATTTTTCCTTTCTGAGTTTCTCAGCCTCTGATTTTTGACCGTCCACTTCTAATTGAAGGAGCATCTTTTCTTCCTCCAACCTTTCTATCCTTTTCCCGAGTTCTAAGCTCATCCGTTCAAAATCTTGCTTCACAATCTCTAATTCTAATAGGACCACCCGCATGCATTCTTCTCTTGATCAGGCGCCTTCTGGATTTGGCTCAGGAATATTATCATTGACTCTCCTAGCCCTCCATTCAAGGTATTTCGGGGTTGTCCTCGGGCCTGTAGATAATCTCCTCATTCTGTGAATCTGATTTCAGGCACTAGAAATCTCTTTAACCCTTTTCTTATAGCTTCCCCCTTTATATGAGAACTCGCATTGAGCTAGCCCGTATGTCATTGGTACAAACTGTCTTGAACTATACTGTCTTAGGACCAGCAAAGGGGCGTAGGCAATGGCACCCCAAATTCCCAATAGGGGAACCCAGTCAAAGCTTTCGCAACGATAAAGGATCCTATCGGGAATCATCCAGGGAGCCTTCCACTCGATGTCGTCCTCTTGAAGGTTTTGAAAGAGCGCGATCTAATTTTCTTCGGACACATCCTTTCTTCTAGGCGTAGTTGCTATCTCTTCTAGCGGGGAGTACTTTTCTAACATGAACCGGCAAGACACTTTCTCTACTTTCCAAAAGTGACCATAGAACCAAGCCAATAACAGCTGCGCACATCCAATAAACCTGCCTTCACCTCTTCTCCGACATGCAGTCAAGGATCTGAATGTTTTGGCTAAGATGGCAGGAACGGGTGTGACCCCTTTGTCCAATCGGTGAATAGATCAATAACCGCTTCATCAATGTGCCTTAAAGCTTTGGGAAGATTACCAGTAGTAAATACATAAGGCCAAGATGTCATCTTTTTTTCGTGTCGGGATGCGCCAGATCAGTCTCTCAAACATATCCGTGGTATGCATTTACCTCGCCTTCTTTGCATTCTATTTTGAGACCCACATTCGCTCATTCCGGTGATATTCATCAACTTCTTCGCGAAGGTTGGGCCATTAACGCCTTTGGAATAAGCTTTGTCAACTTGAATTCTTGGGCAGCGTAGCAAGGTCGTATACTCTTCTACTGTGGGAACCAGATCCACTTTTCCGAAGGAGAAACAGCTATAAGCGGTATTCCAGAACTGGGTCATTGCTCGGAATAGGTGCTTGCCTATTTTGACCTCAAGCAGGTAAGGCAGGTCACCGTAAGTACCATAGAACAGCTGTTTCGTTTTATCATCCCACTGAGTCCAAATTTCTTTCAACTCCTGGAGCTCGTTCTGCGTGACACTGATATTGGTGAAGTTCCGTAGCTCCGACACATACCCTTCGACCAAGCTATCTCCTTTTTCTATTTGGCATTGCTCTGACCATATGCGGACGGCCGCATTGTCTTCTACTTTATCAAGGAATTCGCTTTCCATAACCAACTTCCTAACTCAGAAACGGACCGTGAATCGATGTCTCTTTAAAATATGAAATGATATGCACAAAAAGAAAGAAACACAAAAAGTTAGTACCATGGAATATAAAGCAAGTAAAATAAGCAAACGCCTATCTGGGTGACCACTAAGGTTTGTCATAGCTTTACCTAAGGTGGGCTCCTAGGGTTTGCTATATGCGGCTTAGATCTAAAGTTCGCAGACCGAACCGGTGATTCCTTGATCCTCTCCCATTATAGGCTCATACGGACCGAAGTTGATTCGGGAATACATTTCCTATGGCCATGCGTATGAAGACTTCACGAAGACATAGGTACGAATGTATTCAAAGCGATCCACTAGCCCATGCGAAGGTGAAAACCTCACGAAGGCATAGCTTCGCTCCTACTTAAAGGTGTGACCACAACGGTCATGCAATGCAATGCCAAAGTATTTACTGAGACCAATATTGAAAGTGCCTTAAAAGAAGCATGATTTTTGAAACCATTTTAATTAAAAGGACAAAAATCAATCAATCTATGGCTTGACCCTCGTGTCCCAAGTGGAGTCGCCAAGTTGTCATAACCATTTTGGATGAAGCGAAGAGCGATTACGGTCGACTCGATTTTTGGAAAAAAAAGGAAGGAGTCGCCACCGATCTTTATTTGGTGTGATCGGATCACCTTTGTTTTAATAAATCGTTTAATTTACTAAAACAGTGTTTTTGGTCCACGAACTTTGAGAAAACGGGTTCGGAAGTCGATTACGTGCAAGGAAGGATTAGCACCCTCGACACGCCCAAAATTGGTACCAAACTGATTGATTGATGTCCTATTTGTTGAAAATTTTGAAAGGGTTCGAAAATACAATGCTTTTGTCTTCAAAGTTCGAAGGAATTGGAAGGGACGTTAAGACTCTCTTATCTTCGAAGAGGTAAAGCATCATGTCCAATTAGTTAGGGCGCGATACTTTAGACTCCCGAAACTAAGCTTGTCTTTTAAAACTTAATTTTCACTTTTTGAAGAGGATCTTCCGTCATTTGTTGAATCGAGGAATCGAAACCCAGTAAGTTAGGGCTCGTCTTCCCGAAAGTCCAAATTAGGAATATCGCCTCTATTTTGGAAGAAAAAGAAACTTATCCCGAAGTATCTAGGTGTCGAGTCCAGTAAGTTAGGGCGCGACATTTCGAGTTTCCGAGAACAAGTATTTTATTCAAAACTCGTATTGCGATTTAAAAGGGGTATCTCGTTGTTTAGTTTAAACGAGAAAATCCGGAACCCAGTAAGTTAGGGCTCGATTTTCCCGAGTCACTAATACGGGATGTTGGTCGTTATAAAAATGAGGCATCGAGAAAAGTAGCGTGAAAATATGAAAATACGATATTATACGTGAAAAAAAGACACATACACATACACATATATAAGTAAAGATGGTAATAAAACAATAACATACTAACAAGGAAAATAATGAAAATAATAGAAAGTACAAAAAGAATAAATAACAAACACAAAAAAAATATAAATACAAGTGGTAGTGAAATAATAAAAATAATAATAGTAATAACAATAACGACAATATTAACAATAATCATAATGATGATAATAATAATAATAATAGTAAGAAATGATAATAAAATGATAACGATAATAAATAATATCTGAATAATGATATGGTGATGGTAACAATATAGTAATAATAATATAACAAAAGTGATAAAAAATAAAATAAAATGAAAAAAACGTTAGTAGAAATAATGATAAAATAATAATAATATAATAATAATAGCAACGATCGGTAAACAAAATGATAAAGAAAATATGTACATATAAAAAAAATAACAAGGGTGATATGAAAATGATAATAAAAGAATATTAATAGAAATAGTGAAATAATAATAACAAATAATAATAATAAAAATAGTAAGTATAATGATAATAATAAAATAACATATTAGATGCTAGTAATTACAATAAAAATTGTGAAATAATTGAAAAGGGGATTGAATTGCATCAAAAATTGGAAATTTTGGGTAAGATTGTAAATAAAACAGTGGTTGAGGGGTCGTAAACACGCGCGCGTGAAAATCAGGGGACCAGAGAGGCAATTTTCCCTTAAACTAAAACGCAGCGTTTAAAAGGGGGGACTAAATCAGAAGTTGCGCAAAATTTTGGGGCAAAATCGAAAAATAAAAACCGATTATTGGAATCTGAAAAAAACGGAAGGACCAAGTGGGCAATTAGCCCACTTAATGAAAACTGCGGATCCTTGAATGAATTGGTCGACAGCGGATTTCGGGGCAAAACGACGTCGTTTTTGGCCCAGAGCTGAGTGAAAGCAGTCTGCTTTCATCGGTCCTATTTGAGGCGATTTTAAACCAAAAAATTCATTTTTTCGGTTTCTAAAAAAATTTTTTTTTGAGATTTCTCTGTTTTCTCTGCAGGTAGGGGTTCTCCGGTGGACCTCCGGCTGATCGCCGCCGTGTCGATCTGCGTCCGGCTTAGTACTGTGGTAAAAAATCTAATAGGTACCTTTTTTCTCTTTTTTTTTATGTTTTTAGGAGTTTTTTTAATATATAATTTTAGTTCACTTTTTTTTTGGCCCTCTGTTTCTGCGTTTGGCCTCCCTTTCCATCGCCTCGTCGCACCACCACCACATCGGTGGCCGACGAAGCGAACAGTGGGGATGGGATTTTATCCTATTCAAGCCCCGCTTCGAGGCTAACCTTTAGTTTTGAAAACACACCTTATGAGCTTTGGACAGGTCAAAAGCCTAGTCTAAAGCACTTTCACATTTTGGGATGTCCAGCTGAGGCAAGGCCTTATAGGCCACATGAAAAGAAATTGGACTTTAAAACATCAATTTGGACTGGTTATAACAACAAGGGCCTAAAATCCACACCAAGGTTCGACTGATTATAACAACCCTAATTTGAGGCCCCATTTATAGATACAACTGAAGGTGGTTGCTACCAATACAGATGGTGAAGAAGGACTCAATAATAATGGTCATTCTCATCACGATGGTGAAGATTTCAATGAACACAATTTGGATGAGGTCCTAGATGATATCGACAATGAAGGCATTGATAAAGTGAAAATGTACACGCCCTCTCGGTTGGGAACCTAAGTCATGACATTATCATACGCAATAAACCTGCGACCCACATGCTAAGCATAGAACCTGATGCGACGCATACATCCGAATTCCCTGAATACCCAGATATAATACCTTTTTATTGGTTGGCATCAAATTCCGAATTTGAAGAGTTATTAATAGGCCAACAATTCACAAACAAGGAGGGCTATGTATTTGTCACCAAACGGTATAACATGAAGGTGTTGATGGAAAAAAAATTTCCTTGACACCCGGCGACGCCAAATTTTTTTTATTGACATGAATTAAAAAATATTTGAACGGTGCCGCCTGACACATTGACAGCATCCATTAAAAAAATTTTCTTTTCTTTTTCTCTGCGTTGTGAATACTTGTATTTTTCACGAATATTTTGAAAAATGCATATGGGTACCGCTTGACACAGTGGCGCTACCAAAATTTTTTTTTTAAAGTGATGATTGACTAATGATGACGTTAAAAAAGTGAATGGTACCGTTTGACCAACAAATCGAATACCACTATTCAAAACGAGTCATTTTATTAAATAATTTTTTGACCATATCATTTTATAAATTAATTAATTGTTTTAGATTAATTTACTAAAAACAGCGGAGGCAAGTATGAGAGTGGGTAAAAGAAAAAGCGCAGTTAGTAAGCAAACAAAAAAGACACATACTAATTTCCTTGCGTGGGCAAGTATCCAATTGCTTGACAATACATACCCCAAGTATGTAAATTTAATAGGACCAACCAATAATACAACCCAATCAACAATCCCATAAGTCTTACTTTATTCAAATATTCCTACATTTTATATTATTCAATGTTTATGCCTTTTATCATATCTTTAAATTTCACAACTTTTTTAAAAAACTAATATGCATATATCATTTATTTTCGAAAATAATAACACTGAGTTCTTTTCTTTTCTTTTTTAATCAACGGATTACCAAATATTTCATTTTTTTCTAATTGAAACTGTGTTGTCAAAATTATATAACAAATATAAATTATTTTTAACGCTGGATATGAAAAACTATACAAGGGAGCACTAATACAACTTTAGGACGTTAGGGCCAAAATATATAAAACTTGAGCACAACCTAGTTGACCCATTGGGCCCTTTTCGTCTTTCAAAACCAATAACTATTTTTCCCATTTTATATTATCTTTCCTAATATCTTTTATTTTTTATTTTAATATCTCATTGTATTGATATTACAAGTTAATCAGATATCAATTCATTTAAAAAATGATTTAATTTTTTAAATAAATTAATAAATATCATTATAATAATATTGTCTTTTATTATTTATAAAATAGTTAAATAAAATAATTAAAAGTCAATATTTAAAAAATCAAAACATGGAAATCAAAATCAATAAGGATTTGTACATAATAATTTTATTACTTTATTCATAACTCAATTATTGAATACAGCTTTTATAAATATATTTTTAATATAAAAATTTTCTGTCATTTCGATAAGACATGATCTATTTTTAATTTTATGATATATGAATCAAATGATTCAAATGTCTTGAACATAAATCATTCGTATATGTCGAAAAACATAAAGAGGAAGTTGTTTTTCTTGATGGTGATGATCTCGATATTCAACTTCTAACTTCGTTTTTGTGTTTTTCAACAAATACATTCTGGAATAATTGTTTTTAGAGAGTGTCTGTAGTGAAAAATAATTTGACGAAGTTGAATATTAGCTATAACAAAATTAATAATTCAATTTAGTTTTTTTTTGTAGTTTTTATTGAAAAATTATTATGTATACAAAATAATTTATATTATTATGAGTATACTTTTATCTAATTATATAAAATCAATAATAAATAAATTGTGAGATTTAAATCTAAAACATTAAGGAAAGTTATAAACTCTTTTAGACGTTTTCCTATGAGGTTTAGGGGATCTGAAGATAGACATCCCTGTCATAGTGATCTTGCAGTCCCACACGCTTTTTTCTTTTTTTTTTTTTTTTGGGGGGACTTGAGAAGAATTGAAATATACACGCACATATGAGAAGAAATTTAAAGAATTGAATGGAAATTTTCAATTTGGGAATGGTATTGTTAATAAAAGTTTGAGATTTTGAGTATTTAGATTTTAATTTTATTATGTGTAATTGTTATGCGTAGGTTTTAATAAGATAGACGGTATTGTATCGATAAATATATTATTTTTATTATTATTGGTACGTATTATTATTGGTTTGTTTTTGTGCATCATTTTAAATTTATCCCTATTTTTGTCTGTGTATTTAAAAATTACAAGAATAAAAATAAAATTAAATAAATCTCAAATATAAAATACTCATAAAGTAAAGCTTTGGTTGGAATGGTAAAGAAAAGATTTTAAAAATATTAGTGGCATGGGTTTAAATCTCTACACATGAAAAAATTTATAATATCAAAATAAAAAATAATCATCAAGTATATAATTTATTCTTTAATAAACTTCACAACGAAAAAGCTATTCATATTATGTATATAACAATCCATGATTGCACAAATCTAAAATAAATAAATAAAAATTAAACTTAAATTTAAAATATATTTTAAAATTAATTTTTTGATACCAACCAGTACACTAAATTCCAATTGATACGTACAAAATCAATTGGTATCCATCGGTACAACTAGTACCAAGTGAAATTTGTATCGAAACAAAACCTAAAATTTATTAATCCAGTTTACTATCAAAACAAAGCATTCTAGCCGATATGGGTGGTATCAAAATGAAATTGACTATTATGGTCTCTAAGCCTATCATGTGGAGTTGCCATAACTAGTTTTTATCTGGTTCTATTTTAGTTCTTTGTATTGATTTAATTGTATTTAAAACTGATATGTACTTATAAATTTATTATATTTAATGGAAAGTTATTTTTTTAGTTCCGTATGAATAATGAAAAGAAATCAGGTTTAAAATTATAAAAATGAAAATAAAAAATAGAAAATAAACTCAAAATTTTAATTCACATGTAAGTTATTAGTTAATCTTTAAAAAAATTGCGCTAATTAATGATGAAAATCCCATCAAATCAGATGAAAATAAGTTTTTTTCCTTACATATTTTAAAAATAAACAGAAAAAAGAGAGAGAAAAGAAAGCCTTTATTTTCTTTCCTCCCTCAAAAAAAAAAAAAAAAAAAAATCTCTTCTGCTATTTTCCCATCTCACTGAATAAAATATAGGGGGAGTGAAACACATTATAAAGGACACGATATTTGTGCAAATTGACTTGACTTTGTAGTTGATAATATTGGACTAACATGTTTATTATTGCCAGAATTTTGTAAGAATCATGACAACTGAAAATTATTATTATTTATTACAGAATTTATTAGTAACAAGCTCGTAGTGTGACACTGAATAAAATAAGACTTGTATCACAAATTCATTATTTATACTAATTATGTGTCACGTTACGAAATGAGTGAGAAGTAAAAATAAAGATTAAAGTAAGGAGAAGTAATTAAAATCACTTGATAATACTCATTTAAGGATTTAATCTGTTAATGTAATTCTCCTAAACTGACTTTGTGTCTAAAGGAAAAAAGAATTAAGAAGATAAAAGTAGTTGTTTAGATGTGAAAAGAGCTTTCAACAATTATTCTAAACAAGTCTTAACAATCTTAAATAACTCCTTAATCTCTTTCTGACTAAAAATTCCACTCACAAGTAATGTATTTAACCCATTTATTACATGAGAACATACATGATCAAACAAGATAGTAAATGATACATAGTTATATTCTATAAATATATTTTTATAGTCAAATTCCTTATAACTTATCTTTCAATGGTTTAAGTGTTTCATACGTTTTGAATGTAAATATGAATTCATTATCTTTAAAATTAACAAAGAAAAATATCAATAAATAAGAGGTCAAACGAGTATACATGTTTAAAACAGTTATCAGCACAGAGTGTCAAAAAAAGAAATGGAGAGATACTAGCATAAAAAATGGGCGTGAAAGTCACAAAACCAAACAAAATCAGTTGAGAGATCGTTTTCCTCGTGATTCCTTCCCCTCAACCTCAACCAACAAATATTTCAACTCCATCAGTTATATTTTATCTTATATATCACATCTTAGATATTATATCAAAAATAATAAAAAGAAGCGTAAAATATTTCTATTCTAACATTCGCTCCACCTTCCAAACTCATCATTTGAGTTTCCTAACCAATACTAAATTCAAATTTATGAATTTAAATTCTAAAATCTATAATACTTTGAGGACTTATTGCATTCAAATAGAGAGTCGAAGAAAAATGACAAAGTATACATATGTTTCATGTTGCGAAGAGGGCGAGCCGTTTCTCTGAGACATAAATAATGACTATAATGCCCTTTAGAAACGTAAAATCTTTCTCCTACATAAAGAGAAGTCGCTAAGTTTTAAAAGACATTGTTGAAGACAGATTTGTGTGAGCTGCGAAAAAAGTGATCGCTTCACCATTTTCTTTCTAGCTACTTTCTACAGGTTTTTTAATTTTTGCTCTTGTTTTTTTTTTTTTTTTTCCACTCCTTGATATATAATCAAAGCCATAAAAAATGGGTTTTCAGAAAGAAAGAAATGGGGTATAATAGCTTACACCAATCTATAAATCTATCTATAGATTATGATCTCTTTTTTTCACTCTTATATTACATGTTGGTTTCCATAGCTTTGATTCTTGGTTAGCTCTTTTTACTTGATTTAACCCCATCATGGTTTAACAAAGTGCTTTGAATTGTTCAGTTTTTTCCAAGATGAATTTTGAAACTGGACCGAGTATGTATACAAGAAACCAGATTAAGTGCCACATCCACCATACCAAACTCTGTCAAACAGCCAATCCCTTTCATAAACAGCTTCAAAATTTCCTAAGGCCTTGAATCAACACCGTCTTAACAAAACCATAACAGCAGCCCACCACCCAAATCGAACCCTTCTAGATACTTCATTACATCCAGTTCAAAGACCAAACCCACAAAATACTAGAACATCACCTTCATAGCTCAATTCTGTTTCTATCTGAGACCAATTGAAAATAGTATCAACTTTAAATGTCGTTTTCTATACCTAAGAAACAGCTTTACATGCTGAATTATGTAACGTTTTGGTCCCTTTTTCACCCTCCGGCTACTAAATTATTTTAGTAAATTCAAATAAGAATCAATGAAACTTCATCAATTGGTCAATAAACGACGGGATTTTTGTGAAACATAATTAAAATAGTTGAAAAAGCTTGTGTCATCCTCGTGTTAAAATGCACCGCTCGTTGTTTACAGACAATACAAGTAAGCTTGTCCTTTTCCTTTCCTACCTACCTTGTCTTTCTTTTTGGGAATTTCTTTTCTTACCTACTTAACTCAATTAATTAACCTTCCTCCTTGGTTTTATTTATTTTTGTATATCTATAAGATTTGGCTTGGTTTAGAATATATGTTTAAAATAATCTCTGTTTAATTAGTTCCAATCTAACCAAAAGTTTCTTTTTCCTTTCTATTTTCACCCTTTTGCAGGTTAAGGGATTACTTTACGCTAAAGCATGGGATTTTTAGATGAAGATGGGTTGATTTCAAAAACTAGGTCCATGGTTTTATCCCTCTCAAATATCATTTCAAGATCACCTATGTTATCTCCCATGCAAGTCCATGAATGTCAATGTACTGCCTCCATCTATAAACAGTATCTCCACCTACCAGGTCTCAAAACCCTAATATATGAATATAAAACCCTTCAATTACAGACACCAACTCTCATCATCCATTCCTACACCATCCCCCAGTCACCATCGCCTCCATCGTTAGATTTTTTGGCCTTCAGAACTCACTCTGCATCCTACTCTCCTTGGTCCTCTGGGATGGACGATATGCTGGGGACTGAAAGTGGAGTTTACATGATCCATAGTGCGTTGAAAATGATAACGATGGATCATAAAGCCAAAGGTTCTAGTAAACAAGGTAATAAGAGGAAGCAAGGGCGTCCAAGGGTGGGAGAATATCCACCCCCAATTCCATTACTAGCAAGAACGGGGAATTTGCCAAGCCACATGCCTTGGATTTTAGCCAGATATTACAGCAACGGCAGGCTGGTTCTTAAAGAAGAGAAAGTGAAACATCACGAATATTTTGAAGCCTACAGAGAAAATGGTCGCCTTATTCTGGACCTCGTGCCTTTGGATGGCAGTTTTAGATGTTGTCATACGGTTTTCGAGGAAAATAATGCTGTTGAAGACGATGAGGAGAAGGAGATAGAGCTAGAAAACCTGGAGTTTTTTCAAGGATATGGGGAATTAGAGAAAGTTGAAGAACTGGATGAAGAAACTGATCACGACAATGATGATGATGATGATGATGAGGAAGACAATGGCAACGTGAAACATGAAGCGTCTATGACATCAGCATTATCAGTGCCTGAGATGTGTCATTGGAGCGAAACGCATGGAGATCCGCGCAAGTGCTTGACGTATTCGGGTAGGATTATATCAGAAATCAGTTCAGTACTTTCACAATGCTGATAAGTAAAGAGAGAAATTAGTATGAAGAAGCCATCAACCGGTTGTAATTCAGTCCATAACAAGACCTTCCTTTTAGTTTGTTCTGTTTATTTACAATAATTAGTAATTTAGTGTGTAGTTTGAAACAAGGGTTTAGCTAGAAAATCTAAAAGTTATTGGTTATTTTATATTTATTTGAAAACAATATCAGGATTATGTTTAAAACTTCAAAACCATTACATAAATCTCATTTTATATATAAAATAAGTCCAAATATCTAAAAGTTATAAGAAATATGAAAACAATTAAAAACCAAATCAAAGATTCAAAAATCTAAAATCGCAATCAAACCAAACTGATCTCATCACCCTAATTGAAACAACTTTAATTTCAAACAAAATGAGACCAAACCATGAATACAAGAAGTGCTTTATACCACATAAGAGTTTCTTTCAAAAATAAATTTCTAATAAAATGATTTTTCACTTATTTAAGTGTTTTTTTTTTTTTTGAATAAAATGACCCAAAAAAGATCACAGTCACTATATTGCATCTTTCAGAATCAAATCATGGATTTTTAAAGGATAATCTATATTAAAATCCATATTACAATTATTATCCCTAGCTAAAAAACACAACTGATCAGCAGCACTATTACAACTTCTGGGCGCCCAAATCAAATCAAAAGAAGTGAACTGATTGGTTTGTTCAAACAGAGCCCATAAACAATAGCCCAAATTGGTAACATCTACGCTCCTCTTCATAAACCTATTAACGAGACTGACACAGTCAGTTTCAATCTGCACTTTCTCCCATTTGTTAAGGCTAGCGAAATTAATACTCTCCTCCATAGCAGTCATCTCTGCCCAAAGCACATCCATATTTTTGTGCCTAGTTCCCATACGACCACCAATAACAAATCCATCGCTATCCCTAGCAATCAAGCCAAAGGAGACAATCTTCTCCTTGACAGAAGCATCAAAGTTAATCTTAATAACACCAGGAGCAGGCTTCTTCCACCTTTTATTCATTCTAGATTTAGGAAGCATAGGAACCTCCAATAAATTGTAAATCCGAAACTCTTGGCTTAAAGCCGATGCATTCTCCCAGATAACTCTAGCCTCAACCTCCGCTCCCCGGAAGATACGAGTATTCCTGCTATTCCATATGTTCCAGAGGACCGTCATAAAGTTAGAAATTACCGTTTTATCCAATACACGAGCCACCTCCTCCACCCAGTCAATACAGTTAACGAAAACACCTTCAAGAAGTCTATTATTGAATCCTCCATACTCCAGAACCGCTCTTACCTTCGGACAGTCCTTCAAGGCATGAATAAGAGTTTCCTTATCATTCCCACATCTCGGACAAGTGCTGTTAAAATCACAACGAAAACTGGCGATTTTATCATAGGTGGGGAGGATATCATGCCCCAGCCTCCAACCAAAAATACAGATTTTGGGAAGAGTTTTTAATTTCCAGATGATCCTCCAGAAGAACCTATGGGGCCCAAAGCCGATTTGTTTAAGAATCAGCCATGAATAGGTAGATTTTGAAGAAAAAACACCACAGGGATTATGGAACCAAATACGATGGTCTTCTTGACCATCATGAATAATGGGAATTTTACAAATCTGGTCCCTCAAAAAATCACCAAACAGCTCCAAGATCCTGTGTTCTTTCCAATCATCCTGATTCACATTAATTAAATCTGAAACTCTTTTCTCATGCACCATGTTTCTTTCAATGCGAATATCCGATCCCGAAAGACCTTTGACACCCCAATGGTCTTCCCATAAATCGATGTTTCTACCATTACCCACACACCAGCTAAAGCCCTCATACAATAAGCTTGCTGCTTTTGAAATACTCTGCCATGTAAAAGAAGGTCTATCAACCTTAATGGGGTGGAAAACATCTCCATTTGGAAAATATTTAGAACTCAAAACCTTATAGCACAACAAATCTTTGTAGATTAAAAGGCGCCAAACTTGTCGGCCATGTTGAAAAGTCTAAGATCTCTAAAACCGAGACCCCCCATACCTTTGGGCTGGCACATATTATCCCAAGCAAGCATATTCCATTTCCTTTATTTAAGTGTTTCACGTGTTTTGAATGTAAATATAAACTCATTATCTTTAAAAACAAAGAAAAAATATCAATAAATAAGAGGTGAAACAAGTATACATGTCAAAAACAATTATCAACAGAGAGTGGTAAAAAAAGAGACAGAGAGTAACATAAAAAATAGGCGTGAAAGACACAAAACCAAACAAAATAGGTTGAAAGATCGTTTCCCCTCGTGATTCACTCCCCTCAACCGTAACCAACAAACATCTTCAACTCCAATTGTATTTTACCAAATATTATTTTACATATCATGTGCCAGATACTATATCAAAAATCATGAAAAGAAACATACATTATTTCCATTCTAACATTCACTCCACCTTCCAAACTTGTCCTAAGCAATACTAAATCCAAATTTATTAATGTAAATTCCAAATTTTATAATACTTTGAGGAGTTATTGCATTGAAATAGAGAGTCAAAGAAAAATGACATAGCATACATATGCTTCATGTTGTGAAGAGGACAAGTCGTTTTTCTAAGGCATAGACAATGACTATAATGCCCTTTTAAGACAAAAAAACCTTTCTCCTATATAAAGAGAAGTCTCTAAGTTTTGAGAGACCCCTTTTAAGACATAAAACCTTTTTCCTATATAAATTAAGCGAAGTTTCTGAGTTTTGAGAGACATTGTTGAAGATAGATTTGTGTGAGCTGCGAAGGAAGTGATGGCCTCAGTATTCTCTTTCTAGCTAGTTTCTACAGGTTCTTTAATTTTTGCTCTTCATTTGCTTTTTTTCCACTACTTCACCTATAATCAAAGACATACAAATATTTTTTTTATAGTCAAATTTCTTATAACTGATTTAACTGGAATGGAATATGATTATAATGAAATAGTTATTTTGTGGGAATGGAAGGCCTGTAATAAAATTAAATAGGCATAATATTGATTTGCTTGAATGAAATTGAATGAGTATTGTAATAACATTCATACGTTTAGTTGAGAGGAATAGATATATAATAGGAAAAATAATACTCGAATGACTAATATAACTTTTAATAAATTAAATCATGTTTTTATTTTTGTAAAATATTAAAAACCAAAAGCGTTAAATGCTAAAATGGCAATTTTATCCTTAGATTAAAAATATTTTATTCTTTAATTTAATTAATAAGATATAATATAAAATATTTATATAAAATTAAAACATTATTATATAAATTATTTATTTATTTATTTTATCCTCACCCCTCTCATTTAATCACTTTATAAATAATTTACTAAATAAACTAGTGTTCATTCCATTGCATTCCATTGCAAATGACTCGATGAGGAAGCTATTGAGTTGAATAATCGTCTAGACATTGATAATAATAGCTTGAATTTGAGAGAAAATAAATAACACTAATCAACATATAAATAATTGGGAAAAAAATGAATCCAGTGAAGTAAAAACTGTATATTTTAGATTTTTAAAAGGTACAAACAATCTTTTCTTTTTGTTTTCAAAGACAAAAGAAATTTTTTTTTATGGAATAGACCCATAACAGATCGTGAGAAGAGATAGAAAAAAAATTTGGGAATTTCAAATTTGATGTGGGAAGTTACTTCAGTGGAGGTGAGACTGCCGGGGAATGAGTTGGTCAGAGCACTGGTAACGGTGCTGGTGTGAGCGCCGATGAAGGAGAGAGGAGAGTGGAGGGGAAAGAGTCCATATCTCTTCTATTTTCTTTTCAAAATAAAAAAAAATATATTAAGGGACTATGATTGTGGCTTAGGGTAGGAGTTAAAATTTACTAAAGGGTATTTTAGATCAAAAAAATTTATTTTGATTTGATGGTAGACTAAATAGTTATTTATATCATTCACTATTGAATTCATATTACGAGACTTTAAAATATAAAAGAAAAATGACTATTTTACAAAATCTCTTTTTCAGTGAACCAAATTACTGTTGTATTGTAGGGCATTAAATATTGACAAAATGGAATAGTCATTCCTTCCAACCAAATGTGATGTAAGTTTTTCACCAGTTCTAAATGTAAAATATAAATTTATTATCTTTAAAAACAAAGAAAAATATCAATAAATAAGAGGTGAAACGAGTATACATGTCAAAAACAGTTATCAACGGAGAGTGTAAAAAAAAAGAAAGAGACAGATACTAACATAAAAAATGTGTGTGAAAGACACAAAATCAAACAAAATCGGTTGAGGGATCGTTTCCCCTTGTGATTCATTCCCCTCAACCGCAACCAACAAATATCTTCAACTCCTATTGTATTTTACCAAATGCTATTTTACATATCACGTGTCAAATACTATATCAAAAATTATAAAAAGAAACGTAAAGTATTTCCGTCCTAACCTTCACCTTCCAAACTTATCATTTGAGTTTCCTTTGCAATACTGAATCCAAATCTATGAATTTAAATTCCAAAATCTATAATTCTTTGAGGACTTATTTCATTGAAATAGAAATCAGGCAAAGAAAAATGACATAGCATACATATACTTCATGTTGTGAAGAGGGCAAATAGTTTCTCTAAGACATAAACAATAATTATAATGCCCTTTTAAGATATAAGTCCTTTCTCCTATACAAAGAGAAGTTACTAAGTTTTGGGAGACATTGTAGAAGACAAATTTATGTGAGCTGCGAAGGAAGTGATGGCTTCAGCATTTTCTTTCTAGCTAGTTTTTACAGGCTTTTTAATCTTTTCTCTTCATTTTTTTTTTTTTTCTTTTCCACTACTACATATATAATCAAAGACATACAATAACTGGTATAGTCTACAAATATCTTTTTATGGTCAAATTTCTTATAACTGATGTTTTAGTGATTTAAGTGTTTCATGCGTTCTGAATGTAAATATGAATTTGTTATCTTTAAAAACAAATGAAAATATCTATAAATAAGAGATGAAACGAATATACATGTCAAAAATAGTTATTAGCAGAAAGTGTAAAAAAAAAAAAGAAAAAGACAGATACTGGCTTAAAAAATGGGTGTGAAAGACACAAAACCAAACAAAATCGGTTGAGAGATCGTTTCCCCTCGTGATTCATTCCCCTCAACCTCAACCAACAAATATCTTCAACTCCATCAATTGTATTTTATCAAATGCTATTTTACATATCACTTGTCAGATATTATATCAGAAATCATGAAAAGTAACGTAAAGTATTTCCATTCTAACCTTTACTCCACCTTCTAAACTTGTCATTTGAGTTTCCTAAACAATACTTAATCCAAATTTATGAACTTAAATTCCAAAATCTGTAATACTTTGAGGAATTATTGCATTGAAATAGAGAGTGAAAGAAAAATGACTTAGCATACATATGTTTCATGTTGTGAAGAGGGCAACTCGTTTCTCTTAAGACATAAACAATGACTATAATGCCTTTTTAAGACATAAAACATTTCTCTTATATAAAGAGAAGTCTCTAAGTTTTGAGAGACATCATTGAAGACATTTATGTGAGGTGCGAACAAAGTGATAGCCTCAACATTCTCTTTCTAGCTAGTTTTTACAGGTTCTTTAATTTTGCTCTTCATTTGTTTTTTTTTCCTCTACTTTGTATATAATCAAAGACATACAATGTTTCTTATAACTGATATAGTCTACAAATATCTTTTCATGGTCAAATTATGTTTCAGTGATTTAACTGGAATGGAATATAATTATCATGGTATAATTATTTCGTGAGAATGGAATCAAACAGTAATAGAATTGAATAAGCATAACAATGATTTGCTTGAATGAAATGAAATGAGTATTGTAATAGTATTCTCAAATGACGAATATGTTTTTAATAAATTAAATTATGTTTTTATTTTTATAAAAATATTAAAAACCAAAAGCATTAAATGCTAAAATGACAATTTTATCCTTAAATTAAAAAATATTTTGTTCTTTAATTTAATTAATGAAATATAATATAAAATATTTATATAAAATTAAAACATTATTATATAAATTATTTTTTATTTATTTTATCCTCACCCTCTCTCGTTTAATCACTTTATAATTAATTTAATGTATAAACTAGAGTTCATTCCATTGCAAATGACTCGATGAGGAAGCTACTGAGTTGAATAATCGTCTAGACAATGACAATAATAGCTTGAATCTGATAGAAAATAAATAACACTGTAGCGACGTAAAATTTTAGTACGGGTGCTAATTGGGAAAATTATTGAACATTTGAAAACATAGTTTCGATTTTAAAAAAGGGGAGTCGCCACCGATCTCTTTTTTTCTAGGTGTGATCGGACACCTAATAAATCCTCTTTTTTTTAAAGAAAAATTATTTTTTGAATTTTCTTAAAAAAAGGCCGAGTTTAGGTCTACGTCAAAATTCCACAGAAAAATAGGGTTCGGGAGTCAGTTACGCGCGAGGAAGGTATTAGCACCCTCGCGACGCCCAAAATTGGTATCTCGTTAAACGCGTATTGTCTTAATTTTCAAAAATATAAATTCAATTTAATATTTAATCGTGATCCAATTGAAACACGAGAATTTTTAAAAACACGAAAATTTTTTAAAACACAAAATTTTTTAAAACACGAAAATTTTAAATCTCGAGAAATTTTAAAAACCCGAGAATTTTTGAAAATACGAAAATTTTTGAAAATGAGAATTTTTGAAAACACGAATTTTTTTTAACACGAAAATTTTAAAAACACGAAAAATTTTGAAACACGAAATTTTTTGAAAACATAAGAATTTTGAAACACGAAAAGTTTTAAAACACGAAAATTTTGATAAATTACATATTATCGTATTATATACATTTTAAAAATGAAATCTTGATAATTTTTTCTACAAAGATTTTATATTTTTTGAAATTTCTAATTTTAATTTTTATAAATGAATTTCAAGTTTAACATAAAATCAAAGAAGTTCACCCAACATAGCGGTGAAAACGATGATTTAATGTTAAACCGATTTGTTGCTTTAAAACAAAATTTTGAAATTATTAAAAAGAAAAATTAAAATTAAAAATAAAATTAATACGATAATGCCTAAAAAGCTTTTTTAAAAATAAATCTAATTAAAACAAACTTTTAAATATATAAACTAAATAAAATAAAATAAAAGATACAAAAGATAGGGTTTACCAAAAGCCCAAGGATAATAGGCGGCTTTCTTGGGCAATCTGAATGAAAAAAGAAATATCTTTGGAGTTGGTATTTTCTTGCTTCCTCACACTGGAAGTTTTTCTAAATCTTGCAAAAGAAAGTCAGCTTGTACTGCTGTTTTGGTTCCAGCTAGAGGGGTTCAATCCTTGAACTTGAATTTGGATGAGATTGGGACTCAATCTCCTACTTGAAGACCTCAGTTCAACCCAAGCTTCACTTCTAATGTTGCTGCTGTTTGTTGTTGAAGGAGATGGTGGAAAGGAGGCGCGATTGCTGTGGTTGATGAAGGAGGGGTAGTGGCGGACGTGGGAGGTCGAGGTGGGTGTGGGTTGGATTGAATTTTCCCGAATTTCCTTGATTGATGGCCGAATGGGTGGGGTGATCGACTAAGGATTTTCTTTTCTTTTTGTTTTTATGTTTTTTTTTGCTGAATGTTAGGACCTCTCTTTTTCTACTATCGAATGTCTGTTTTTCTTTTGCTGGAAAATTTTTTGTTTTTCTTCCTCCCCCTTCATCACCGAATATGGGGGTTTTTATTGCCGAAAATGCTTCCTCATTTTGCTTGGTTCCCATGCTATTTGTAGGTAGTGGGTGAAGAAGGGACAACCACCCATGCTGATGGTCAGAGAATTTGGAGAGTGGGTGCCCCAAATCGCGTAATCTGTCAGAGGACTCAGTTGCAAATGCAACAAAATTAGTGGGGTCAAAATGTAATTTTGAAAAGTATCAGGGTTAAAGTGTAATTTTAGAAAAGTTAAAGGGTCAAAATATAATTTTGGAAAAGTTTAAGGGTTAAAATATAATTTTGATTTTTTATATTTTTCAATTTTTTTGTTGAAAATTAAACACAAAATCGAGCCGGACAAAATTTAGTGCTTACAACTGCCCCTCTTTGCTCATCGCTGTGAAACAGGGATAGAGTAAAGACTTAAAAGCACTAAATTTTGTTCGATCGTCCAATCTTTATTCTTTATTGAAAAATAGAAATCGAAAATAGCTCGGCATGCGACTCAAGCTCAACTCACCTCTCGGATTATGAGTTGATATTTAAAAAAAGCAGAAATTGAAAATACCTCAGCGTGTGACCTGAGGCTCAACTCACCTCTCGCAATATGAGTTGATTTTTTTTTTTGAAAAACAGAAATTGAAAATACCTCAGTGTGTGACCCGAGGCTCAACTCACCTCTCACAATATGAGTTGATTTTTTGAAAAACAGAAATTGAAAATACCTCAGCGTGTGACCCGAGACTCAACTCACCTCTCGCAATATGAGTTGATTTTTTGAAAAATAGAAATTGAAAAATACCTCAACGTGTGACCTGAGGCTCAACTCACCTCTCGCTATATGAGTTGATTTTTTGAAAAATAGAAATTAAAAAATACCTCAGCGTGCGACCCAAGGCTCAACTCACCTCTCGCAATATGAGTTGATTTTTTGAAAAATAGAAATTGAAAAAAATACCTCGGCATGTGACCTGAGGTTCAACTCACCTCCGCATTATGAGTTGATTTTTTAGAAAAAATTGGAATTGAAAATGTAACATCCCGAATTTGGGCCTAGTAGATTTGGGCTTATTAGGTTGTAACGCCCCAAAAATCTCAAAACTTTTAATTTTTGTACATGGGAGTTAATATGTATGTGTAGCACTTAGAATAATAGTATTAAGGTATTATGGGGATTAGTTGAAGCCTTAGAGTTAGGGGAGACCATAGGAAAAATTTATGTTCTTACTTAGTGGACCCTAGTCTCAGGCATGAGGCCTCATAAGCAAATTAAGAAAAGAGAGGACACAAAAATGGACTCTTAGGTTTGGGTTGAGGCCCTAATTAAGTTTTCTGTTTGGGCATTATAGGACTTAAAAAGGTAGTACATGTGTTTAAAACATCAAAATGGGCTTGTGGCCCAGTGGTCAGTAGCGCCACTAAGGGAACAATGAGGTGACGCCACACCAGGGAGTAAGGGGCCCAAATTTAAGTTTCAAGGAGCCCAATTCCTTTGATTTAAGTTAGCTAATTTTCGACATTAGGGTTAGGTGGAGTGGACGGCTACAAGGCTCAAAAATAGGAGGATCTATGTGAATGGGATAATGTAGATAATATAGTTGATAATAGGGAGGATAAAAGGAGAAAAATTAGGAGCTATCTGCTGAGAGCAGAGTTGGCCGAAATTCCATCACCTAGAGGAGTAAAGAAATCAATTTCTAATAGCCATAGGGGGTGCCGAATTTTCTATAAATAGGGGGAATATGATGCGAGCACGCCCGGGGCATCCAACATTTTTCAACAAGATGAGCTTGAATCATCGAGACCAAGAGTCGTGGAGCTCATGTGCATCTTCATGCACTTCCAAATTGAGCAGATTAGCTCATGCCATCTCAATTCGAGCTCCTCACTCACTTGACTCATCGAATGATTTTTTTTTTTTTTTTAATAAATTGAATTTAATTTGTTTTAGCTCAAAAGTGATTTTATCACATTTTATTATATGTTTTAAGTTGATTAAAAATAAATTTAATGTGTAGATTTTATGCTTAATTAAAATTCATGAAATTCCAATGTGTCCTAATGGTGTCCTTTAGTTGTCCTAAGCTTCATCCGATTTTTATTAGTTGTTAAATAGCTTAGATTTAATTTGTTTCAGTTTAATTTAGTGTCTTAATGTGATCTTTAATTGTTGGAATTAATTAGCTAAGTTAATGAACTTAATTTGCTTGTAGGTGCATGTAAAGGGACTGGCACAAGGAGATTAATGGGCAGCAGCAATTACTTTCATTTAAGGTGATGTTTTGGTTAGCTCAATAGTTTTCTATAGCTGTCATTTCAACTTCCCAAGGTGCCCATTCAGCTCACCAAAGTTAATGCAAGAAAGTCAACCATCAGCAGCAACTTGAGCTGAAAAGTCAGCCATTAAAGCTGGAATTTAAGAAGGAATTTAAGGGCATTCATGCATGCTTGGTTGAACAATGAAGAGTCATTCAATTATCTTTCCTTCCTTGATGATTCGGCTGCACCTTGGTGATTTAAAAGCTGCCTCTTGAGCTTCCATTTAGCCAATGTAGACTTGGAACTTGAAGAGTTTTCCTATCTAGAATTTTCAAGTTAATGCTAGTATTAATTTTGCTTAGTCATTAAGGCTAGAATATGACCATTCGGCTAGCTCAAGCAACTATAAATAGTTGGCCATTTTATTTTGTAAAGAACTTTTGACTTTTAACTTTTGCCATTTTATAAAATTTTATGAACTTTGTTCAAAAGAGTGAGATCACTCCTCTCTATTTTCAATGCGAGTTTGATTTCGACTTATCAAGTTTTCTTGCTTGTGGCCAATCGTTCTCTTCCATCTACTTATACCATAGGTTCTTATCTTTATAGATAACGGGTCTTGATCCATCTTCGATTCCATCATATCCACCTTAAACATTATAGAAATCGGGGTGACACATACTTGTGTTGAATCGTTTCTTATTTAATCCCTATTCTCCATTTCCATCAAACTATCAAAATAACACCTATCCTTATCCATCTACTTTCTAAAACCGAACCTATCCTTCTCCTAACCGAATCATTCCCACGTTTAAACACCTCCATTCCTAACTTATTCCATTTCTTAAAATAAATTCACTTAAAAGCTTCCGCAACTCTTCCATATTTTCTCATTTTTCCGAAGGCTTGATTACCTCCTCGTGAGCGATTGGGCAATTTAAATATGACTCGACTCAACCCAAGGCGGATCGTATCACTTGGTATCGAGCTATAAAACGAGGAATTTTGACTACGTATGAGAAGTCAAATAGGTTCGTAAGTGAAAAAATTCAAAAAAAAATTGTAAGTTGTAATTTTTGTTCTTGTATTTCAATATATTGTATGTGAAGTGAAAAAAAATTGAAAAAAAAAAAGAGAGAAAAAAAAGAAAATTGAAAAAAAAATCGAAGAAAAAAAAGTGGTAAAAAAAATCAAAAAAAAAAAAAAGAGAGTGAAGTCCTGCAAGTTGAAAGTTTTATTCATTTTCATCTACTCAGTTCCCAATCTCAAAACCATCATTCCACCCTCTTACTCTTCTACCCGACCCCTAAATTTTTTTTTCTTTTCTTACCCACTGGCCTACCCGATACTCAAATTTTTTTTTTGTTAAGTCTACCCGAATACCTAACATTTTCCTTTGTTACCCACTTTGAAGCCGACCCTCAAGCCACGATGAGTCTTTCAAAACGAAGTACGAATTTGTGAGACGAGATAGAGCGGTAAAAGGCACGAGTGAAATCATCAAAGAAAAAAAAGCCATCATATGAATTAAACACGAGTGTGAGTGATTTTCTTTGTGAGTGACTCGTGAGGATTTTGTGGTAAGGTATTTTCTCTTTTCTATCTATTTTCTTTTGTATAACGTATTTTATTTTCAAAGAACAAAGATGTTACAAGAAGGATTCTCACGACTTCCAATACTTGTTAAGTGAAATGGAAAGCATTTTGATCGAAAGATTTCATCAAGTCGAGAACGAGTCGAGTTCTTCACCGCGATATACATCCGAAACTATTCACGAAGAGACTCTTATCAAGACTCATGTTTGACAAGGCCTTGAGACGGAAAGGAACAAGAAACAGTATGAATCTTTTCAAGGTAATGAACGAGAAGAAAGCTATAAGTATTCCTCTACGAAGATCGTTCTCGAAGTGGTTCAATCGTGATTCCTATTTGTCGAAGGAATCGAGGCGAAGCAAAACTAATTTTGAAGTTTTTACGGTGACGACCAAGAAAGCACGAAGTATCCATCTTATGATTCAAAGAAGTCCGTCGAAGTATCTTCCAAGAAAAGATCGTGACATCTATGAGAACATTGCTTCAATCTTGAGTCTAATCCTTGTATTTTGAATCTTTTGAATCATTTTCTTGTTGTACTCACAATGTAAGAGAAAGCCCAAAAGAAAAAGAAAAGAAAAGAAAAGAAAAAGAAAAAGAGATCGTGAGAGAAAAAGAAATCGAGAAAAAAGAAAATGAAAAAGAGCAAGAAGAAAAAAAGAAAGAAAGAAAAGAAATTGAAATCGAGAAAAAAATTGAAAAAGAGATTGAAAAAGAAAAAGATCTTGAGAAAGAAACGAGAGAACAAAATGAGCGAGAAAAAGAGAGTGATTTTTCGACTAACTCTTTGGTTGTTTGTTCTTCTTCTATTTCTTTGTTTCAGGTTTTCGAGGAACCAAACGATGATTATCAACTTCACTATCTTCCTGACGAGCGACGTTTCCAATTGGTTGAAAAAGGTAAGATGGAACCGCCTACGCCGGAAGGTAAGGAAGGTAAGTGTTTCGAAATGATCCCATCTCCGCCAAATCCTTCTAAAAATTGTGATTATGTGGATAGCTTCGTTGATTGCCATTTTCTGATTAACTATGACAACTTAAATGATGGTAAGACGAGTCTATTTTAAGAAAATCATTGCGTTACAAATTGTGACGGTGGTGAGACGTATAATCAATGAGTGCAAGACGCGTCAAGGTATGACGATGACTTTTCTCTTAATTCTCATTTGTTTGATTGTGGTTTTTACGAGAATTGTTCATTGTCCAACGTGGAATCGTTGAGTTTCTGTAAATCTATTTTGAAGCACATCAAGAGCTTTGATTGTTCGATCTTGAACTTACATAATTCCTTTTGGTTTAACAAATTTGATTTTTGAAACCAATGCCACATCCTGCTTTTAAGTAATCAAACACATGTTTTAAACGGGAATATGCCCTGATTTGTCTTATGAAAAATTCAAGTATCATGCGGTATGTTTTAAAGAATTTCATCACTTCGATACTTGTCTTTTAATTAAGGTAACGAATTTTGTTAACTTCTTGTTTAATTTTTATTCATTCCTTAAACAAATCTTGTGGTTGTATTTGCGATTTACCATCCATTTGCGAGATGTTGATTCAAACGCAAGGCTTCGACTACATTACATGCCTACGGAGAGAAGGTTCATCTTGATCGAGCAAGGTAAATTCGATCTTCGAGTTTCAGCTTGTGAAGACAAGAAAGGTAAGGTTGATTTTTGTCTTTCTAAGTATAAAGGTAAGCCTATTGAACTTGTTGATGCATCTTTGCCTTCTTCGAATAATGATAAGCTTCGAGTTGGTAATTTCATTTTAGCGAAACATTTAGATCATTACATGCTTATTTGTTCTTTTCTGCCCATTTATGATCTACCTGTTTTCTTGAATGATGAGAGGATTCTTACGTTTGATAATTTTGATAGTTTTCATGTGAAAAAGTCCATCTTGCGTTACATGTGCAATTCACATGAAGATTTTGAGATGTTTTTGTTCTCTTCGGAAGTTAATAGAACACATGATACCGATTTCAATTTGATAAATCATTTAGATCATGAATTGCTTGAATGTGATATTCTGCTTAATGATGGTCTACCTATTTCAATGATTGGCAAAAGAATTTGTATCATCTGGTATCATCGTGTGTTTGATAAATTTTGTAAGTCATGTGTGAGTAATATAGTATATCGTTCAATGCAAGACTTGGTTGATCAATTTCGTGTGCCATATACGTTTTCTCGATTGCTTGCTTGTGACGAATATATCTATCATTTGACATGTTATTCGAATGAAATCTTTGACTTGTGGGATCCACGTGACTCGAATGCATGTCATGAAGCTTATGCACTCTCGTTGCAAACGTTTGACAAGGCATTGTTCCTGTTATACGATAAAGTGATTAAGCCCGTTTGCGTGTGGTTTATGTGTTCTGTGACGTTCATATTTGAATTGTATTGTTGTTTGAAAATGATTAGGATAATTCATGTTTATCTTTTTCAGGTGTTACGATTATCGGCCGTCCTATTTGATCGAGGAAAGTCGAGCAAAAAGAATTTTGTTCGGATAGACCAAGAGTTCGATTCGAGGACGAATCGCCTTGAAGAGGGGAGGGATGATGCGAGCACGCCCGGGGTATCCAACATTTTTCAACATGATGAGCTCGAATCATCGAGACCAAGAGCTGTGGAGCTCATGTGCATCTTCATGAACTTCCAAATTAAGCCGGATTAGCTCATGCCATCTCAATTCGAGCTCCCTCAGCTCACTTCAACTCATCGAGCTGATTTCTTTGTTTTTTTTAATAAATTGAATTTAATTTGTTTTAGCTCAAAAGTGAATTTATCACATTTTATTATATGTTTTTAAGTTGATTAAAACATAAATTTAATGTGCAGATTTTTATGCTTAATTAAGGGCTGCCGAAATTCTAATGTGTCCTAATGGTGTCCTTTAGTTGTCCTAAGCTTCAGCTGATTTTTATTAGTTGTTAAATAGCTTAGATTTAATTTGTTTCAGTTCAATTTAATGTCTTAATATGATCTTTAATTGCTGGAATCAATTAGCTAAGTTAATGAACTTAATTTGCTTGTAGGTGCATGTAAGGGGACGTCACAAGGAGATTAATGGGCAGCAGCAATTACTTTCATTTAAGGTGATGTTTTGGTTAGCTCAATAGTTTTCTATAGCTGCCATTTCAACTTCCCAAGGTGCCCATTCAACTCACGAAGTTAATGCAAGAAGGTCAACCATCAGCAAAGAACTTGAGTGAAAAGTCACCATTAAAGTGGAATTTAAGGGCATTCATGCATGCTTGGTTGAACAATGAAGAGTCATTCAATTATCTTTCCTTCCTTGATGATTCGGCTGCACCTTGGTGATTTAAAAGCTACCTCTTGAGCTTCCATTCAGCCAATGTGGACTTGGAACTTGAAGAGTTTTCCTATCTAGAATTTTCAAGTTAATGCTAGTATTAATTTTGCTTAGTCATTAAGGCTAGAAGATGACCATTCGGCTAGCTCAAGCAACTATAAATAGTTGGCCATTTTATTTTGTAAAGAACTTTTGACTTTTAACTTTTTGCCATTTTATAAAATTTTATGAACTTTGTTCAAAAGAGTGAGATCACCTCTCTATCTTTCGTATTCGATTTCGACTTATCAAGTTTTCTTGCTTGTGGTGTCAATCGTTCTCTTCCATCTACTTATATCATAGGTTCTTATCTTTATAGATAACGAGTCTTAGTCCATCTTCGATTCCATCATATCCACCTTAAACATTATAGAAATCGGGGTGACACATTCTTGTGTTGAATCTTTTCTTGTTTAATCCCTATTCTCCATTTCCATCAAACTATCAAAATAACACCTATCCTTATCCATCTACTTTCTAAAACCGAACCTATCCTTCTCCCTAACCGAATCATTCCCACATTTAAACACCTCCATTCCTAACTTATTTCATTTCTTAAAATAAATTCACTTAAAAGCTTTCGCAACTCTTCCATATTTTATCATTTTTCCCGAAGGCTTGATTACCTCCTCGTAGACGATTGGAAATGGATTAAAGAACTTAAACCAGAAACGATTCAACACAAGTATGTGTCACCCCAGTTTCTATAACGTTTAAGGTGGAAAGGATGGAATCAAAGATGGACCACGACCCGTTATCTAGGAAGATAAGAACCGTTGGTATAATAAATGGAAGAGAAATGATTGACGCCACAAGCAAGCTTGATAAGTCAGAACCGAAACTCGTATGAAAGATAGAGAGGAGAAAATCTCACTCGATGAACAAAGTTCATAAAAATATTCGGCATTTGAACCCCACTCTTTTCTTCATTCTTTGTTCTCAGTCTCTCCCTCCACAATTTCTGTCAACTTTCTTTCAAAAAACCGAAAATCACCACCTCCTTCACCCTTTCTTCTTTCTTTGAAATTTTCTGTTAGCCGAATCTTCTGATCTCTATTATTATTCTTCTTCCATTCACTAAAAGCCGAAACTACACTCTTGTTTATTCTTGTAGCCAAAATCTTCCTCTTGTTCATCTTTTTCGGGATTTTCATAAAAGCCGAAATCCCTAGATCTCATCTCCTGTGCCTGCTGAATTCTCTCTGAGGTGTCTGCTTGTGCCGAATCTTGAAGAAAACTTAGGGTAAGTATCGATTCGTGAGATTACAATCTTTTACTGCTTTTTAGAGACTCTAGCCAAATGGCTATATGGAAATTAATTTTGAGTTTTTCTCTTATTTTCGGTATTTCGAGATCTGAAGAGGAGCCATTCGTATAGATCTCTAAGTTATAGTTTAGTAACTCTCGAATCTTGTTACTTTCGGGATTTCAAGGTAAGGAGATCTACTGATTTTTAACATGTAAATTTGGGTATTTACTAACCCTTGGCCGATTGTAGAGGAGGCCAAATCTTCGTGTTCTTCCGACTTTTAAGCAAGGTTTTAGACTAAGGGTTGTAGATCCAGATAGTAAGGATATTGACTAAGGGTGTAAAGCTACGCGATATCCGGGATTTTATGGCTTGTGCATTTTTGCTTAATTGTATGAAGTAGCAGGCCTATGTGTGTTTGAATGTGTCTTGTGAATTTTGAGAACCTTAGAGAGTAGGAAAATGCCTTAGAAAATATTTGATTTTAAGTTTTAAAGGGGAGCTAAGCCTGATAGGCCTTAAGAGAAATTGTAGGGGAAATTGGACATAAGATTGGGCTTGGCAAAATGGCAAGGAGGCGCCACTTAGGGCCTTAGTAAGTGACGCCATAAGCAAGGGGAAAGGGCTTTGGTTCGAGCAGCAAGAGACGCAAAGAGGAGTTTTATTTTGCAGCTAAGATGGGCAGTGGTGGACGGCATGGGGAGACTGATTGGATGAGCTTTAGATATGGTCTAATTCCTTTTAAAATTCGGCTAAGGGCATAGGATAATGTTGGATTATTTCAATTATTTTGAATGGGTGATAAAGAGAAAAATAAGGGGAAAAGTGGGATTTGAGAAGGGATGTGTGTGGGTGCCAAAGGACTCTTTTGGTGGTATTTTCGGCCAAGGGAAGGAGAGTGAGCCATTTGTTTTCTTTTCTTTCCAATTGAGCCCCGCCAAATTCTTTTCCTCTGTTGACTAAAAACCGAAAGCAACTCTTTTCTTCTTCTTTTATTTTGCCAAAGCCGAAAGCTCCTTTCTCTCTTTCCAATCTTGTTGAGGCCGAATCTCCATCATCAATCTTTTCTTCTTCTTTTGCAAATTCAATCAAAGCCGAATACACAAGAGACCCTTAACCGATTGTTCACTTTTGCCTAAGCCGAATCCTCTATTTGGTGGCCATAGCCGAATGCTCCTCTACCCCTTTTTGGTGTCGACTTGATCATTTAAGCAGGAGCCGAATCTCTCTGTTTCAAGCTAGGATATTCGATTGAGTTGGTAAGGATCTTTCTTGGCCGAACTCTTGTTCTTTTCTTTCTCTAACTGACGATAAATTAAGGCACTAATCTCTTTTAATGTTCTTTGACCGAAACTATGAAGGAGGTTTCGGGATTTGCCTATAGTCGACTATAAGAGAAGATCTTCGGGATTTTAAGAATCCAAGGTAAGCCATATGTGGTATTCGGCCAAGGGCCATTTTCATAGATTTGTACAAAAAGGTTGACCCTGGTATGTACCATGTAGGATTTCGACATCTTCATAGTCAAGTGACTATTTTCGGGATTTGGAATCGCAAGGTAAGTGAATGAGAATATTCGGCCATATTGGTCATTATGTTAGTCGAATCTAACTATGGTTATTTAGGGGCAGTCGACAGTGGTGTACAAGGATTTTCGGGATTTCAGTGAACTCGTTAAGTAAATCAGGTGTGTAGCCCCACACTAAATCTTAATAGATTTATGGTAATGTTTTAATATATGTGTTAATGAAAGTATGTGAACGTGGCTAAAGGTACCATACAATGGTACAGAACATTGTGCACGTAATCTTTAATATTACGTCAATAAATGTTATGAACATGTGAAATATGGCACATAAGTGAATATTGATAAGAATGTGAAATAAGGCATAAAGCATGATATTTGTATGATTTGTATGACATGGGGCATATGGGTGTTATTTTAAGGGAAGTGATCTAGTGGTTTTACCACGAAACCGTGACTCATGTCACGTAATCGAATGTGGTGACTTATGTCACAAAATATTATCCGTGGCTATGCTACAATTTATAAGGCGATGTGCGACCGTCTGCAATGATTGCCTTCGATGATGTGTAGCGGATGGAGGGTCGACTTAGTAGTCCCTACGGTGTGATAGTTGGTACGGGTGATGTGTAGTGGATGGTTATCTAGGTTTGGGTTCGGGATTGCATCATTATCTATAATTGCTATATATATACGTATGAACCGATATGCCTAAATCGTTGGGACTTTGTGTTGGTGGTTATACACTGAGTCCGTTTGACTCACCCCGTTGAGGGATATCTTTTCAGGTGACACTCAGTAAATGGACCGGGTCGGCAGGAGCTTAGTGGTGGACATGCTCAGCTCAGAGTTATTTTATTTTCGTTGTTTTTATATTTAAGTATTTTGGATTTATTCCAGGTTTTGCTATGATGTAATATGGCCATTATTGTTAACTGTTTTAAGTTTGCGTTTAATTCGGTTTATCATGATACGATCATTATCAAATCAAAGGTTAAACAAAATTTTCTTAAAATCAAATTTTAGATGTTTTGACACGTAATCACAATCGATCTTCAATTTGCTGTTAAACTCTAAAAACCCGGCAATACTTTTAACTTATTGTTTACAAAAACAACGCCGTTTTCAATTTAGACTCAATACAAATCAAATGTTCTTCAAATCACACAAATTTTTCCAAAGTAACAAACAAGTTTTGAAATGTTTTACTCAAGAAGCATGCCAAATCCGGTCAGGGCTCGTGGGCCGAGTTTGGGGTGTTTTAGTTTGGTATCAGAGCCCAGTTTTAAACTCTCGGCCTTGGGTTTAAAGCCCACAACATTTTCAAAATTGAGCCCAAATAAGTTTTGTGAAAATTTTTGGTGAAATAAGCAGGTTTTTCTGGCATGGCACCTGAGTCTCCAGCCCGAAGTCCACCAGGTAAGTACTCCTAACTCTTTTGTGATTTGTATGTGGGACTTATAGGGACGTAGATTAGTAAATTAGGAATTAAACCCTAGGGTTAGCCTACTTCAACACCAAGATACATAAAACTTAAAGTCTAACCAAACAAACCTGTGTCTGAGGCGCCAAGTTAGAGGTGTGGCAACCTGTTGTGCGATGTCTAGGATTGGATCTGGGGAGCTTGGTATTTAAGCAGTCCTAGTGACTCACCTCCTCTCCGCTCGAATCCTACACAGTGCGTAGTGACGGTTCACCTTAGCCAAGAGGACTCAAACACAGGCTAAACCCAATAATTAAAACCCAAAAGGGACCGTCACCTTGTTTTGTGAAACTCAAAATTCAAACTATGATTATAAAATTTCAAAGTACCCTTGATTTTAAAAAAAAATGATCAGAATACCCCTGATTTGTAAATTGACCAAATTACCCTTAAACTGTACAAATGACCAAAATACCCTCAGTATGGAAAGATGTCGAAATACCCCGAATTAAAAATTTTCAAAAATACCCTTGTCTTGAAAAGTCACCAGGAACCATATTTTGCGAAAAAAATTTACCGAAATGCCCCTAGTTTGGAAAATTACAAAAATACCCTCAGTTTATAAAATTACCATTTTACCCTTGAAATTTTCTTACCAAGTATTTCAATTTTGTAAAAGTACCAAAAATCTCTACTTTACGAAATTTTCAAATACCCTAATTTGAAAAAAATTACCAAAATACCCCTATAGGATAAAATTATGGAAATACCCTTGGGTAGTGGAAAACAACAACAATGACAACTACAACACTTCTATGTGATGAACGTAAGTTCATGAGTGTGATGATTGAATGAATGAATTTGAGACTATATGTGTGTATGAACTCGAAAGAACTACTCCTTAGACTTGTTAAACATAAGACTGCTCGCAATAAATCAGTGGAACAACAACTAATTCATAAAATTCTTTAACCAGATAAACACTATTCAGAAGCATGAATTCTAGGGGACGTGGTCGTAGTGTGCGTGGCTGTGGAAGAGGCCGAATGACCGTGTCGGAACCCGTTAGGTCTCGCCAAGGGTTCAAATGAAATGCCACCACCACCACCATTACCGATGTGGAATATCGAGGATCGACGGGGATGATGCAGATATGCTGGCGATCTTGCGAGTTCGGAAAGGGTGGTGGAGCGGTGGAGGCATGGAAGCTCGAAAGTCGGTACCTAAGCGACTCCGAGCTAATGGAGCTGAGTTTTTTCGTGGAGTATCTGGTGTGGCACCAAATACGGCTGAACATTGGTTAGAGGCGACGGAGCGGATTACGGACGATTTGGACCTGACTGTCGAGGAGAAACTAAAAGGGGTAGTGTCCCTACTCCGTGATGAGTCATACCAATGGTGGCTCACCGGATTCGGGATGTCTTTGTCGATGATCTTACTTGGGAATATTTTAAGGCGGCATATCAGAAGAAGTATATTGGAGCTAGTTATGTTAATGCGCAGAGGAAGGCGTTTTTGAGGCTGGTCCAGGGAAATAAGTCCGTAGCGGAGTACGAGGTGAAATTTCTAAGGTTGAGTCGATATGCTCGAGGTATAGTGGCTACGAAACATGAACGATGTGTCCGGTTTGAGGACGAACTGAGGGATAACTTGAGGTTGTTAATAGCTCCACAGCAGGAGCAAGAGTTTGCTGTGTTGGTGGAAAAGGCTAAGGTAGCCGAAGGGATTAAGGACTCTGTGAGACAGAATACAGATAGGAACAGGCAAAAGAGAGGTTTTGGATCAGTAGGGTCATCTGAGAATGTGCAAAAGAGGTGTACGCTGAGTCCCAGCATTGGGAATGTGCAAGCCTCATATTCCGCTACGTTAATGGCTCCCCTCTGGTGACACTAAGACTACTCCAATCCCATGCCCCAATGCATTCGATGCACCATCAAAGCTCATCTTCCATGATTTCTCTTTTGCCGACTCACACTCTTTTTCTGTAATGCACATCAAATCTTCGTCTGGGAAATCAAATCTCAATGGCTCGTATTTCTCCGTTGTTCGAGTTGCTAAAAAGTCAGCTATTGCACTCCCCTTTATCGACTTTTGACTCACATATACGATGTCGTACTCTGATAGTAGGATCTACCATCGTGCCATTCTTCCTGAGAGAGCAGGTGATTCTATCATGTACTTTATTGGGTCCAGCTTTGAAATTAACCACGTCATATGATACAACATATATTGCCTGAGCCTTCGAAATACCCAGACCAAAGCACAATAGAATTTTTCAATTGACGAATACTTTTCCTTATGCTTTGTGAACTTTTTGCTGAGGTAGTAAATCACCCTTTCTCTTTTCCCCGACTCATCATGTTGCCCCAATACGCAACCCATTGAGTTTTAGAACACAGTCAGATACAATATCAACGGTCTTCCAAGAGTTGGCGGTACTAGCACTGGAAGGTTAGACAAATACTATTTTATCTTATCGAAGGCCACTTGGCACTCCTCGTTCCATTCTCCCGAATTATGTTTTCGAAGTAGTCGAAAAATTGGGTCACATTGGTTGGTAAATTGAGCAATAAATCGAGCGATGTAGTTCAACCTCTCTAAAAATCCTCTAATTTTTTTTTTGTGTGCACGGAGGTAGTAGTTCTTGTATGGCTTTTATCTTATCTAGATCCACCTCAATACCTCTCTCGCTGACAATGAAGCCTAGTAATTTTCCCGAGGTAGCCCCAAATGTACACTTGACTGGATTAAGCTTCAGCTGGAACTTTCTTAGTCTTTCGAACAACTTCCGAGGTTCTCAACATGCTCTCTTTCCCCCCCAAGATTTGGCAATCATATCATCGACGTAAACTTCTATTTCTTTATGCATCATGTCATAGAACAACATCACCATGGCCCTTTAATTTGTTGCCCCAGCATTTTTTAATCCGAATGGCATCACCTTGTAGCAGAATGTCCCCCACATCGTTACGAAGGTAGTTTTCTCCATATCCTCGGGAGCCATCTTTATCTAATTATAACCCGAGAATCCATCCATGAAAGAAAATAATGAATGTTTTGCTGTATTATCCACCAACGTATCAATGTGTGGCAAAGAAAAATTATCCTTAGGGCTTGCTCGATTTAGATCGCGATAATCCACACACATTCATACCTTACCGTCTTTCTTCGGTACCGGGACTATATTAGCACCCATTCTGGATATTTAGAGACTTGTAGGAAGTTAGCATCAAATTGTTTCTTGACTTCTTCTTTTATCTTTAATAGCATTTCAGGTCTCATTCGTCTTAGCTTCTATTGAATGGGTTTGCATTCTAGTTTCAGTGGGAGTCTATGGACTACTACATCCTCGTTCAACCCTGGCATGTCCTGATACGACCATGCAAATACATCTTTGTATTCATGAAGCAAGGTGATCAAATCATGTTTGGTGTTCTCTGAAATGGAAGTCCCAATCTTCACTTCTTGTCTCTTTTCTTCATTTCCCAAGTTTACTGTCTCAACAGATTCTTGATGGGGTAAAATCTGTTTATCTTCTTGTTCTACCATTCTTAATAAGTCAGAAGACAAGTCATAATCTTCAGCATTTTCCTCAGCTTCTAATTCTCCTAAATAAATAGCTTTCTCAAAATCGATTTCAGGACTTGTAACGGGATTACTCATGTCATTGATATCTGAGCATCTGAAAGGTGAATGGAAAAGAAAACTATAGAGGAGTATCAAGGTATTGAAACCAACAAACATGATGTTATGGCATGATATGAGATACATGTAAGGATAGGCTGTGAGAAGAGGGAATAATTATGAAGTTAATGAGAATGAAAAGACCATGACAAAATGCATCTACATTAATGTTCATTTAAATGATAAAGAACAAATATAAGCTCTTACAAAAGAATCCCACTATTACTTAGGGGCACACAAAAAGAGAGTTAACATTTAGCATTACTTTGGAGAGGACTTAGAAACTACGAGAAGATCCACAGCGGTCCAATTGTTCAAAATGAATCTAGGAGGACAAGGGCGTATCATTGAAACATCTTTAATTGCATCATCTCCTTTGTTAATAACATTTATACTGACATTTTGAAGACCCTTTTCAATCAATAACAGTGTGCTTCTTGAATTATCTCGTCCTGGGTACATCATTCCTCCAGATGTAAATATTTTTAACAGAGGAGGATACGCTATGGGCTCCCATTCTAATTCTCGACCTGAAGCTCTTGCAATCCTCCTTTCTTGATCCTTCTGCGACTGTTTTCTTCTTTGTCGCATATCCGGCTTGAATCCTAAACTGTATCGAGCCTTGTAGTGTATTGGTTTTAATGCTCTAACTATCCCTTACTGACATCTTCTCAAACCTTTCTTTGCTCGGGCTCCCTTTCCCATAGTAAGCTTAATTCCCATCTTAGTATTCCTTGACAGTTTGGGTGTGGGAATCTTATTTCCTTCAACAACAAATGTAGCATTGATAAATTCAAAAGAACGGAAGGAACATTCTACTGCATCTTTGTCTACTTCGATGTAGGGTGCATCAGTAGAGATAGATGCAACAATGTCTTCTTCACCAGCGACTGTGATCAAACGGCTATCCATGATAAACTTTACTTTTTGATGGAGGGATGAAGGAACTGCCCCAGCAGAATGGATCCAAGACTTCCCTAAAAGGCAATTATACGAAAGCGTAATGTCCATGACCAGGAACTCGATATCATATGTACATGGGCCCACTTCTAGAGGAATTTTGATCTTTCCCATGACCTCTCGTCGTGTCCCATCAAATGCCCTTACTGTAGAGTGACAAGGCCTCAGATAAGACATATCAATTGGCAACCTAGAAAGCCTGGCCAAAGGCATGATATTGAGTGCAGATCCGTTGTCAATGAACATATTCGATATTATACAACCCTTGCAACTGGTTATGATGTGCAATGCTTTTATGGAGCCTCTACCATTTGGCGGTATTTCGTCATCACTAAAAGAGATGAAATTATCCGCATTCAAGTTATTTACCCACCTATCAAGCTTTTCTACATATACATTGCTCGCCACGTAAGCTTGATTTAATACTTTTAGCAAGGCATTTCGATGTGGCTCTGAGTTTAATAGTAGAGATAACACCAAGATTCTTGTTGGCTGCTTATTCAACTGCTCCACGACGTTATATTCACTGTGCTTAATGAACTTTAAGAATTCATGTGCTTCATCCTCATTCATAGGTCTTTTAATTTCTTGCTTGGATGGAGTTTCAAACTCGACCTCAGCCTCATGCATCGGTGCTTTTCCTTTTTGGTTCGAGTCACCAGTCTTCTTCCTTGGTTCAACCACCTCAGGAGAATAACATCTCCTACTGCGGGTAAAGTATCCTACTTCGCTAACACTTTCAGTCGTAGCTTTGAATTTTTCACCTTCGGGTATGATAACGTTGACATCATATTTCCATGGTACCGCCTTGTCGTCCTTGTAAGGGAAAGGAGATGGTACTTCAATTATCATCTTTGGTTTCACTTTTTCCTTTTTTGCCTCGTAATAGATCACCAAAGGTCGATCGACGCTATAAGGGGAACCTAATGATTAATTATCAAAAGCGTATATTTCTCCTTCATCGGCCTCTTCCACTCTGTTAAAGATCTCGACCTCCTTGTTGTCCATCATGTCTTGAAGTAATTTTTTGAATTCCCCACAAGACTGGATGTAAAGCCCTTCTATGTTATGGAAGACACAAAAACTTTGACCTTTTGTACTTTCTTCATTGAAACTTCTGTTGAGTGGACAGAACAAACCCTTTTCAGCCATTATTTCCCATACCCTTCATAAAGGTGTCTTTATTTCAGAAACACAACTTTTGGCTCACCACCTATCTTCCTTCGTCACCGCGCTCACATTCCCTTTAGTATGGTTAGGGAGTGAATTTTCAGTCATATTATTAACACTATCAAATCGTAAAATGCCTGCATCAATAAGACCTTGAACCCTCCTTTTAAAAGCTAGACAATTTTCTGTAGAATGCCCCTGGTTTCCAGCGTGGTACATGTAACTAGCATTAGGATCGTACCATTTTGGGTATGGAGGCTTCAGGGGTGCCATTTAATGTGGGGATATTAATTGTTTTTCCAATAGTTTCAGGTACAGTTCTCCGTACGACACGGGAATAGAGGTGAATTGAGGTTTTTCAGGATTGGGTCTTGCTGGTCTTTGTTCATTTTTGGGTTGGCTGAGAGCAGGCATGGGATTTGGTAGAAACATGGTGAATGGTCTTTGGTTATTTGTGACGTAGATTGGATAAGAAGGAGGTACTTGATAGTGAGGGCTTTGGGGAGGAAAATAAAAGTTTGGAGGTGGGCGATACTGGGGTCGTGATTGGGTTGGGTATGGATTAGAAGTATAGTGGCTCTCGGTTAACACCATATGGGTTTCTGCCTCTTTTTTCTTTATGGGTACTGCCCTTTTCGAACTCTCGGAGCCATCTATCCTTCAACTCTTGATGGCATTTTCTATAAGTTCCCCAGATATTACAATATCTGCAAAGTCCTTCGTAGCGCTTCCTATCAACTTATCATAAAACGGTGCTTTCAAAGTGTTGATAAAAAGAACCGTTATCTCAGTTTTAGTTAATGAGAGTTCTACTTGGGCCGAGATATCCCTCCACCTTTGCACGTATTGCCTAAAAGTCTCCGTCGGCTTCTTTTCCATCATCTGCAGGGTTAGTCGATCAGTCACCATGTCGAATACATACTTGTATTGTTCACAAAATGCTGATGCTAAGTCTTTCCATGATCGGATCCTTTCTCTACTAAGTTGATTATACCATGAAGAGCCGATCCGACCAAGCTGTCTTAAAAACAGTGTATTAGCAATTTATCCTCATTCGCGTAACCAGTCATCTTTCGACAAAACATGATAAGATGCACCTTTGGACATCTTGTCCCATCATATTTTTCAAAATTTGGCACTTTAAATTTCAGAGGCAGAACCAGATCGGGCACCAAACTAAGCTCTTTGGCATTCAATGCAGAGAAGACTTTCGTACCTTCTATCGCCTTGAGTCTTTCTTCCAAGCTCCTATACTTATCTTGAGCATTACGATCATCCATTTTCAACCTGGCTATTTCTACCGGATCATCCAAATCTAGAACAATTGGATCAACAGGATTAGCTTGGGGTTTGATGCGAATATACCTTGCCCCTCTTGAGTAAGTGGTGCAGGTCGTTGCTCCAAGGCCTGCAGGTTCCCCTTGAGAATATCCTCTTTGCATTGTATGGACGTGAGGTGGAGTGAATCTTTGGGGATAGAGCGGATCCTGATTAGCTCTTGACTGGGGTTCTATGATACTAGGGCTCTGCATGGGTCCTTTTCCTTTGACCAAAGCTGTCATCATCTCCATCATTTTGGCTATTTGATCCTTTTGCTCAAGCGATTCCTCTCGAGATCTTACCATCAGATCTCTTGCTTCCTGCTGTGAGTTGGCCAACTACTCTTGTAACTCTCTTTGGATCCTTTCCATCTTTTTAATTCTTTCGTTGAGTTCAGCATCCATAGTTCTAGCTCTTAGACGCGTCTTATAAGAATGACGTGATTCCAGATTTGTAGTGTCACAACTGTGGATTATACGGTTTTAGCCTCAGTGAATGATTAGAATGATATGCACATGTAATGAATGGATGAATGAATAAATGACAAATGAATGTTAATCATGAATAAATATGCAAGAATTTGGTGTTGATTTCAAGATAGCCTCATACTTAGGCATTTCATTAATCAAAAGAGTCTATTACAAAATGTTTTGCCATCTCTGATCTAACAGTTACACAAATTTCCTAGCCACATCGCCTTGTTTCTTCACTCGTTCTAGGAATTCTGACATGCTTGACCCTTGTCTCGGAGGGAATTGGTAACTGAGAGCTTTTGCTTCATCTGATAATTGCACGATTTGCATAGCCGCCTTGCAAATTTCATTAATCAAACCGCCGAGATACATATCTTTTTCTTGGAGAGCTTTTTCAGAGAGCACGAATGTCTCATCATATTGGCCATTCTTTTTTCTAGGGCTTTTAGGAGAGTATCCAAATGTTGCTGATGAGCTTGTAGTATTTTTTAAATCTTGTATTTTTCTTCTTAGCTCTTGACGTTCAGACTTACTAGTCATTAATTCTGCAAACACGATTTTGTATTCAACATTCTTCTTTCTTAACTCCATCATAGCACGCGTAGCTTTTTCTCTTCCTTCTTCGCTTTCCCTCTCCAAAATTTCATCCCACCTTTGATGTTGCTTAGTTCTTCCTTCCATTCTGCCGATGATTTGCCCAACCCGCTATTCTTTATGGTGCCTCTTAATTTCTTATTTTCCAAATGAAGATTCTTTAAGTCATTTCTCATAATCTCAACTTCTTTCTGGACTTTCTCGATTTTGGATTTTTCAATTTGAACATCGATCTTCAGCTGGTAGTTTTCCTCTTGAAGAGAACTAATATCTCGTAACAGGTTGACCTTTTCACGTTCAAATTCATGTCTTGCTATTTCCAGCTTAGACGGCATTTCTTCTGAGAAAGGATTCTGGAAAGTGTAATCCGTCGGCGAGATTTGTTGACTATTCACTCGTCGTTGTCTCCATATGTCATAATCTTGAGTGATAGTATCAGCATAGAGAGCTAACTCCATTAGGTAAATTTCTTTCCAAGACTTTGCAGTATCTCAGACTTTTTTCATATAACCTTCACCTGTAAAAGTAAACTCAGACTGTGCCAATCCCCCGGTAGCTGGTATGAATTGAGGTGAGGTAAACTGCCTTTGAACCATTAACGGAGCATATCCAACTTCTCTCCATAATCCGAGTAAAGGCACCCAATCTTGACTTTCGCATTTGTATAACAAAACCAAAGGACGAATCCATGGTGCTCTCCAAGTTATGTCTTCAGCGCGGAGGTTCTGAAAAATCGAAACCCAGTGTTGTTCAGTGACCCAGTGTTGTTCAGTGACATCCTTCAGCCAATCTTTCCCAATGTAAGCTTCCAATGGAGAGAATGTTTTTGAAAACATGTGGAAATGTGTGCACTCTACTTTCCAAAAGTGGCTCAGAATCCAAACATTAAGTAATTGCGCGCATCCGATAAAACGTCATTCCCTTTTCCTCCTACAATTGCTTAGAGATCTAAAAGTCTCAGCCAAGATAGTTGGGACGGCGTTGATTCCTTACCTTAACTTTTCGAATAAATTCACTACCGCAACTTCTATGTGCCTAAGGACCTTTGGGAAGACGATTAATCCATAAATGGCCAAAGCAAACAGATCCACACTCTTCACAATATCTGGATAGTTTTGAGCTAAGTCTCGCAGAGAAAACCACGGAACACAATTGACTTCATTCTTTTTTTTATCTGTCTTTCAGCCCATGTATCGGTCATTCCCATTAACTTCATTAGTTTTTTCTTGAAGGTCATTGGTTTGGGCTCTTTCACATATATCTTGTTGAATTGTGCATTGTCAACGCGAAGCAAGGCGGCATACTCTTCTATAGTCAGAGTCATATCTTCCTGATTGAAAGTGAAACATTGGTAAGCTGGGTCCCATAATCGAACCATGGCTTGAATCAACTATTTGTCTACGTTGATGGCGATCAAGTGAGTTATATCCCCGTACTTTTCAATGAAAATGCCCCTAGTGTCTGAGTCCCACTGTTTCCAGATCCAAGTCAAGTATTCGAGGTTATTCTGACGAGCATTCGAAGTCACATACTCGGGAAGATTGGAGATACATCCTTCCTTTAAACTGTCCCCTTTTGATTTCTCGGTTTTCAAATACCAGTCTCGAACCACGGTATTTTTCTCGGTTACTTGTGTAATTGACTCCTCCATCAGAAACTCGTTTTTGGCAACCAATCTCTAATCAACACCATCCTATTAAGATGCCTATGATGCATGATAAAGTAAAAATAAAAATAAAGACAAATAACCTTGGTTAGTAATCACAACAAATATAAACAGAGAAAAACTATGGCAAATCTAACAAATTAAGCTATTTAATCGTGCATTTTAGTGAAACCGACCTACTTTTTAATTTTTTTTCCCCATCATGTTTTATAAAACCTACCCCACAGACTTATCAGATAATCTACCCGATCCAATTTATTAAACAGACTCGATTTCATTGCATAAAAAGTGTAAATGTAAAAGAAATAAAAGGTAAGAGGCGTTTCTCCCGTGTACTTATTTTGGTGACTAATCGACGGACAAAGTTTCGGCATAGCTCTAATCGAGTGGCTCATAGGTTCACTATATGCGGTTTCGTTCTAAAAAGGTACTCGAATTATCCGTACTGTCGCATACTAAGGCTAGTACAGAGCTTCGGTTATTGCCCTTCATAGGCTCGCGAGCTCAATTCGAGGGATTACATTTACTTATGCCTATACGGTGGGACAAGTTAACTCACGAAAGCATAAGTCATATGTAACCCGGAAGTATTCACTAGCCTGTGTGGAGGGACGAGTTAACTCACGAAGGAATAGCATTTACTTTCACTTAAACGGACGGAGCCCGGGTAGAGAGCTCATGTTATGCAAAAATGCAAATGCACGGTGTGTGGGGAGAAACTAACAAACCTTTTCGTTTTTATTTTAAAACTAAAAAAACTAAAACCGTAAAAACTTAAAGCTGAAAAAAAAAAGATAAAACAAGTTAGAAAAATATTTACAACATGATGCAAATGCATGACTTTTCAAAAAACAAAATTTGAGGATCACGACTAAATATTAATTTGAAAAAAAAGTTTCGGAAATTTTGACAACACGCGTTTAATTCCAGACTCGACTCTCAAAAAAAAGTTCCCCAGTGGAGTCGCCAGTTGTAGCGACGTAAAATTTTAGTACGGACGCTAATTGTGAAAGTTATTGAACATTTGAAAACAGAGTTTCAATTTTAAAAAAAGGGAGTCGCCATCGATCTCTTTTTTTCTAGGTGTGATCTGACACCTAATAAATCCTCTTTTTTTTAAAAAAAAGAAAAATTATTTTTTAAATTTCTTAGAAAAGGGCCGAGTTTAGGTCTACGTCAAAATTCCATAGAAAATAGGGTTCGGGAGTCAGTTACGTGCGAGGAAGGTATTAGCACCTTCGCGACGCCCAAAATTGGTATCTCGTTAAGCGAGTATTGTCTTAATTTTCAAAAATACAAATTCAATTTAATATTTAATCATGATCCAATTGAAACACGAGAATTTTTAAAAACACAAAAATTTTTGAAAACACGAAATTTTTGAAAACACAAAAATTTTGAATCTCGAGAAATTTTAAAAACTCGAGAATTTTTGAAAATACGAAAATTTTTGAAAACGAGAATTTTTGAAAACACAATTTTTTTAACACGAAAATTTTAAAAATATGAAAAATTTTGAAACACAAAATATTTTGAAAACATAAGAATTTTGAAACACGAAAAGTTTTAAAACACGAAAATTTTGATAAATTACATATTATCGTATTATATACATTTTAAAAATGAAATCTTGATAATTTTTCTACAAAGATTTTAAAATTTTTTGAAATTTCTAATTTTAATTTTTATAAATGAATTCCAAAGTTAACATAAAATCAAATAAGTTCACCCAACATATCAAGAAAACGATGATTTAATGCTAAACCGATTTATTACTTTAAAACAAAATTTTGAAATTATTAAAAAAAAAAATTAAAATTATAAATAAAATTAATACGATAATGCCTAAAAAAGCTTTTTTTTTAAATAATAAATCTAATTAAAACAAACTTTTAAATATATAAACTAAATAAAATAAAATAAAAAGATACAAAAAGATAGGGTTTACCAAAAGCCCAAGGATAATAGGCGGTTTTCTTGGGCAATCTGAATGAAAAAGGAAATATACTGGAGTTGGTATTTTCTTGCTTCCTCACACTGGAAGTTTTTCTAAGTCTTGCAAAAGAAAAGTCAGCTTGTACTGCTGTTTTGGTTCCAGCTAGAGGGGTTCAGTCCTTGAACTTGAATTTGGATGAGATTGGGACTCAATCTCCCTACTTCAGCACCTCAGTTCAACCCAAGCTTCACTTCTAATGTTGCTGCTGTTTGTTGTTGAAGGAGATGGTGGAAAGGAGGCGCGGTTGCTGTGGTTGATGAAGGAGGGGTAGTGGCGGACGTGGGAGGTCGAGGTGGGTGTGGGTTGGATTGAATTTTCCCGAATTTCCTTGATTGATGGTCAAATGGGTGGGTGATCGACTAGGGATTTTCTTTTCTTTTTGTTTTTATGTTTTTTTTGCTAAATGTTAGGACCTCTCTTTTTTTACTGTCGAATGTCTGTTCTTCTTTTGCTGGAAAATTTTTTGTTTTCCTTCCTCCCCCTGCATCACCGAATATGGAGGTTTTTATTGCCAAAAATGCTTCCTCATTTTGCTTGTTTCCCATGCTATTTGCAGGTAGTGGGTGAAGAAGGACAACCACCCATGCTGATGGTCAGAGAATCTGGGGAGTGGGTGCCCCAAATCGTGTAATCTGCCAGAGGGACTCAGTTGCAAACGCAACAAAACTAGTGGGTCAAAATGTAATTTCAAGAAAGTATCAAAGTCAAAGTGTAATTTTAGAAAAGTTAAAAGGTCAAAATATAATTTTGGAAAAGTTTAGGGTTAAAATATAATTTTGATTTTTTTGTATTTTTCAAAAAAAAAATTTGTTGAAAATTAAACACGAAATCAAGCCGGACAAAATTTAGTGCTTACAAATACTAATCAACATATAAATAATTGGAAAAAATGAATCCAGTGAAATAAAAACTGTATATTTTAGATTTTTAAAAGGTATAAACAATCTTTTCTTTTTGTTTTCAAAGACAGTAATTTTTTTATGGCATAGACCCATAACAGATCGTGAGAAGAAATAGAAAAAAATTTGGGGGTATGAAATTTGATGTGGGAACTTACTTTAGTGGAGGTGAGACCGCGCGAGGAGGAGCTGGTGAGAGCGTTAGTGAAGGTGCTGGTGAGAGCGTTGACGAAGGAGAGAGGAGAGTGGAGGGGAGAGAGTCCATATCTCTTCTATTTTCATTTAAATAAAAATAAAAAAAAAAATTAAGGGACTATGATTGTAACTTAGGGTAGGAGTAGTTAAAATTTATTAAAGGATATTTTAGACTCAAAAATTTTGTTTTGATTCGATAGTAAGTTGAATAGTTATTCATATCATTAACCATTGAATCCATATTACGAGACTTAAAGAAATAGAAGAGGAATGACTATTTTGCAGAATCTCTCATTCAGTGAATCAAATTACTGTTTTACTATAGGGCATTAAATAGTGACGGAATGGAGTAGCCATTCTTTCTAACCAAACGTGATGTAAGTGTTTCATGCGTTCTAAATGTAAATATAAATTTATTATCTTTAAAAACAAAGAAAAATATCTATAAATAAGAGGTGAAACGAGTATACATGTCAAAAATAGTTATCAGGAAAGAGTGTAAAAAAGAAAAAGAAAGAGACAAATACAAACATAAAAAATGGGTGTGAAAGAAACAAAACCAAACAAAATAGGTTGAGGGATCGCTTCACCTCGTGATTCCTTACCCTCAACCTCAACCAACAAATATTTCAACTCCATCAATTACATTTTACCAAGTGTTATTTTACATATCACGTGTCAGATATTATATCAGAAATCATGAAAAGAAACGTAAAGTATTTTCATTCTAACCTTCACTCCACCTTCCAAACTTGTCATTTGAGTTTCCTAAGCAATACTAAATCCAAATTTATGAATTTAAATACCAAAATTTATAATACTTTGAGGACTTATTACATTGAAATAGAGAGCTAAAGAAAAATGACATAGCATACATATGCTTCAAGTTGTGAAGAGGGCAATTTGTTTCTCTAAGACATAAACAATGATTATATAATGCCCTTTTTAAGACATAAAACCTTACTCCTATACAAAGAGAAGTCACTAAGTTTTGGGAGATATTGTTGAAGACAGATTTGTGTAAGCTGCGAAGGAAGTGTGGCCTCAGCATTCTCTTTCTAGCTCGTTTCTACAGGTTCTTTAATCTTTTCTCTTCATTTGTTTTTTTTCCACTACTACATATATAATCAAAGACATACAATATTTCTTATAATTGATATAGCCTACAAATATCTTTTTATGGTCAAATTTCTTATAGCTGATGTTTCAATGATTTAAGTGTTTCATGCGTTTTGAATATAAATATGAATTCGTTATCTTTAAAAACAAATAAAAATTATTAATAAACAAAAGATAAAACGAGTATACATATAAAAAATAGTTATGAGCATAGAGCGTAAAAAAAGAGAGAAAGAAACAAATACTAATATAAAAAATGGGCATGAAAAACTCAAAACCAAACAAAATTGATTGAGGGATCGTTTCCCCTCATGATTCTCTTCCCTCAATCTCAACCAACAAATATCTTCAAATCCATCAATTGTATGTTATCAAATGCTATTTTACATATCACGTGTCAGATGCTATATCAAAAATCATAAAAAGAAATGTAAAGCATTTCCATTCTAACTTTCACTCCACTTTTCAAACTTGTCATTTGAGTTTCTCAAGCAATACTAAATCCAAATTTATGAATTTAAATTCCAAAATCTATAATACTTCAAGGACTTATTGCATTGAAATAGAGAGATACAAAAAATTACATAGCATACATATGCTTCATGTTGTGAATACAGCAATTCATTTCTCTAAGACATAAAAAATTATTATAATGCCCTTTTAAGACATAAAACTTTTCTCCTATTCAAAGAGAAGTCACTAAGTTTTGAGAGACATTGTTGAATACAGATTTTGCAAGCTGCGAATGAAGTGATGGCCTCAGCATTTTCTTTCTAGCTAGTTTCTACAGGTTCCTTAATTTTTGCTCTTCATTTGTTTTTTTTCGACTACTTCATATATAATCAAAGACATACAATGTTTCTTATAATTGATATAGCCTACAAATATATTTTTATGGTCAAATTTTTTATAACTGATGTTTTAGTGATTTAAGTGTTTCACGCGTTTTGAATGTAAATATGAATTCAATATCTTTAAAAACAAAGAAAAATATCAATAAATAAGAGGTGAAACAAGTATATATGTTAAAAAAATTATCAACAGGGAATGTAAAAAGAAAAGAAAAGAAAGAGACAGATACTAACATAAAAAATGGGCGTGAAAGACACAAAACCAATTGAGGGATTGTTTCCCCTCGAGGTTCTCTCCCCTCATCAACTTCAACCAACAATTATCTTCAACTCCATCAATTATATTTTACCAAATACTATTATACATATCACTTGTCAGATATTATATCAGAAATCATGAAAAGATACGTAAATATTTTCATCCTAACTTTCACTCCACCTTTCAAACTTATCATTTGAGTTTTCTAAACACTACTAAACTCAAATTTATGAATTCAAAATCTAAAATTCAAAATCTATAATACTTTGTGGACTTATTGCCTTGAAATAAAGAGTCAAAGAAAAATGACATAGCATACACATGCTTCATGTTGTGAAGTGGGCAGACTGTTTCTCTTAGACATAAAACAATGGCCATAATACCCTTTTAAGACATAAAATATTTCTCTCATATAAAGAGAAGTGAGAGATATTGTTGAAGACAAATAGATTGTGTGAACTGCAGGGCTAGTGATGAACTCAGCATTGTTGAAGTCACTGATTTAATGAGTAATATCTTCTAAAACTTAAATAGTTAAGTTTAATAAGGAAAAAAAAGGCTATTTAAAGAAGTGCCAAACTTGCTACAGAATTGAAGACGAGACCATTTCTCTTCTAACACTAAAAATGGCTCTGTTCCAATAAATTGATTCAAAGTGTTCACAAAAAATATGGAATTTTATTTTTAATTTAAACAAAAATTAATGAGCCATTCAAAACTTTTCTTTTAAATATGAATCGAGCTTATAATCAAATCCACCCAACTCAACTCTTAAGAAATCTAGCATAATAATTTCGATAAATACATAAGTAATTGAATAAAACTATTTCTTTACCAATTACATTGAAATTTACTATCATTAAAAAAATATTAAAATATCACCTCAAAGTTTTCTGTACAATGCTTATATTGTTTCAATAATTTTATTTTTATTTTTGATATTTTGAATTTTAGTCTTAATTCAAATAATAACTGTTAAATTTTATATCGTAAACATATTATTATATCTGTAATATCATGTTAGGTTGTTATTATCACATAATACTTATAAAATATCATATCATTTTAATTAATGAATTTAACAGCTATCTATTATTTAAGGAAGAACTAAAATTTCATAATTTAAATGGGCTATCTTACTTATAGTAGATGGCGGATTTGAATTGAAATTTTAAAATATAAAAAAAAAAAATTTAGCTGAAACTATAATCGTAGAGGGAGTTTAAGCATTTGATCAATTTTGCGTATGTTAGTAATGGGGTGGTGGGGGTTAAATTTTGGGCCTCAAATAGTGACCCGTTTCAGTTTCTATTTCCGCCTCCTAATCAGGGCAGCAACAACAGTAAACATAATAGATCTTCCTTCATAAATACGTTTTAAAACTTGAAATGTATCATAATGGATCTTCCGACGTTGGATTGGGGTACAATAGCTTTACCTGCTAATTTGTTGGTCTAAAAGTTTAAAGAAAAAAAAATGTCGGTGCCTTGAACCAAGTTTGATGTCTTAATAAAAAAGGAATTAGTGGGTGGTACATACATGCTACTTCACACTTTTTTGCACTTATCCCTTATCTTATACAAAGTGATGCATGCTTTATAATTAAAAAGAAAAGCAATTATAGAAATGGGTTTAGAAAGTAGAAACTTGGAATGCTTGTAATGTCATAGAACCTAATTCCAAAAAAGCAAAGAAAAGCATATTGTTTCCAAACACATCAAAAAAGCATATTGTTTGCTAATGGAAAAAGCAAACAAAAGTTATCAGATTACACTAATTAATCTTCTTAATGCTGGTTTTGCAATGTTTTTCTCAAGCAATCAACAGAACCCTTTTATGATAAGGAATATTGTGAGTGCAAGATTAATTAGTTAGGCGTGGAGCATGAGTGGAACTTGCAAAAACATGGAAAAGGACTTGAGATTTGATGTCTTCCATCAACAGCTTCTTCAAATTTGAGTGCAACCTAACCATCTGTCCCTTATTGTTGGGGTGGGGAGGATCGTTATCTCCCCACGCCACGAACCTTCAATTACTCTCCAGCAACTGGCATCTCATGCCATACATATATATAGTTAGTTAGTTCTGATGTTAACCCGGATTAAGCTGAATTGGGTCACAAATTGGAGGGTGGTATGATTATTTGGTCTGGCTAGCTCGCCTACTAACTTTTCATTTTCTATTCATGGCCAACACGTATTTAGATATGAGTAACTCGAACCCGATTAACTTATCGTAGGTGATGTGGGGTTATAAGCGTGACCACCATTCCAAGCTGCTCCAAAAGCATCTATCAACAGCAAAGCATCTGCACAAGTATTTGTCTCCAGACATTAAAATAAAGTAAAAGATGTTTGAATGAACATGAAATGGTGTTAGATTCTCCATTATGCAAAATTATATCTTATAATAAAAATGATTCTTCCTTCTAATGTTATCAGTTTTTTGGTGTATGATTCTGATTTCATTTAAGTTATCTTTTACCATTAATTGCAGCAAAATTTAGGTGAAAATTTTTACAGTCTAGGCATTAAATTCCGACGGTAAATCAACATGAATCTTTGTACCAACCTAAGGTTTCTTTAGTCCACCGTTTGGCTAGTGGTCCTGGTAAAAGCCAGTCAGATAATGCTTGCTCATAAATTATTGCTAATGTTCTAATGTCACTGTCAGTATCATAATACAAGAATAATGTCTCCATTGTCTGATATTTTTTTCAATTTTCATAAAATTTTACTGTTCAATTCTCAGAATACGAGTTTATTGTTGCTTCTATTAAACATGTTACATGAAATTGACTTAAGCTTACCTTCCAAAAGTTTGCATGCAATAGTATCCAACAACTAAGTCAAAAGAGAAAAAGCAAAAAGAAAACAACCGAATCTGAATAAAACATGTCATCCCACTCAAACAGATGATTTTTGTGTTCACCAGATCAATGAATATAAGCATATATTTTCATTTTAATGGAGTATAAGTAGGGTTATTTTAAGGGGTGATAAAATAAAAGTTTAACTTCCAATACCATTAGATTGTCTGTTAGATTTAGGTAAAAAAGATCTCAGTTGAAAAGTTCATATATTGGTGGCCTGATCATTCTTCTTTCAACATCAAGTTGCAAAAAGCTTTCTTCATTCTCTGATCTATTTATCCTACAATTCAGAATTCTGATCAGTCCCCAGGTCTTAGGTTGATGTCAAACCACTAAAAAGATGCCCTTCTTTTGCAAAAAGAATCTGGGTTGTTAAATTGTTGCTTCTGAAATGTGGGTTTCCCCTTACAAGAAGCAAGCTTTCAACATCATTTGCCAAAAAGAAGGGTTTTTCTTTTTTATAATGAAATAATTCATTCAATCTGTTTGAGAGAAAACAAGAAAAAGAAAAACTGGTTTTTGTAGAGATTAGCATGAGAGCTTGAGTTTAGATTATTGGTGAAAGATTTTGTTCTATGGCTGGTGAAGATTTGGTGGAACTCAAATTCAGGCTTGCAGATGGAACTGACATTGGTCCAAGCAAGTACAGTCCAGCTACAACTGTGGCATATCTCAAAGAGAAAATACTTGCTCAGTGGCCTAAAGGTTAATTTGCTCAACCTTTTTTTTCCCCATTTTTACCTGTTTAACAATTGTATGTAACTATGCATCACCGGGTTCTGTGCTTTTATCATGAAAAATGTCTTTGTTATCCATTGCTTCAAAATCAAAAGTATCTGTCTCAAGAATGTCCTGTATTTTCCTTTATGCTTGCTTGCAAATTAGTTCAGTTAGTGAAGAGTGTTTTTTTATTCTTGGATCCATGGCACTGTAACTCAAAGGCACATGATGATCTTAGATCAAAATAACGTACTAATTTGTTGAATAATAAAGCTTCACTGATTTAACCTTTTAGATTTCTACTTGTTAATCTAAAGAGGAAGGCAGTCATAAAAGCTTTATCAGAAACATTTTTCCTCTTATAATTCTCCTATTCTGTGATTTATATCTGAATTATTGTGTTGTTTATAACATTCAAAATTGTGCTTGGGTACATAATTGGCTTCTGTTTTTATATGGAAAACTCTGGTCTGTTTTACAGACAAAGAAAATTGCCCAAAGACAACACAAGATGTGAAGCTAATTAATGGTGGAAAGATACTTGAAAACAACAGCACACTTGCTGACTGCACACTACTGGTTGGTGAACTTCCGGGCGGTGTAATCACAATGCATGTGGTTCTTCGCCTTCCTTTGTCAGACAAAAACAATGGTAATCAACCTCATATATGCATTTGATTTGTTAAATCTGTTGTTGGATTTTTGTTTGGTAAAGCTTTTCAGAAGCTAACCAATTTCATAACATCCATGTTTGTTTTTTCCTATTCTATTTCTCTCTTTTAAACAATAACTACAACTAGCAAGTGGTGTATTCGTATTGTTTTGTAGTCATAATCTCATGTACTGACTTTAGTCAATGATCAGAGCATGTCAACTTATATGGTGATTAACTATCCACAGAGAAACAACAGGATGATACTCCAAAGAAAAGCGGCTGTTCCTGCACCATCTTGTAGCTGCCTAATGAGATTTCTGATGCCACTTCCTTGAATGAAAATTCCTGTTATATCTGTTGTTGTGAGTGCCAAATTCCTCAACATTACAATGTTTCAGGATTTTTCAAGTGAAGTGGGGGACGAGAGAGAGAGAGAGCCACAAATAATGGTGAAGCAGAGATGAAGGAAAAAGGTGTGGGACACAAATGGTTGAATTTGTTGTATTTATTTACATAATATACAGTCGGTTTGCTTTTTAATATTGTGTAGCAAGCTTCAACAACATGACCCTGCAATAGCCTGTGAGTTCAATGCAAGTTTGATCATTTAATGACAGTGAAGAAGCAGGCAATAACTTAAACCTGTAAAGGGTCGTTTCTTTCTCTTAAAGAGTACTAAGGAGAGGTCGATGAGGACGGAATCTAATTCCGGGCTTTCACAGATGCCCGGAATATTCTTGACAGTCATCAATCATGTCATGAGTCTCTGTCTCTCTAAGAGTGTCAGTCTTTAAAGGACCATATCATTTCCTTCTAGACAGTTGAGTGAGACCAGTTTAAAGTAGTTCACGTGCAAGTATATAACATGCTTGAAATTCAAAGCCAATTGCAAGGAATTGCGATACCATGTATGAAGTATTATTCTTCACCAAGATAATAAGATAATTAGGAGAAACAAATCGTATGAACAAACAAAAGGGTTTCTTTAAATCTTGACAACGGACAAGTGACACGGTCAGACCACTATGTAGAGTAAACAGACAAAGCAAAAAGAAAGAAAGAGCCAATCCCGAGGCACCTTATGGAGAATTATTACTTGAAATGACAAAGAAAGCATAAAAAGGGCTCCTGGGAGGTATTTTCTTGTTGAGTTCATTTCCACCATCTTCAGCCTCTTTATTTTCCTTGAAAATTCTGCCCTCTACTAACAGTAATCAAAGTGCCAACTCCAACGCCTCTTTTAGTATGCGGTTTCAACCTCTCTCATATTCGAGCTCACATCCTCGCTAGCTTGGAAAAGACACTAACACCTTAAACTCTGCTTTTTCAATGATCTGATCAATGTCAGCATGACATCACCATTACTTCAAAAAGAAGCCAACACAAGGTTCAAACAAATGTGAAAAAAAAACAAGTGAAAGTAGTATGGAAGCAATTGTATTTAGGGGTAATTTGCATTTAACAAATAGATAAATTAATTTTATATATCTAATTTCATTGAAAAATAGATAAATTAGTTTTTATATATTTCAAAATGTACAAATTAATTTTTTTATGTAAAATGATGACATGTACAAGTTGAAAATTACTTTTTTTTATTGGTAAACCATAAAATAGTCACCCAACTAAGCCTTTTGTTTTATTTTGATCACCTAATTATTATTATTTATTTAATCACTAAATTTTTTAAATTAAATATTTTAATCACGCTCAACTTATATGGGCTTTATTTTATTATTCTAGTAACAAAATTAGCCTTCTAATGTTTGTACATCTTATCAATTTGATCTTAAATATAATAAATTTAATATATTTAGTCTTCAATGTTTACAAATATTGTCATTTTAATTCTAACTCTAAAAATTTAATAAATATGACCCTCAACATTTAGAAAATCTGTCAATTTAGTCCTAACTCTAAAAATTAAAAATAATAAAAATTCATTGTTAGCCTTTTATAACTCATTGGCTAACTCATGTGAGATATTAAAATAAATAAATAAAAAGTACCCTCTTTCAAGTCACTTACAAAAAAACTTTAAAAATTGGGATAAAATTTAATATCTCACATAAGTTAGACAATGAGTTATAAAGGGTTAAAAATAATTTTAAATTTTTAGAGTTAGGACTAAATTGACAAGTTTTGTAAGTATTGAGGGCCAAATTTATTAAATTGTTTAGAATTAGAACTAAAATGAAAAAATTATAAGCATTGAGGGCTAAATTTGTTGAATTTTTAAAATTTAGGATCAAATTGATAGAATGTGTAAATATTATAGGGCAAATTTTGCTACTAGAATAATAAAATAATAGCCCAAATAAGTTGAGAGTGACTAAAATATTTAATTTTGAAAAGTTTAGTGATAAAATCAAAAATTAATAGTTGAGTAACCAAAATAGAACAAAATGCATAATTGAATGACTATTTTTACAATTTATCCATAAAAATTAATGTCTAGCATACTCCCATTAACATTTAAAAAGCAACAGAAGCACGTTTTAAAATATATAAAATTAACTTATTTATTTTTCAATGTACAATCTGCCCAAAAACAGTGAATTTGAAAACTTTTAAGCGGAGAAAGAAAGTATTTTAATATTATTCAAAGCCAAATGACAAGATTCTCAGTGAAAAAGTATAGAAAGCAGCAACTCACATCATTCAAATCTTATTCAACTTCATAATATTTGAATCTTTTAACACATATAAAATATTTATAAATTCCTTCCTTAAAATTTGTTTATAAATATCAACATCCAAAACATTTCAAAATATAATAATAAATTTAATCCTCAATTTTTATATATTTATTTAATTTCACCTCTATTCATTTAAATTATTTAAACTAATCACACTAAAAAGGTCAAAAAGTCACTAATAACAAATTAAAAAATCAATTATGGTCGTTAAAATTTTAAAACAATATTAAAAATCATAAAATTATAAATAAAAGTTATAATAATTTTAAAATTATAATTTTTATTAAAAATAACAATGCCGACCCGTTAAAATCTAACGGTTATAAATTTTAAAAGAAATTGACCCTATTTTTAATTGGATTGATATTGTTATTTTTAATAAAATTTTATAATTTTAATTTTTATAATTTTAAATATTTAAAAGGGTTTAATTGAGTTTTTTTTATTACTAAGGCTTTTTTATCCTTTAGTTTTATTAATTTCAAAAATTCTAATTTACTTCTAATAAAAGAGTAAGGTTCAATTTGAATAAATTATGTGAAGGTTGAGAGCTAAATTGATTATTATAACTCATATATAAACATCAAATTTTAATGGATGGGCTATTTTACTTACTTGTTTAATGTACAAAGATTAATTTATTTAATTTTCTAATAAAAAGTTAAAATGCAATAAAAAATATAGTAAAGAAGTTTTTTTTTTTTTTGGTGAAATAAACAATTAAACAAAAATTACATCGAATTAAGTTGGTTAATAGCACCACTCACTTTATCTTGATTAAGAACTTCCAAGACGTGATGAGTACATTCATCACAAATCTGAAGGCCTGCTCAACATAAATCCCCAAATAAATTATTCTGTAAAGCTTGAAGTACCTCCAAATTGACTGTTTTGATGTTTTTATTTTGCTCCTTACTTTTTATTTTCCTTCTTTTGAATTAACTTTTTATTTTCCCTTTTTTGGATCAAAATTTCATTTGAATTTTTTTTTATTCAATGAGAACTCATTTGGATTTCCGGAAGAAGAATATTTGTGTCTCTCTTTTTTTTTTTTAATAAGGCCTAAATAATATTATATTTAGTATAAACTAATAAAAAAATATTAGATGCATAAACAAAAAATTTGGAATAATCTAGCTTTTCATATTGTGTCCATTATTGGTTGAAATAAGAATGAGAAGGGCACATAATCTTATGTTCTTCATCACACAAATCCCAAACTTAACCAAAAAATATCAACCAAACAAATAAGAATCACAAGGCCACACAATTTAGCCAAACGGTCTTTCCCTTTGATAATAAATAATTAAATAAATTAAATAAATAAATCAACCAAACAATATCAGTAAAACAAGGTGTTGTCCGAGACAATTTTTTGCCATCCCATATTTGGTTCCTAAACAGCTTTTCCTGTTGCATTATCAGAAGAAACCTTGGCAGAAGGGGTTTTCTTAGACACCCAGAAGGGGAAACAACCAGTAGCTGCAGGGATTTTCCTTTCATCAAACACCTTATTATCACCCTTTGCCTCCTGCTGTCCCTTCTCCATTTCCTTCATTTTCTTCATTTTCTCCTTGTGAAGAGATCGCATCACGTAAGCTTCAGCGAAACTAGCTCCAAGACTAACAGTTGCCATTGATAGACTGATCAAAAATAAGCTTTTTTAGGTTGATCTGATATTTCACGAGGCTTTGTGTTTGAAAGCACGCTATTGGGAAAGGAATGATATTTCCCAGAACTATTGAAACTGGGAAATTTATAGGCAGATGGGCGAAGCTTTCATTGTTGGGTCGATAGTCGATAAGTCTTTAATTTGGCTTGCTGGCCAAGGAAATCCATTAGCTGACATTGTTGAATTCCTTCTTTTTGTGCTGTAAGTTCTGAGAAAGTGTGGATTTTGTTTTTTATGTTTTGAAAATGTCAATATTTGACGTGATTTTTATATATTTATAGTTTACATTTGTTTTAGGTCTAATTTTCAGTTTTATCCCTTTATCTTACAAAAACTCATAAGTTAGTCCTTCTCAGAATTTGGTCCTCATATTTTATTAAAATTGAAAAGTTAATCTAACTTTGATAAACACAAACTTGAAATGTTGATTTTTGCTAATTTTTCGTATATACATTGTTGAAATTTTTTTTCTAATTCCTTACATAAAAATTGTTTAACTGTTAATTTCCTTCTTAGCGAGTTAATGATAAAGTTAAAAAAAATATGAGGATCAAATTTTAATGAATTAAAGTAGAGGAATTAACTTATTAATTTTAGTAAAGAGAGAAATGAAATTCATAATTAGACATGTATATTTATATGAGATAATCATAACTACAAATTATATATATATTTATGTAAAATTTAATATTTAAATAAATTTATGTTATATAAATTATGTGCATTTATATATTTTTATTTTTTCACAAAACCCTTAATTGAATTATATCAAGAGTTAATTGAATTATAGTTTACATTCCTGATTGAATAATGGCTAAGGTTATGAAAGAGACAAGAGAGAAAAAGAAAGAAAGAAGAGAAGTAAAATTAAAAAATAAAAGTTAAAAGAAAAAAAATCTGAACTGCTTAATATATATATATATATATATATAAAGATTACTTTCGTAATTAGAATTAAAATTTGTTTAAAATGATTATATAACATGTAACATTATTCATTATATCATTAACGGTTTAATGATCAAAATATAACAAATCAATACTATTAGTGATCTTATCATAACTTTTTAAAGTTTAGTTATCAAAATATAATTTAAACAATACATAAATAACCAAATTTATAGTTTATAGTTTATTTTATATATCATTAATTTAAATCATATGAAACTTTAAATATATTATACTATAATGTAAATATTAAAAAGTGTGTTATGTTGTTTATATTTAGTGAAAAAAATGTTTATGTTTATCTTGATACATTTGGCAAAGACGAATGTCTTGGGTCTTAAATACTTAAATTTGAAACTCATCCCATATAAGGAGTTTTAGTCTAGATTATTTCAGTTCTTAATTTGTTTGTGTCTAGGTGCTATGTGTGAGTTTTAGTTTTTTTTTTTTTATGAATAACAATATTAACATTAAGAATAATAAATTGTTTTAGTTTTAATTCTTTCATGCTGGAAAAGTTTGAGTATATTTTATTGTTGCTTCAGCATTTATTTATATTTAATTATATTGTACATGTAATTTTTCAAGAAAATATTTATATTTAGAAATTTAATAAAAATTTATATGATGGTGGTAAAAATTTATATAAAAATATTATTTTTTAAAAATATGCATGACATAAAAGTGATATTAAATTTGGACAAAATTTAAAAGTGATATTTTAAAGTTTAGACAACTATATTTAATATTAATACCATGCATAAATTTTATTAACCGATAATTGAATATCTTTAATTGTGTGTAACCTTTTAACATCGATAATGAATTTTATAACTCTTAATAATATAATACTTAATATGAATTCATAAAATAAATAAAGTACAAATTACACTAATAGTCACTTAACTTTTAAGGTAACTAATAAAATAGTATATAACATAAAAACCCCTGAAAAGCCCTTTTAACAGAGGAGAAGAAGAAGAAGAAAAAAAAAAAAAAAAAGTAGGTTTACAGCCGTTTTACCAACACAATGATACAGCTGCTTACAAACAAACAGGCAGGCCTCCGCCATTTACAAACAGGAACATCAAAGAACACAAACAAGACAACGTAAATACTATCAACGGAGGGAACAACAATTTTAGAAACACGAAAGTCGGTCGCCAATCCTCCCAATATTAACTCTTACTACGGGTATTCTACTGAAAACTATGGAACAGTCTGCAGTACCAATGGCTTGAAGGAGATGTCCGCAGTTGTTCGAGAACTCATCTAATTCCTCTGCATTCAGAAGCACGACCCACTAATATCTTTGAACCTGTTTCTCCCCCATAGCTAGAGAAGGATTTCTCATCAAGTCAATAGATCATTTGGAGGTTTCACTGTACAGTAGCCTCTTATACACCACAAGCAGCAACATTGGTACTATATGCCCAAGAAATTAGATATTAGCTCAGTGGACTGAATTGAAATGCAAGAAAGATACCTAATAAAAGGGGGTTTCAAAGATATTAGCTAATCTTTTATCGGTTGTTCCCATTACCCAAGCCTCGACTCTGCATCAAACTTTTTGCCTGCTTGACATACTTGTAATTGAGAATGCTCTTCAACAGCCCCCGGATTCAGACATGGAGCAAAGACTGTTAGAGGCAGTAGGCTGTTAGTCTGTTATCAAGACTGTTATACAGCTAGGAATTTGTTACAGAGCAGTTAATAATTCAAGCTCTATATATACATTTGCAAAATGCACAGAGAAAGCAAGCAATCAAGAATAAAGTTGAAGTAGTTTGTTTTCAATTGAGCTAATTCTCTATTCTCTCTTCACTGTTAAACTCAAGTATACTTAAGTCTTTATTGAAATTAAACTTAGATGATTATTTTATTAGTTATCTCACTGTTGTTGCAATTTATCCATAAATAAATTGCTAAATATATACACGTAAAAAAAATTTCGAGAAATATTGCTTTTCATAGTGTCCCTTTTTTTTTTTTACACAAATAAGAATAAGAAGGGTACACAATCCCAAACGTAGATAATCCAACTACTTAAATCGAGCTAAACCGTCTTTCCGTGGCCATAATAGTTTCAGCCTAAAAGATCAAAGAACCAAAAAAATCAAATCAACCAAACATGCAGTAAAAGGCTACCCAACGTATTCCCCGATACAACCATTTTTTATCCAATATTTGGTTTTTAAACAGGTTTTTCCGTAGAATCACCGGAAGAAACCTTGGCAGAATGGGTTTTCGTAGACACCCAGAAGGAGAAACAACCAGTAGCTGCAGGAATTTTCTTTTCATCAAACACCTTATCGTCGATCTTTGCCTCCTGCTGTTCCTTGATCTCCATTTTCTTCAATTTCTGCTTATGGAGAGATCGCATCACATAAACTTCTCCGAGACTAGCTCCAAGACCAGTCGTTGCCATTGTAGACTGATTTAAAATTTAAAAAAAAAAAAAAAACAGTTGTTTAGGCTGATGAGATATTTTGGTACGCTTTGTGTTTGAAAGCAGGCGATTAGAAAGAATAAGGGCTAGTTTGGATAGGCGGTGTGTTTACCTTCGGTGAGATTAAAAACATCGGTGGCGGTGAGATTAATTTTAGCGGTGAGATTGGACTTTAGAATGAGATTAGAAAAATGATGGAGTGTGTTTGGATTCAAAGCAATTTTAGCGGTGAGGTGAAAATAAAAATGACTATTAAGGACATTAGATTAGAATTGATATATAATAGAAGTTTTTAAATTATTTTACTTATATAAAATTATTAAAGTATGTAAATTTATAAATTCATTTAATAAAATATTAAAATGTATCTTCGATATTTTATTATAAATATTTTAATGAATTAAATAATCAATTTAAATTATTTATTAGATAAAATAAAATTATTTTATTTTTTATAGTTAAATATTCTTTTATAACAATGATAAATATTATTTTCGTAAATAGTAACATTGTACTTGGATCAAATTTTGAAGTATCTAAACGAATGATTTTAATTAAAAATGAAGAGTTAATATTTTAAAATTATAAACAAAACATTAGAAGAGCAATAATGTCATCTATAAAACTACAAGTAAGGATATGATACGAAATGAAAAAAGGATGTTATAATGGAATTAGAGAGGCAATAGAATTTTTTAAAATTATTTTACTAAATTATTAAAAATAAATAAATTTATAAATTTATTTAATAAAATATATTTATTAAAATATTTATTTTTAATTAATTAATATTAATTTTATAATATATAACTTTCCATAACTTTCCTTTCCTTTCAAGATCAGTATTTCTTTTCTGATTTTCTCTCTTCCTTCCTTCCTTCCTTCATCTCTCGCTTTCTTCTTTTCTGATTCAGTCTCTGCCTTGATACCAATGAATTATGGCTATATTCTTCTTCTTCTTTTTTGAGTGTTTACCAGTATGGCAGTATCCTTTTAAAGTTAATAATTTTTTTATTACTTTTTTGCTTGCTTTGTATTTGGTCGCAGAAAAAGTGCATCCGGATAATTCTTTGTTCTGTGGTAAGTGTTATTAGTTATAATAGTTTACCTTCTTGATATGCTATTAGTTACAATAGTTTTAATTAGCTGTGCTTGTTACAGGTCAAAGACTGGTGTTTTTTTTCTTCCTTTTTTTTCTGATATATATGCTTGAAATATTTTCATTCGTGTTTCAGATTTGTCCTTTCTTGAGAATAAATTTTTTATCATTGCTGAATTTTTTGGAAAATTAAGAAGGTTAAAATTGTAAAAAATCATGTTGACTGGTGTTTTTTTTTTTCATTGGAGCTGAAATCTCCAGCCAAATTTCAGCCCTCCAGTGAGATTGAAATCTTATCTCATTTGACTTTCATCTTGATCCAAGCAATGATGCAGATTGAGGTTAGTAATAAAGAATCGCACCTCATTAATAATAATGATGAACCAAAGGCAGCCTAAGTCTTCAGGAACGACCGAATCTGGGAAATTTATAGGCAGCTGTGGGGGAGATTGGCGAAACTTCCATTGTGGGGTCGATTAGTCTTTAATTTGACTTGCTGGCCAAGGAAATCCATTGCCTAGTTGAAATTTTTTTCTTTTATTGCTGTAATTTCTGGGAAAGTGTCGATTTTTCTCTTCCCTTTTTTAATATATTGGAAATGTGAATATTTAATGTGAGAATTGAATTGAAAACAACATATTCTTTTAAATTTTAACTAGTTTGGATACCCAGATTATATACATCAGTCAAAATAATATTTAATTATTTTGTAATTTTTATGATGATATTTTAAATAGATATTAGTTTATTTTCTAAAAATAATAAAATGTTTATATAAATAATATATAAACTTGTTCAATTTTATTCTAAATATATTTATTTGTATAATATTTTAATTACATTTTATATACATTTTAAATTTAAATTAATTTTAAAAAAACTATTTTATTGAAAGAAGATAAATATAAACAGTTTTAAATATTTTGAAAATAAAATGTTAATAGTTTTAAATTTCTATAATTTTAATTAAAATTTGTAGTATGTTTTTACATATTTTATTTTATTCCTTTTAAACATTTAAGTAAAATTTCTAATAATTTCAAAAGTTTTAAAGTTGTTTTAACTATGTTTGTTAAAAATTTTATTCTTTCTTAAATTCTGTTAAAAATTTAATGAAAACATTTATAAATATAATATAATTTAAAATTTTAAACATATTAATTTAAAATATTTTCAAAATATTAACAACATAAAAATACTTTTTAAACGGTTTTAACTTTCAAATTTATTAAAGTGTTGATAGGAATATAAAAAGCAATCTACAACTTTTATTTATTTTTAAATAACATTGTTTATCTGTTAAAAAGTAAAACATTTAACTTTTTTGACAATTTTTTACACATAAAAGGAAAAAAAAAAAAAAAACTACTTTGGAGTGTTTATGACAAGCTTCCATTTATTTTCATATATTTCTGTTTTTATTTTACAAAATTGTTCAGTATTAATTATAAATTAGACTTATAAAGTTTGTTTTGACAAAAATCATAAATAATTTGGTAAAGATAATAAATAATCTAACATATTATAGTTTTCATATATTTGCAATAATTATTAATGGCAAGTATTTTTAATCAATTATTTAATAATAAGTTAATTTTTCAGAGTGTCAAAAATTAAAATTTTAATTTTATCAATATTAATTAAATAACTGGAATTATGATACATTATCATACACATTAAAACTAATAATTTATTTTAATGAAAACTGATAATTTATTAAAATAATATTTATACAACTTAGGCAAATTTTTAATGATCCACGGATTTGATTGTATGGATCAATTAAATTTTATAGCATTTCAACAATATTAATATTTAAAAATAATAATAAATTAATATAAATATTTAATTTTTAAAATTATGATTTTTATTATGATAAATATATATTAAAAATTATTATTTAAAATAAAGGTGAATTAATGTAAAACCCATATTTAATTTAATGACATTAAATGTGTACTGAACATTTAATTTTCAAGAATCTATTTAGAAAAAAAATCTATTCGTTTAGGTTATATCAAAAACAACAAAAGTTGATTGGCACAGATTTAGTATTAATATTACACAATTAGCATTAATAGTAATTTGCATTTTAAAAAATTGACAAAAAAGTGAAAAATCTAGTGGAAAGCTTATAGCACAATTTCTCGAGCTATAGTGTGACCGTCCCTATCCTCCTACATCACAGCTAGTAGCTACTTCAACGGATTATTGTCACACCCCAAAATATAGAGAGTTACCTGTAATTAAAAAGTTAAAAAATAAGTATTAGGCTTAATATTTAAGTAGCTTGTATATTTCTTAGATGTTTTAAGTTTAAATCACATCTCTCACATATCTTTTTTTTTTTTTTCAACAACCTATGATTAAAACCATACTTAAATAAATATTAAATAGAATAGAAATAACCAAGTGTGGGCAGTAGCCCAAATGGTTAATAATCACTTTTTCCCCGCCCTCCTCCTTCATTTATTTTTTTTAATTTTGACAGAAAAGAGAAAATTTGTAACACCCCTAACCCGTATCCGTCGTCGGAACAGGGTTTCGAAGCGTTACCAAAACATTCAGAACATTTATCAATAAATTCAGGCAAGTTACTATTCATTCACCGAGGTCATTCATAATGTCCCTTAAATGGACCCTCGAGGCCCAATACGAGCATTAGAATCAAGTCGGGACTAAATCGGGAACTCAGGGAATTTTTCGTGAAATTCTAAAATTTTCCAAGGTGTAGGGCTCACACGCCCGTGTGGTCCAAGACACGCCCGTGTGACCTTGGGACACGTCGTGCTGCAGGCCGTGTTCAAAACTAGGTAGCTCTCTAACTTGCGCCACACGGCCATGCCACACACCCGTGTGCTAGGCCGTGTGGTTAATTAATTCAATTCGAATTAGGTGCAAGTTTCACATGGCCAAGACACACGCCCGTGTTCTAGGCCGTGTGGCACGCATGACCATGTCTTTGCCCGTGTGCTCAATTCTCAGCATTCTGCTTCTCAAAATTAAGGTGCAGGGGACACACGGCCTAACCACATGCCCGTGTTACCAGGCCATGTGTCACACACGGTCTAGACACACGCCCATGTGTTTGCCTGTGTGGACAAAATAAAGCCATTCCTAGCTTCATTTCTCACCCTAACCTTTGCCATAATCCTACACCACATCTTGCATTCATAACCCAACAAATCCAAGCATAATCCATCAATCATCATGGCATATTCAGATTTTGTTCAGATTTTGTTCCCTCGAGATGGTAGTGGAGCAGACTGAAGATTGAAGTCTTCCTGAGATAGTAAAGAAGCAGACTGGAAAGTTCAGATATTGTCCCTTCGAGATTGTAGTAGAGCAAGCTGAAGATTGAAGTCTTCTTGAGATAGTAAGGAAGCAGACTGGAAAGTTCAGATTTTGTTCCCTAAAGATGGTAGTGGAGCCGACTGAAGATTGAAGTCTTCTTGAGATAGTAAGGAAGCAAATTAGAAAGTTCAAATTTTGTTCCCTAGAGATGGTAGTGGAGCAAACTGAAGATTGAAGTCTTCTTGAGATAGTAAGGAAGCAAATTGGAAAGTTCAGATTTTGTTCCCTAGAGATGGTAGTGGAGCAAATTGAAGATTGAAGTCTTCCTAAGATAGTAAGGAAGCATACTGGAAAGTTCAGATTTTGTTCCTTAGAGATGGTATGAAGATTGAAGTCTTCCTGAGATAGTAAGGAAGCAAATTGGAAAGTTCAGATTTTGTTCCCTAGAGATGGTAGTGGAGCAAACTGAAGATTGAAGTCTTCCTGAGATAGTAAAGAAGTAAATTGGAAAGTTCAGATTTTGTTCCCTAGAGATGGTAGTGGAGCAGACTGAAGACTGAAGTCTTCATGAGATAGTAAGGAAGCAAATTGGAAAGTTCAGATTTTGTTCCCTAGAGATGAAAGTGGAGCAAACTGAAGATTGAAGTCTTCTTAAGATAGTAAGGAAGCAGACTGGAAAATTCAGATTTTGTTCCCTCGAGATGGTAGTGGAGTAAGTTGAAAATTGTAGTCTTTCTAAGATAGTAAAGAAGTAGATTGGAAAGTTCAGACTTTGTTCCCTCGAGATGGTAGTGGAGCAGACTGAAGATTATAGTTTTATCTTCCTGATGTAGCAAGGGAGCAGACTAAATAAATTATAGATCTTGTCTACTCGAGATAGCAGTGGGGCAGATCAAATTTGGTGAATCTTATCTCCATGTACCAGCAATGGAGCAGATTTAAGCCACCAACCTTATCTCCCTGAAGTTGCAGTGGAGCAAGTTAAAAATATAGTCTTATTTTCTTGATACAGCAAAGGAGCAGACTGAATAAAATTGTAAATCTTGTCTCCTCGAAATAGCAGTGAGGCAGATCGAAAATGGTGAAGCTTATCTTTCCAAAGTAGCAGCGGAGTAGATTGAAGCCACAAGTCAAAATTGGATCGAAGTCTAGTTCTCATGCTTCTGAAGATGCAGTGGGATGGAATGAAGCTACTTGAAGAAGAAAAGAATTGAAATAGGTCAAGATTTGGTAAAATCGGGAAAAATTGGCCCTTTTTAAAGTCTTTGCTCTATTCTCCTTACACGACAATGAGAAAAGAGGGGCAGCTGTAATAGGCCCAATTTGCCCGAGCCCATTAACCTAATATTAACCCAATAAAAAACCAAAATTAAATTAAAACCAAAAACCAAAATAAAATAATAAATCCAACAGCCCATAATAGTCAAAAGTTAATACCCAGATAAATAACCTAAATTTTAGCCCAAAATAATACGGCCCGATCCGAGCCCAAACTTACAAACAAACCCCAGACCTAGTTGAGACCCAAAACTAGATCCTAGAACAAAAACAAATAAAAAATCAGATGAAACCCTAAAAGCCTCCAGACTATTCGTGCGCCGCTTTCCCCCACGCCCGCGTGTATCTACGCCACAGCCACCACGCCCCACGCTAGCCTCAACAATAGCCTCCACAGCTATACCTGCAACAACCCATGCAAGCAAACAGAATTACATCAAAGCAATAGCAGAGAAGATTTTTTATTTTATTTTTATTTTACATTTTCTATTTCGGCTATAAAAGAAGCCGATAATGTACTGTAAAAGGGATTTCGATTCTTTTGGTTACATACCCAGAAACAAAATTAAAATCAATAAAAATTCGAATCTTTTGAAGGTGATTTCCGATTCTATTCTGTCAGTTTCTGATTTCTTTTCTTTGCTTTTCTAATTTTCACATGCGGAAGTAAATAAGAGGAGAAAGGTTACCTGGAGTCGGTCCGCCTTCTTCGTCGCCAAAGTGAGGGGGATTCTGAAGCCGTAGTTGACACTCGAGGTTTTAAGGGATTCTTCGGTCACTGTCCATGGAGTCGTTTTGAAAATCCGATCGGGAATTTTGGGAGTCGGTCGAATGGAGAATAAAAGATGGGGGGTTAGAGTTTTGTTTTATTTTTTAGTGAAAGAATTGGCAGATTGCCATTCGATTTTTAGGGTTTAATAACAAATAAAAGCGACGTTGTTTAGGAGGGTGTAGGATCCACGCGTCGACCCGATTTGTGACCGGATCCGCACCTTTCTGCCTTAAAAAGATTATTTTCACATTAAGTCCCTCCATCTCATGTTGTGATTCGATTAAGCCCTATTTCAAATTTTTTACATTTTAATTTTGTCCTGGGATTTACTTTCTGTTTCAAATTAGTTCTGGTTTAAACACTTCGATTTGGAATCTAGTCTAATTTTGCTTTTAGTCCTTTCTAGTTTGTGCACATTTTATTTTGGTCCCTAACCTTATTTCAATAATTTTGTTTATTTTTAAATCATCATTTTAATTTTCTTTTATTTCAATTGAGTATAGTTTCAGGTTTTTTTATTCTTTGAAATTGTTTCAATATCTTATTTTGAACTATTACACTAATTTTACATTATTTTAGTTTGTTATTTTTACTTTCATTAGTATAATTTTTTAGATTATTTATTTTATAATTTTTTATTTTAATTTCTTTTTGTACATTTCTTTTTTAAATATTTTTATAATTTTAAATTTAAATACTCTTATAATTTATTATTATGTGAATATTTTTATAAATACTTATATGTATTTTTATTTTATATATTATTATCTTTAAACCCATATATTATGTTTTAAATTATTTTGTATATTATTAATCTCATGCCATATAGATTTTGTTATTCATATATATATATATATATATATATATATATATGTATATTCTTTAAATCATTTTATACACTTAGGTATTCTTTTGGATATTATAATTTAGGTTATTTATATTCTTTTAAATTACTAACATTTTATTATATATACATTGTTTGTTTAGTATTTTATATGGATTTTAAATATTTTGCATGCATTATTATATTATGTACATAATTTTTGTTAAATCTTCATTGTTTATAAATTTTGTTTCAAATCGTATTATATAACACGTTATTATATGTATAATTTCAAAATTCATATATGTATATTACTATTAGATATAACCCTTTTAAAACTTTTATATACTTTGTTTTAATTTTTGTTTTCTATGTAATTTGTTGCTTGTATATTAATGAATTCAAATACTTTCTTTATTTTTATATATTATTCATTCTTCTTTATTTGTCTTAAAATTTGTTGCCTTTTATTTATGTTAAGTTGCTTAAATACTTTTTCTAAACTATCTTTTAATTCATTGGTCACGAATGTTAATATATTTGTATAATATATGATATGTTGCCATTGTATGAACCCTAATTTGCTTTTTTTTTTTTTTTTTATTATTGCCATATATTGTTATTTTATGTTTGCAATTACACTTTTGTTTTTATTGTTGTATTATGATTAAAATTTCCAACTTATTTATGAAAAATTGTTCATCCAAACAAACCAAACAAACACATTTTGAGTCAATTTTGAAATCGCTTATTTAAAAAGTATTTTAAAAACAAGGCAATATTTGATGTTTGGAAGTTCGAGGAATTGCGCCCTAACGTGCTGGGTGTCGATTTTCCGTTCAACCAAATAATCAAATACCCTTTTTAATTGCATGTTTTGAAGATCAAAGATGATCTCGGTATCGAGGTATAAACGTGTTATATCCTAACGTATTGATATGATATTTTTATTCCTTTGAAACGAATCAATCTTGAGATTCAATTCAAAATTAATTAAATTTTCCTTAAAAAGAATTATATTTTAAACATTTTCAAGTTTTCAACGCAAGGATATTAATTAATCGATTTGGTACCCTTTCTAGGGCGTATGGGGGTGCTAACCCTTCCTAAATGAATCGACTCTGAACTCTTTTGTCATTTAACCCTTGAGACCAAATAATTTTTTTTTACAAGGTGATCCAATCTCACCTAAACAAAAAAGGTTGGTGGCGACTCCACACCACATTTTTAAGTCGACCCCATTTTTCAAACTTACTTAAAATAAAAATGGTTTCGATAGATACCTTTATACTTTTCATTTCTTTCACTTTACATGCCAAAATTTTAACCAGTCACTTGTTGTAAGTCATGCCAAGCTGAATTTAACATTTATCAAAGCAATAACAGATGATGGGTTTGATCGATTCTGTCAAAACACATATAGTCATAAAAACATTATGAATTCTATTGAACTCTGATAATAATACCAATCAATACGAAGTAGTCCAATTCTTTTCAATAATCTTTATGACCTGATAAACCACAGACTTAATTTGCCTTTACGGGCAAACTGGGGAACTTTCTTTCATGGTAAATTTTTAGAAATACTTTGTTACCATCAGAAACTCTATTTCTTTTCATTTTAGATCGACATCAGATTTTTGACGATCAAATACTGCTTTTAAACTGCTTCAGATCATTTTCATCTTTCTTCGGTCTCAAAGAATCAAACCTACTACAAGTATCCTTTCTCACTGAACTCCGTCCAAGACATCGGAGTTTTACATTTTTGACCATATAAAACCTCGTACAATACAATTTTGTATTTGGATGTCAACTATTATAATAAGCAAATTTAACCCACGGAAAATACTTTTCTCATTTACCTTCAAATTCAAGTACACAACATCGAAGTATATGTTTCAAAATCGGAATTATATGTTCAGATTGATCAACGGTCTGAAAATGAAATACGGTACTAAAATGTAACCGTATACCCAGAGTTTCTCATAACTTGTTTCAGAATCGAAATATAAACTGTAGATATCTATCAGAAATAACAGAAACTAACACATCACAAAATTTGATAATCTCCAAAAACAGATAATTCGGGCAATCTATCTAGTGGGAAACTCATTCACGCCTGAATAAAATGTATAGACTTCGTCAAACAATTGACAATTACTCAAATCGTATCTTTCTTTTTCATAGACAGGGATAATTCGATATAAAATTCATATTAACTTAGTCCCATTTCCATTTCATTATTTTCACTTACTATAACCATCTTGAAAGTTTCATTCTTATCTTGCTGGTACATCCAGCATTTGAATATAGATTCAGAAATATCACATTTCATTTCGGGATACCTGTAACAGCCCGGTTTAGACCTTAGTTAGAATAGTAGTTTTGAAACCACAAATTCGAGGTCAGATAAATAATTTAATATTATTTTTTATGTTTATGGTATGTGATAAAGTATGTGTGAAAGTTTTGTGTGAAAATTTTATCGTTTGTGTGCCGATTTGTGAAAAATGACCTAATTGTGATAATGCAAAAGCTGTGTGCTCGTAGTTAAAAGTGCTTATTTGACGTGTCTCTTTAAATGTGAGGTCCTTATGTTGTAAATGGGCCATTGAATTCATGAAATGACATGGTTGGACATTAGTTGGTGGATTATTAAATGTTTTATATTAAGGTTAAAATGGTAATTATGTTATTAAGTAAAAATATTAAATAAAACAAAGGCCAAATTCATGCATTCATCTTTGTTCTTACTAAAAATTGAAAGAAAAAGAAAAGAAAAAAGAGCTAGATAGGGTTTGGCAAGCTCAATCTTCAATTAGATCAAGAAAGGAAAATTTGGACCTAGATCGAGGCAAAAACAAAATGCTCAATTGATCGACTAATCTCGTCGTTTCTAAGTCCGAGGTAAGTTCGTGTATAATACGTGTTGTTTAAATAATGTTCATATGTGATGAAATGAATGGAAATGTGATTTTGGAGTTTGGTAATGTGAAATGTGAGTTCGAATATATGTGGCACTAAGTGTGTGTAAATATAATCGTTACAGTGATGAATGGCACTAAGTGTGTGAGATAAATTAAACTTTGGCTGTATTGTTTGGCACTATGTGTGCGATACCGAAACAAATTTAGTTTAATGTGATGGCATTAAGTGTGCGATATTATTATAGCTTCGGCTAATTATTTAGCACTAAGTGTGCGAGTTCATTGAACGTCTAAAGAGGATCAAATGAATTAATGCATCGAGCATTGAAGTGATAAATGTGATAGATAAATATGTGATGGTACAGGTATGTACAGAACCTAAGTGGTTGATGATATTGTGTATGAGATAGATGGAAGATTATGTGAATGAATGATGAGAAGAGTTGGATTGAGTAGCATTATAAATGCTTGTATATGAACCTATAGATATGGTATGAAAATGAGTAATAGCCATGGATGAGATTAAGTAGTGATGTGAATTGAACTAAGTGATGTTAATTTTTACATATTAAATTTGAATTGTTGAGTTAATTGTGTTATATTACGAACTTACTAAGCTTTAAAGCTTACTGTGTGAAGTTTTTCTCTATTTTAAAGTGGTAGTTAAAGTTAGCTCGGATCCGGGAATCGTCAGTGATTCAATCACACTATCGGACATCTATTTTGGTACCTTTTGGAAATTATATTTATGGTATATGGCATGTATAGGCTAGTGAGGTTGTGGAATGTTTTGAGATGTATAAATCTTGCCATGTGATATGGCTTGATAATGGATGAGACTTTAGATTGATTTTGGTAAATGTTTTGCTATGTGAAAATGGTGTATGTGATGTGTATATATAGTCTTGTGTGAATGACCATTATGGTATGCTTTGGTGAAATAGAAATGATATGTTTCATACTTGATTTAATAGTTGAGATGTGAATGATTTGTATGTTATTTGATGTTGGAATTGAACATGTAGGGATGACCCAAAATGGGTGGCAAATTTGGCCTTGTAAATGGTCTATAATTCCCACACGGGTGAGCACACGGGTGTGTGTCTTGACTGTGTCAGTCACTGTCCCAATTCAAAACAATTCGGATTTGCACACGGGTGTGTGACAGGCCGCATGACTCGAATCAGTTTTGCACACGGGGTAAGACATGGTCTAAGACATGGCCGTGTAAGAAACAAGGTCTAGCCACACGGGCGTGTGCCCTATTTTTCAAAGAAAAATTTTGAAGTTTCATAAAAGTTTTTTAAATGTAACCGATTCAGTCCCGAACCATTTCTAAAGCATGTTTAAGGTCTCGTAGACTTTCTAAAGGGACTTTGAGTTATTGATTAAATATGATATGCTGATGTGTGAGCCATGGTGGTTTAAATGTTATGATTCGACCGGTAATACCTCGTAACCCTAGTCCAACAATGGATACGGGTTAAGGGTGTTACATTTTATTAGTATCAGAGTTACGGTTTAGTCGATTCTAGGACTAACGTAGCATGTGAGAGTCTAGCTATACATGCCATATATAGAACTGTGATAGTGTGATGAATCCTGACAGATAAAATGTGTTTTCGTATAGCAAATGGATCCCGATTGAGCTGTAGCTGATGATGTTGAGAGTAATGCACTGCTCCAGCTCAAGGGACAAAGCCGGCTGAATCTAGGCCAATTGCTAGTAGTCATGAAGGATGGGCAAAGCAAGCCTTCTTTCAAATGATGAGTGAGTGGTTTACGGAGTTTGTTCGAATAAATCCGGCTGCTCAATAACCTCCACCGCCGCAAGTTCCTGTAGCTCCACAAGTTATAGACCCGATTCGATTGAGTAAACCTCTAGTTGATAAGATTCGTAAGTATGGGCCAAAGAGTTTAAGGCCACAGTTGATGATGATACCGAGCAAGCTAAATTCTGGCTTGAGAATACTATTAGAATGTTTGATGAATTATCATGTACTCTTGATAAATGTCTTAAGTGTGCTGTTTCACTGTTGAGAGATACTGCGTATCATTGGTGGAAAACATTGATATCTATGGTTTCGAGAGAGCGAATTACCTGAGATTTCTTCCAACCTGAATTCCAGAAGAAATATATCAATCAACGATTTATAGATCAGAAATGCAAAGAGTTTCTTGAGCTAAAACAGGGTCATATGTCTGTTACGGAATATGAGCGAGAATTTGTGAGATTGAGCCAATATGCACGAGAATGTGTTTCGACAGAAACTACTATATGTAAACGATTCATTGAAGGGTTGAATGAAGATATTAAACTTCTGGTCGAAATTCTTGACTTGACCGAATTTATGGTATTGGTTGAAAGAGCTTGTAAAGCTAATGAGCTTAGTAAAGAAAAGAAAAAAAGTAGAATCAGAAGCTAGAGACGAGAGAAAAAGGTCGATGAGTAAGTCGTATCACTCTTCATCAAAGAGATTCAGAGATGCAACTAGTCGTTCAAATGCGTCGATTGGACATTCGAGTAGAGATCATGTGAAATAATATACGAGTCCTAAAGCTCAAATTCCAATAGAATCAATTGTTGGTAGTGTCAGAAATAATAAGCCTAAGTGTAGACAGTGTGGGAGACGTTATATTGGTGAATGTTGGGGCAAGTATAATAATAGAGTTTTTTATAAATATGGATCACGAGATCACTTCATTCGGAATTGCCTGGAGTTGGCTGAGAAAGATAATGCTCAAAGTGCGAGGCCGAGTAACACGGAAACTAGGGGTAGACCACCCAGAAACACAGGAATTGTGAGTGGTAGTCAGAAAGGAACAACGGATACAGCAGTGAGATCGGAGGCAAGAGCACCTGCTAGAGCCTACGCTATTCGTGCTCGTGAAGAAGCGCCATCTCCGACGTCATTACTGGTACTTTCACCCTTTATGATACTGATGTATTGCATTGATATATCTAGGATCTACTCATTCATGTGTGTGTGAACTTAGTATCTAGTAAGACTCTGCCTGCTGAGTCTACTGAGTTTGTGATTAGAGTATCGAACCCCTTAGGCCGGTGTGTTCTAGTTGACAAAGTGTGTAAAAATTGTCCGTTGATGTTTCGAGATATCTGTTTCCCGGCTAATCTGATGCTACTACCCTTTGATGAATTTGATATAATTCTGGGTATGGATTGGCTAACTTTGCATAATGCTATTGTGAATTACGAACGGAAGACTATTGATTTGAGAAGTCAGAATGACTAGATAGTCCGAATTGAATCCAGTTATTTGAATAGGCTACCGACCATAATATTTTCGATGAACGCTCTGAATTATGTGAAAAAGGGATGCGAGCTTATCTTGCGTATGTGATTGATATGAAAGTGACAAAATAGAAAGTTGAATATGTGCCTGTAGTTTGTGAGTTTCCTGATGTGTTCCCTGAAAAATTACCGAGATTACCTCCGATATGAGAAGTTGAGTTTGGTATTGAGTTAGTACTAGGGACGACCCCTATCTCAATAGCTCCTTATAGAATGGCTCCGACAGAATTGAAAGAATTAAAATCTCAGTTGCAAGAGTTGACAGACAGAGGATTTGCACGACCAAGTTTCTCGTCTTGGGGTTCTCATGTATTATTTGTGAAAAAGAAGTATGGTACTATGAGGATATGCATTGACTACCAACAGTTGAATAGAGTGACGATAAAGAATAAATATCCTCTGCCCAGAATCGATGATTTATTTGATTAGCTGAAAAGGGCTACTATGTTTTCAAAGATAGATCTGAGATCGGGATATTATCAGTTGTGAATAAAAGATTTAGACATTCCGAAAACTACTTTTAGAAAGAGGTACAGGCGTTATGAATTTTTAGTTATGTCTTTAGGACTAACGAATGCCCTGCAGTATTTATGGACTTGATGAACTGGATATTTAGGCCGTATTTGGATTGATTTGTCGTTGTGTTTATTGACGATATTTTGATTGATGAAACGGAACATGCCAAGCACCTGAGAATTGTGTTACAGACCCTGCGTGATAAGCAATTATATGCAAAGTTTAGTAAATGTGAGTTCTGGTTGCGCGAAGTTGTTTTCTTGGGACATAAAGTGTCAGCTGCGGGGATACGAGTTGATCCGAGTAAGCTTTCAGCTATTTTAGATTGGAAACCTCCAAGAAATGTGTCTGAAGTTCATAGTTTTATGGGTCTAGTGGGATATTATAAACGAATTGTGAAAGGCTTTTCGATGATTGCAACTCTGTTGACGAGATTGCTTCAAAAAGATGTGACATTCGAATGGTTAGAAAAGTGTTAGCAGAGTTTTGAACAGTTGAAAACATTGCTGACAGAGGCACTAGTGTTAGTTCAACCTGAATCGGGTAAAGAATTCATAGTTTATAGTGATGCATCGTTGAATAGTTTAAGCTGTGTGTTGATGCAAGAAGGCAAAGTTATAGCCTATGCTTCGAGACAGTTAAAACCACATAAAAAGAACCACCCGACGCACGATCTTGAATTAGCAGCTATTGTATTTGCATTAAAGATTTGGCGTCACTATTTATTTGGTGAGAAATTTATGATCACAAGATCTTAAAATATCTGATGATTCAGAAGGAATTGAATTTGCGACAACAGAGATGGTTAGAATTGCTAAAAGACTATAAATTAGTAATTGACTATCATCCAAGAAAAGCAAATGTTGTTGCTGACGCTTTGAGCCAAAAAACTTTATTCACTTTACGAGAAATGATTACTTAGATAGATTTGTGTGATGATGATTCGGTTATAGGTGAGTTAAAAGTGAAGCCATTGTTTATACAGCAGATTTGTGATGCCTAGAAAGTTGACAATGAAATGTTAGTGAAATGAGCTCAATGTGATTTGAATCCTGATGCAGAATTTCGAGTTGATGATGATGATTGTTTGAGATTTCGAAACAGAATTTGTATTCTGAGAAATCCAGAATTAATTCAGATGACTTTGAGTGAAGTTCATAACAGTCGTTTATCGGTTCATCCAGAAAGTACGAAAATGTACAATGATGTGAAATAGTTTTATTGGTGGCCTGGGATGAAACGGGATATCTTAGAGTTTGTTTCGAGATGTTTGGTTTGTCAGCAAGTCAAAGCTAAACATCAGGTACCTTCGAGCTTATTACAACCAATTATGATTCCTGAGTGGAAATAGGAGAGAATCACGATAGACTTTGTGTTGAGATTGCCCCTATTTTGAGAAAGAAAGATGCAATCTGGGTGATAGTTGACAAATTAACAAAATCAACTCATTTTATTCTAGTGAGAATGGATTACTCGCTTGATAAGTTAGTTGAATTGTATGTTTCTGAGGTTAGTTGAATTGTATGTTTCTGAGGTTGTGCGATTGCATGGGGTACCATTATCTATTGTGTCTGACAGAGATCTAAGGTTTACTTCGCGGTTTTGGAAGAAACTGCAATAGGCTTTAGGTACGAAGTTGCACTTCAATACTGCTTTTCATCCGCAAACGAATGGTCAATCTGAGAGGACCATTTAGATTCTCGAAGATATGTTGAGATGTTGTATTCTTGAGTTTGAAGGTACGTGAGAAAAGTACATGTCGTTGATTGAATTTGCATATAATAATAGCTTTCAATCAAGCATTAAAATGGCACCATATGAGGCTCCTTACGGTTGTAAATGCAGAACATTATTGTACTGGACTGAGCTTAGTGAGAATAAGATTTACATGGTTGATTTGATCAGAGAGACTAAGCAAAAAGTGAAAATGATTCGAAATAGTTTGAAAGCGGCATCAGATCATCAGAAGTTTTATGCAGATTTGAAATGAAAGATATTAAATTTGAGATCGATGATAAAGTGTTTTTGAAAGTGTCTCCGTGGAAGAAAATACTCCGATTCGGCAGAAAAGGCAATTTGAGTCCGAGGGTTATCGGGCCATATAAGATTATCGAACGTATTGGGCCGGTTGCTTAAAGATTGTTGTTGCCACCTGAGTGAGAGAAGATTCATAATTTGTTTCACGTATAGGTGCTTTGATGATATAGATCCGACCAATCGCACGTGATTGCCCCTACTGAAGTTGAGATTTAGTCTGATCTATCGTATAGCGAAGAACCGATTAGAATTCTAGCTCGTGAGATCAAAGAGTTGAGAAATAAAAAAATTGCTTTAGTGAAAGTGTTGTGGCACAGACACGGGGTTTAATAGGCTACGTGGGAGCCTAAGGATGCTATAAGAGAACAATACCCGAATCTATTCACTAGTAAGATTTTTTAGGACGAAAATCCCTAAGGGGGGAGAGTTGTAACGACTCGGTTTAGACCCTAGTCAAAATAGTAGTTTCAGAACCACAAATTTGAGGTAGGAGAAATAATTTAATATTATTTTTGATGTTTATTATATGTGATAAAATATGTGTGAAAGTTCTATGTGAAAATTTTATTGTTTGTGTGCCGATTTGTGAAAAAAGACCTAATCGCAAAAAATGCAAAAGTTGTGTGCTAGTAGTTAAAAGTGTTTATTTGATGTGTCTCTTTAAATGTGAGGTCCTTATGTTGTAAATGGGCCATTGAATTCATGAAATTACATGGTTGGACATTAGTTGGTGGATTATTAAATGTTTTATATTAAGGTTAAAATGGTAATTAGGTTATTAAGTAAATATTAAATAAAACAAAGACCAAATTCATGCATTCATCTTTGTTCTTACCGAAAATTGAAAGAAAAAGAAAAGAAAAAAAGAGTTAGGTAGGGTTCGACAAGCTCAAGCTTCAATTAGATCAAGAAAGGAGAAATTTGGACCTAGACCGAGGCAAAAACAACGTGCTCGATTGATCGACTAATCTTGTCATTCCTAAGTCTGAGGTAAGTTCGTGTATAATACGTGTTGTTTAAATAATGTTCATATGTGATGAAATGAATGGAAATGTGATTGTGGAGTTTGGTAACGTGAAATGTGAGTTTAAATATATGTGGCACTAAGTGTGCGTAAATAGAATCGTTACAGTGATGAATGGCACTAAGTGTGTGAGATAAAGTAAGCTTCGGCTGTTTTATTTGGCACTATGTGTGTAGTACCGAAACAAATTTGATTTAATGTGATGGCATTAAGTGTGCGACTTCATCGAACGTTTAAAGAGGATTGAATGAATTATGGTATCGAGCATTGAAGTGGTAAATGTGATATATAAATACGTGATGGTACAGGTATGTACAGAACCTAAGTGGTTGATGATATTGTGTATGAGATAGATGGAAGATTATGTGAATGAATGATGAGAAGATTTGGATTGAGTAACATTATAAATGCTTGTATATGAACATATAGGTATGAAAATAAGTAATAGCCATGGATGAGATTAAGTAGTGATGTGAATTGAATTAAGTGATAGTTAATTTTTGCATATTGAATTTGAATTGTTGAGTTAATTATGTTATATTACGATCTTACTAAGCTTTAAAGCTTACTGTTTAAAGTTTTTCTCTGTTTTACAGTGGCATTTAAAGCTAGCTCGGATCCGGAATCGTTAGTGACTCAATCACACTATTGGACATCTATTTTGGTACCTTTTGGAAATTGTATTTATGGTATATCGCATGTATAGGCTAGTGAGGTTGTGGAATGTTTTAAGATGTATAAATATTGCCATGTGATATGGCTTGGTAATGGATGAGACTTTGGATTGCTTTTGGTAAATGTTTTACTACGTGAAAATGGTGTAAGTGATGTGTATATATAATCTTTTGTGAATGACCATTATGGTATGCTTTGGTGGAATAGAAATGGTATGTTTCATACTTGATTTAGTAGTTGAGATGTGAATTATTTGTATGTTATTTGATGTTGGAATTGAACATGTAGGGATGACCCAAAATGGGTGGCAAATTTGGCCTTGTAAATGGCCTATAATTGCCCACACGAGTGAGCATATAGGCGTGTGTCTCGACTGTGTCTGTCACTGTCCCAATTTGAAACAAGTCAGATTTGGACACGGGCGTGTGACAGGCAGTGTAACCCGAATCAGTGTTGCACATGGGGTAAGACATGGTCTAAGACATGGCCGTGTGAGGCACACGGTCTAGCCACACGGGTGTGTGCCCTGTTTTTCAAAGAAAAATTTTAAAGTTTCGTAAAAACTTTTAAATGTAACCGGTTCAGTCCGAAACCATTTCTAAAGCATGTTTAAGGTCTCGTAGACTTTCTAAAGGGATTTTGAGTTATTGATTAAATATGATATGCTGATGTGTGAGCCATGGTGGTTTAAATGTTATGATTCTACCGGTAATACCTCGTAACCCTAGCCGGCAATAGATACGAGTTTAGGGTGTTACACTACCAGTACATCTTTTACAATTCGTTGTGTATCTTATCATTTCCCAAATAAACAGACATAGTACCATTGTGATCATTCATGTAAAATTTTCTGTATAAACTCTAAATTCTTCAGTACACGAACTCTGTTTCTGAATAACAGGCATTTATCAGTTCTACTCTGAAATTCTATATCAAAATTATTTCACACTATATTCATTTAATCTACAACTCATTATCACTTTTTTGGGTTTCACTAATCTGTTGTAGAAACATCGGTTAAGCTTTATACTCAGCTAAAATTGAGATATTATCAGACAATCATAATCGATATCCATGGCTTGCAAGGTATACAGAGATTTTCTACTTAGAACATTTGTGACCACATTCGCTCTTTCCAAGTGATATCAAGTCATAATCTTTCAACAACATTTCAACCACATATTCTATTTCAGATTCAAATATTTTAGCAACATCAGATACTTCAAGCTTTTTAATCGGTGAATATATGACATTTTTCACCAAACAAGAAATTTTGTCAGATTTCAATATAGAAACAATGGCTGTCAGTTCTAGGTCTTGTATCGAGTAATTCTTTTCATGTGGTTTTTGATTGTTTGAAAGCATAGGCTATTACTTTGCCTTACTGCATCAAAACACAATCTAATCCCATTCAATAGCTTATCACTGTAATAATAAATTCCTTACCCTATTCAGACTGAACCAGAACTGATGCTTCAGTCATCAGGGCTTGCAACTGATCAAAGCTTTACTAACATTTATCAGCTCATTCAAATCTTACATCTTTCTGTAATAACTGGATCATCAATGTAGCTATTTCAATTATTAACTTTGAAGTTTTGAGTTCTTCCAAAGCCATAACCATCAGATAGATTTTAAACCATAGTGCAATATTATTACTAACATTTCAACTGTATAGACAAAGCAACACTTCAACATCAATAGTGCACCTCAACTTTAAAGAGGGAAAACCAAAAGTGGCCCCAATAATAACCAATGCTGTAATACAGTTTCTATAATCTGTGATCTCTATCACCAAACTTCATGATCGAGTCAATATTTAGAATGGTAATAAATGTAATCACCTTCGACTAATGAATATCTTTCACAGATAAACCATGTTTGAATAATAAAGAGATTGATGATATCTCAGAGAAAATTCAGAATAATTATATAACACATACTCAGTTGAAACCACTGTGATAAAAACAATATAACTTGCACATTCACAATTCAGGGCTTCAATCATTAGAAGTAATAAATAACATCATATGAACCTTATCATTAAATCTTATATCAATCATGATGAATTAGAAAGCCCAAGTATGATAGAGCAATACCACTCATGAATTAACCAGACTTACAGTAATGTCATCTTTCATGATTTGCTAGTCATTCAATACAATGAATATTGCATCTGTACATGCACAATTTCATATGCCCCTGATAGTAACAGAACTTATAGAGTACCAAGGATGTTGCTGTAATATACTTAATTATAACAACCGTATTCAATATTTTTGCAATTTCATCACTATTCCACTAACATATATAGTCATCAATAATCTCACATCATTTAGTTCACTCGTGAAGCTTATTAGAAAGAAATTTTTAGTTAGCCTTTTCTGTAGATACCATATCTGAATAAGTCAATTTCTCATGAATAACTTCTTCCTTAACAATGACATCCATATTCTGAATAATCTTCAAAAAATCTAATATCTCTTTAATACCGTCTTCACTTATTAACCCGTTCTCATTTTGACTACATCATTAGTCATTTAGCTTTTGAACTCTTTAGTTCCACATTCATGAGCTTAATCCATAAAAATCTTGTAAATTTCATTGTATAACACTATACTGGTAAGGGGGTGGAGATCGTAAGCCTCAAAATTTAACTTTCATATACATGCTCATATAACATAACACTTATCATTTTCATGTACTATAACACATCTATCCATACCTTTTCGAATTCTATTCCATCATCAGTAACATTTTACTCAGATACTTGAGTATCTCTTCCAGAGTCATCGAAATTAGCTCGGTTAGAAAGCATCTCTGTCTATTTGTAAAACAATTTTCATCAGAGTCGGGAGATATCACACTGTCACAGGTTATATAATGGCATGAATTTTTAGACTCCACCTATGCCACGTTCAGTCCGAGAATCGACTAAATCGTAGCTTTGATACCACTAAATGTAACACCCTTAACCCATATCCGTCGCAAGAACAGGGTTTCAGAGTATTACCAAAACATTCAGAAAATTTATCAAAAATTCAAGTAAGTTACTATTCATTCACTGAGGTAATTCGTAATGTCCCTTAAATGGACCCTCGAGGCCCAATACGAGCATTAGAATCAAGTCGGGACTAAATCGGGAACTCGGAAAATTTTCTCGGAATTCTAAAATTTGCCAAGGTGTAGGGCTCACACACTCGAGTAGTCCAAAACATGCCAATGTGATCCTGGGACACGCCCGTGCTGCAGGCTGTGTTCAAAACTAGGTAGCTTTCTGACTTGTACCTCACGGCCATGCCACACGCCCGTGTGCTAGGATGTGTGGTTAATTAATTCAATTCGAATTAGGTGCAGGTTTCACACGGCCAAGACACACGCCCCGTGTCTCTATCCGTGTGCTTAATTCTGAGCATTCTGTTTCTCAAAATTAAGGTGCAGGGACATACGACCTAACCACATGCCCGTGTTACCAGGCCGTGTGTCACACACGGTCTAGACACAAGCTCATGTGGACAAAATAAAGCCATTCCTAGCTTCATTTCTCACCCCAACCTTTGCCATAATCCTACACCACATCTTGTATTCATAACCCAACAAAGCCAAGCATAATCCATCCATCATCATGGCATATCATTTCATGCATACATGTTTACAATCTTACCTTGGTTATGTCCTCATGTTAGACATAATTTGATCAACTACTTAACATATATGTGGCTAACATAATATGACATTACAAGTATATCAAAGCAATCATTACTAGTCATTCCAATGGCTAGATTACAAGCATCGATTATGTTTATATGCCAATGGCCAACATATCCTATACATGCCATTACAACTGTAATTGATTTACCATATTGTACCGACATGGGCCGATGGATAGTGTGAGTGATCTCCACGAGCTTCTAATCCAACAAGCTTCCGATTTACTCTACAATAGAGGAAAATAAAATGGGGTAAGCATAAAATGCTTAGTAAGTTCGTATAACATGGTACTTAACTTACCATTCATCCTATTTTGAGGTAACTATGTAAGGCATATTCACTTAATTTGACCTTAAGCCCTACACACATCCTTATTGCCCTTGTTAGTCATGTAATCCATGATAACATCAAGATGTGTATAAGCTCAATCAACAATCAAGTTTCCATGCATATATGCTTTCCACAACATGTATTCATTAAACATGTATATATTATCTCTTATTATTTCAAGTATAGTTTCATAGTAGTTCATTTCGAGTTCAGATCATTTCATGTAGGACTTTACTCATTTTATTCGAGTATTAAGGTCACCAAGTAGTAGTACACTCAATGTGTACAATTATATAATCAAGGATGAACACTCTCATCAAATAATATCCATGTATAATTATCATTTTTTTATATTTTCATACATCACTAGTCATGAATCATCATTTCCTTGTATTTCATGTATTCATGTCATATTTCATATCATATATATATATATATATCATTCCATGTCAATTTGTCTTAAACTCATATTTGCCCTTATCGGAGCTTTGCCTGTTGAATTTATTCGAAATACCAATGGATACATAGGTAGTACACTCGAGGTGTACGAATCAAAATCATCAATTCGTGTCCAATGGCACCCATAAGGTACAATTTCAGATAGTACACTCTCGAGCCATGTATATATAAACAACAGGATTACCAATCCAGACTAAATTCTTTTTACGTCATATGCTCTAAAGAGCTTGATTTGGATTACCCGTCCGGGCTAAATCCAATCCATAACATATGCTCGAGAGGATTTATATCAGGATTCCCTGTCTGGGCTAAATCCTATCAGAATTGAGGTCGAAGGATTACTCATCTGAGCTAAATCCTATCCACAACAAAAGTAGGACCTCTTGCATTTGGGAAATAACATATCCATCGATTTTCCATTTATTCAACCGAGATTTAAACACTTTTCAAGCATTATCGGGCATTTGATTATTTCATACCTCCGTAACATTTATGTAATTCATGTAAAACACATTCCACATTCATGTCAAGCATACGAGTAACATTTTATTCATTTACCATTTCATTGGGCATTTTCATTTATCGGGCTATATCGAGTAGGTGATCATTTCACATTTTTAGGACATTGATAAAATTAAAAAAAAAACAACATTTAAATCAAGCATAAAAACATATACAATTTCGTTACACGAACTGACATCGACAAATGTTCTTGTACATAAAATCTGCTAATCCGACATTTTCCTCATTCCTCATTCTAACTCCGAATTTGGTCTATTCAGATCAATACGAGTAAATTTAACATCAATTTATCATATTTTACATTAATATGGACTAAATTTTCATCCTAGGCAAAATTACTATCTTGCCATTAACTTTTCCAAAATTTCATTTTCATCCCTAGGCTCGAAAAATGAAACTTGTGCAAATTATTCCTATTCCAAGCCTAACCAAAGCCCCATTACAAATTTTACAGTATATGTATTAATAAAGTTTCATAATTTTTCATCAAATTTTATAACTTTTCATTTTAGTCCCTAAATAATGTTTTCATCAAAAATCTCTTTGTAAAAGTTGTTTATCTATCAATAATCTTTCATTTCCTACCATAAATTTCTAATTTCCAGCATATACATCCATGAACCATTTTCATACTTCGATAACTTTTCAAATTAATCCCCCAAGTAGAGAGATTAAGCTATCCTATTTTCCTTTTCCGTGTGAACTTCACATATAGTCAGTCCACTAATTGTGGTATTGGCCCCAAAATTTTAAATTGACAAAGTAGACAAGTGGTCCTACTAGCAAGATTCCGTTAAAAATCAGTTAACCTAAGAATGTGCTCCTCTCCTTGGAGGTAAACTATTTTGAATGTGATTAAATTATTAATAGGTTTATGTTTTGGTTATTTAAATTTAAAAAACTATAAAATAATCATTGAATTATTTGAAAGTTTTATTTAAGTCACTAAGTTATTAAAATTATTATTGTACGGCCTACTCGTTTGCACCATATACACCAATTAAAAACTCTCATTCCTCTTCTCTTTTATAGCTTAGGTTATTTTTCTTGAAACACCTTTGAACATCAAGCATTTGTGAACCAAAATCTAAGCAATTTTCTTCTCCAATATCTGACATTGCGTAACAGCCTGTTTTCAGTGAAATCGAAATAGTGGTTTCGGGACCACAAATTCGAGTTAGAAAGAACAATTATCTTATTTTCTTTTTTGCATGGTCTGCATTATGATAGGAATAACTTATGAAAATTTTATTAAGAAAATTTTACCGATATCATGTTCAATTAGGAGGAAAGGACCAAATTGCATAAAGTGCAAAAGTTGAATTCTAGTAGCTAGAAGGATCAAATAGCTATGTAATTCAAAATTTGAGGTCCTTATAAGGCAAATAGTCCATTAAGAGAAGTTAGTAGACATTTATGATGATTCATCCATGGAAATTTAAGAAAATAAAAGGACTAAATTGAATAGTGAAAAAATAAAAGATGATAATTAAATTAAAAGATAAAATATCATTTTATATCATCACCTTCCCCAAAATTTTCTATGGAAACCCTAGCTAAGAGAGAGAACTTCAAGCAAGCTTAATTGGGTAAGTAATCATGTCCCATTTTTAGTACTTTTTACATTTTTGATATCGTAATAACCTAATCTATCTATTTTGGGGATCAATTTGCAAAGTTATCAAAGTAATAAAATTTTTCCATGGATGAGTATGCTGAAATTTTGAAATTTATGGTAAAAAATGAAAGGTTGTTGATAGATAAACAACTTTTGTAAAGGAAATTTTCATGAAATTGTGATTTAGGGACTAAATTGAAAATGTAAAATTCATAATTTTTTTTATTTTTTGTGAAACACATGGACTGTTATTGTTATATGAAAAATTTGGCTAAGCTTGGAATAAGGATTAAATTGCATGAATTTCATTTTCGAGCCTAGGGACGAAATTGGAATTAATTAAAAGTATAGGGGCAAAATGGTACTTTTCCTAAAATGTAAATTTGATTGAATTGAATATGAATTGTATTAAATTGAGTTAAATTTACTCACATAGCTTCGGATAAACCTAGTACAAAATTGGATTGAGGAAAATAATAAGTATCGGATTAGTAGATTTTCGTATACGAACGAGTGTCGAGGTAAGTTCATGTAACTAAATTGTATGTTTATATGTAATAATTGAATTGTATGTATGTGATTGTCATGTATATGAAATTGATTGAATATTCAATAATGCCCGATAAGTGTTAAGTCCCGTTTGAACAATGAAAATCTATGGACACCAGTTTCCCGTATTGGTTGTGACTTGCATATGTTTTAGACACACCATAGCTCAAAAGAGCATCCTGATATAAGCCCTCTCGAGCTTCTCGTTATATGGTTCTCATGAGCTTCCCGTTAATAGCTCTTCGGAGCATCCCGATAGGTTGTGATCCTACATGTGTTGTGGACACACCTTAGCTCTTATGAGCTTCTTGACTATAGGCTCTTCGTGAGCTTCCCATTGAATTGGCTCTTTTTGAGCTTCCCGATATGGCTCGTTTAAACTTCTCAATATATGGCTATCTAGAGCTTCCCGATTTATGGATCTTCGAAGCTACCCGTGTCTCACACGAGCTTCCCGGTTATGGCTCTTAGGAGCTTCCTGTTATATAGCCCGAATAAGCTTCCCGTTACATGGCTCACATGAGCTTCCAGTTTTATGCTCGAGAGAGTGCTTCCCGATTGTGTGCTTTAATGAGCACCCCCGAATATGAATTGACGAATCACTGTTTCATATACCTCGTGTGTACTACCCAGGTATCCATCGATATTTCATTGATTCAACGGACAAAAATCCTAACATGAGAAAATATGAGTTTTAAAATGAATTATTTCTTGAATATCCTACATATACCTAGAAATCGTTAAACGATGAGCTCATCTCTTTTTTCTTAATATTCATATGAATTTCATGACTAACTTGTTTGATGAGAACATGTGTTTAGGCAATTAGCCAAATTGTTTTGGATGCATGTTTTGTATACTATTTTAAATGAACATGATTGGTAAGTTAAATTCTTGTTATATGAACTTACTAAGCATTAAATGCTTATTCGGTTTTTCTTTACTCAGTTTTATAGTACTAGGAAGATCGTGAAGGTTGGACCTTGGTTGGAGACACATCACACTATCCCTCGGATTTCTCGGTATATAAAGCAAGCTAACTTTTGGTATAATGGCATGTATAAGCTAAGTTAGGCATAATGATAAAATATTTTGGTTGTAACTAGCCATTGGAATGGCTAGTGTAAGGCATATTTTGATGTAATTATATAAAGCCTTATCAAGTTTGATGTGTGATAAAATGGTGATATGATGGGAAGTATACAAACCCATTGATGAATGGTTTTGAATTAGCATAATTGATAAAGTATGCCTATAAGCATAAATGTGTTTTTGGTAAGTTTAAACACTCGAACATATGAGATAATATGTCATGCATAAAACTTGGTATTAGCATTGATTTGAGGGTTATGAATTGGCTTGTGAATGTGTTTGGATGATGTAGGTGAAAGGCAAATTGGGTGAGAAAAGTGGTTAAAATGGCCTAATTTTTTGTCCACACAGCAGAGATTCGGCCGTGTGTCTCAGCCGTGTGTGACACACGGTCATGTGCACGGGCGTGTGGTTTGGCCGTGTGTCCCCTGCACCTAATTATTGAAAATTAAATTGTTCACAATGCCTAGCACAGCAGGCGTGTGACCTAAGTCAGAGAGTTACACGGGTATTGATACGGGCTGGGGCACGGCAGTGTCCCTCACATTGAATGCCCACACGGTCTGGGACATAGGTGTGTCACTTGGCCATGTGAGCCACACGGCCTAGCCACACGGGAGTGTGTCCCCTGTACCTAGGCAAAATTTTGAAATTTTGCGAAAAATTCTCTGAGTTTCTGGATTAGTCCCGACTTGTTTCTAATGTGTATTTTGGGCTTCGAGGGTCCATTAAGGGACAATATGATTGTTTATCATTATTTTTAATATGAATAGTAAATGTTATGAATTAAATTATTCTGGTCTGTAAACTCTAGTAATACTCTGTAACCCTATTTTGGCAACGAATTTGGGTTAGGGGTGTTGCACATTGACCATTAGATTGACTTAAATCTAAGGTACATTCTTCTATTTGTCGATGGGTAATGATCCACCATACGGATTGTTGAATTTTTGTTTAGAGCTCGCTAGCCAGACTTTTTTTAAAAAGAAAAACTTAATAGCCCAATAACTTAAATGAAAACTTTCGAATAATTCAATGATCTTTTTGTAACTTTTTGAAGTTGAATAACCAAAATGTAAACTTACTAATAGTTTAATAACCTTAACGTAATTTACCCATAATTTATACTATTATTTAAAGGTTGATTGGACTGAGTTTCAACTCATATAAAAATTATTCTAAACAACATATTTTTATAAAATAATAAATATTGATATGATGATAATTTTATCCTTTAATATATTTAAAGAACTATCATTTTATATTTTATGTAAAATCTAAAAATGTGGATTTCAACAAATAATTTTATATTTAATATTTTAACACCATTTCAACCAAAGTCTCATTTATTTTTAAAATTATTTTTTACAAATATACTTAATATATAAATTTTTTCACTCATGTCATTTGTGTGTTATGATCTAATGTCCATTATATATTTTTGGCTAGAAGTACATTTTTGTTATTCAAAATAAAATAATATACATTTTTTATTGAAAAGAGGCATAGCCTAAAACACGGATGCTATGTTTGGTAGAAGTATTAATTTTTACATTTTAGCATATGAGTGAATAATAACTAATTAAATTGGTAATATTTAGTCCATCACATCTGTAACACCCCTAACCCGTATCCGTCGCCGGAATAAGGTTACAGAGCATTACCAAAGTTTACAGATCAATTACAGAAAATTTGTTATCATTTACTGTTCATACCGAAACCAATTATATTGTCCCTTCTATGGGTCCTCGAGGCCCAAAATATGCATTAGAAACAAATCGAGACTAATCAGAAGCTTAGAGAATTTTTTGCGAAATTTCAAAAATTTTCCTAGGTGCAGGGACACACGCTCGTGTGGTCAGGCCATATGGCTCACACGGCCAATGACACGCCTGTGTCCTAGGTCGTGTGGGCATTCGATGTGAGGCTCATGACCATGTCCTAACCCATGTAACTCTCTGACTTGAATCACACGACCAGCCACATGCCTGTGTGCTGGGCCGTGTGTACAATTTAATTTTCGAAATTTAGGTACAGGGGCTACAAGACCAAGATGCACACCCGTGTGCTAGGCCTTGTGTCTCACACGGCTGAGACACACGCCCGTGTCTCTACCCATGTGATCAATTTTGAGCATTCTATTTCTCCGTTATTAAGATGTAGGGGACACACGGTTGAGATACACGGCCGTGTGTCTACCCGTGTGGACGAAAATAAGTCATTTTCATGACCACTTTCCTCACCCAAATTTGCCTTCAACATACAATAACACTTCAATATATTCACCAACCAATTTCAAGAGATTAAAACCAAGCCAACTTTAACATTACACATGATATATCATCACATGCATTCATGTATTCAAACTTACTTTTTTTGTAAAACTTATATGTTTATCATAATTCAATGTAACCATTCCAAACACACATGTATTGATCATGATATAACCTCATATATATAAATATTAAATATACTATCACTAGCCATTCCAATGACTAGAATATAAAACAACTACTTACATGCCAACATTGGCCAAATTAGCCTATACATGCTATTATACAAAAATAAGTTTGCTATTTATACGAAAACGAGCTAAAGGATAGTGTGATGATACTCCATTAGATTCCAACCTTTATGAGCTTCCGAGCACTATAAAACAGTGAAAAGAAAGCCAAATAAGCATTTCAAATGCTTAGTAAGTTCGTATAACAGAAAATTAAACTTACCAATCATTATCATTTAAAATAAGCATACAAAACATGGATTCAAATTGTTTTGGCCATTTGCCTAAAACATATAATCTAAAGAAATTTGTTAGTCATATAGTTCATGTAAACATCAAAAAGCAAGGATAAGCTTATCATGTAATTACTTTCATAAATATGTGTTTTTCAGGTCATGTTTCCATATAACATATACATTTCCATGAAAAATCCATCTCAAATTCGAGTTTAACTGTAACTCCCCAATTTTCTTATTTCTGACTTTTATAAATTTGTAGTACAAATCTGTATCTACTTCAGTGGTTATGTGTTCTGGGTGTGTGTAGGAGGTCCCAAGTTCAAGCTATGACTTGGGCAAAATTTTTGTTTTTATATGAATAAATCCTTATCTTTTGCCAGTAGGCTTATAAGGAAAAGTGTGTAATAACATATCAGAATGGGCCCGCTGGTCTGGTGGTTAAGTGGAGTGTGAGTGTGTTGGAGGTCTTGTGTTCGATTCCCAGGGACGGCAATGGATAGTATTTTTTGCAGCAAAATTCAACTAGAGTTTGAGTTTTACTAAAAATTTAAGTAGTGGGGAGTCGGTGGAGAGAATTGAAGGAGTTTGAGTTGGGGTTTATCAGAAAATCCAAGTCTAATTACTCTATTTATTTTTTTCAAAATTTGACTTTTCCCCTTCCTTTTCCTCTCCACCTTGCTGCTAAAATTCTCCCCCATCTCTTCCCTTTTTCGTTTTCCTTTTCCATTAACTCGTTTGGTTTTGTACAACGTCGGCGTGCTCGGTAAGTTTTTGCCTATGTTTTATCCTGGATGTGTTCTTGGACAAGTAAATTAAGGGAAGTGTTCATTTGATTGTTAGGAATCAATCAAGGGGCTGGAGATTAGCCATTAGTAGTGTGAGGTTGTAAAGTCCTTGCTGTTCGTTCGGAGGTAAGGTTTTTGGTTGATTGAAGGATGTTTATCGCGTTACAATTTTGGTTAATTTTTGTTAATGTCGCTGAACGTGGGTTTTTGGATTATCGAATATAGGTTCTGGAGTGCTCGGGAATCGTTTTAGCTTCAATCGAAACCAGGTGTGTACCGAATCGCAAGAAAATACATTTTCGATAAAAGCCAAAAACTTTTCTGTCCATAAGGCCGTGTGGTAGGCCGGTGGTAGGCTATGTGCAAGGTTGTGAGCCACAACACGGCTGTGTGATCGACGAGGCCGGGCCGTGCACGCATAACACGACCATGTGATGGCCAAATGAGGCCGTGTGTGAGACACAAGCTCGACTAATTAGGTCGTATGGGCCACACGAGAATGTAGAATTCTAGGCTAGGTCGTGTGATCCACATGGCCAAGGCCAATTTGGACCGTGTGGGCCCACACGGGCAGGCCACAAGGGCATGTGAGCCATTTTTTTGAAGAGTTCTGTAAAGTTGCACGGGTCACCTAAGTCGACTGTAGACCTACTGTAGGGTCGGTAAGTATTACTTAGACCCCTATAGGAGTGATCTGTTTGTCTGATTTCTGTACCAAGCATGAATTACGATATCTGAATGTATGTACTTTTAATTGCATAATAGCATGACATCCTTTGTATGTTGCATTGCATCAGGGTGGGTTAATGATATTTGGAGGAAGTATCTAAAAGGCTCTTACGCCTGTTATCTGGCAGCTCAGCTGCAAATTTCTGATTATGTGCCGCATTTCAGTACAACATGGTGTGTAGGGTTGGGTGGGTTGATTTTATCTCCACATGGTGTGTAAGGTTGGATGGAGTTAGAATGTAGAGGCTGGTGTGTAACACCCTTAACCCGTATCTGTCGTCGGATTAGGGTTGCAAGGCATTACCGAACATAGCACAAGTCACAACAAATATTTACTGCTCATATAGTCAAAACCGAATGCATTATGAGTAATGCATTATCGTAGTATATTTAAACAATCTCATGCATATCTTAAATCCATTAGCCAATTTCTCATATAAACATTTTTCATCAAATAACAAAGTTTACTATTCATGTGGTCATTTAAAATTCATTAATCGAACATGCACATGCTCATTATTAATTTACTAAAGCAAGTTATCAAATACCAAAACTAGACATACATATGTTTTTGTATAGAATTTTTGCTTGACCGAATTCAAGATATACTACTTGCACACACATCCAAGCATGACATAGATCATATTATCTAGAAGAACATAATTGAACCAAAAATACCAAATATGTCTTCCATAGTTTGAAACACCTAAATTTGAACTTAATATACATACACATATATAAACCATATTCGAATATGTCAATCCAAATACTTAACTTATAATTTCACCACTTGCCCGAATATACATTCTACCATATAAAGTAATTCTCCAAGTTGATTTGTGTTTCAAATTTATGCATCTCATTAGTAAGTATTCATCAATCCCTAACTCAAACATATTCAAATACTACAAATATCAATTTACCAAATACACAACTTATAAAACTTTAAATGATACCTCATATCAAAACATATACTTATACTTGTGCATATAATGTACTCTCATCACAACCATACTTATAATCTAAGCATGATAAACACATAATATGATTAAGAACATTTAAGCATTAGTCCATTCGGCATAAAAATCAAGCCATTTTCGCATGGCTTATATTTACATCTTCAAAACATTATCTAAGTACATTATCTAAGTAATTAACTAGCCTATACATGCCTTAAATTCAAAACCCAAGCTTTAAAAGTACCAAAATAAGTCGATAGTGTGGATGACTTCGAAGACGATCCCCGAGCTCGTAGCTAACAACCAAAATCTATAAAACAGAATAATAGAACACACAAAGTAAGCTATCTTAGCTTAGTAAGTCTTAAGCAAATATAATAAATCAATTGAGCATTCAAATAATTTAATCCAATCACTTTATGACATTGATGTAATAACATAGCACCAATAAACAATTATAGACGAATGCTGATATACTTGCTTGACATAACATTTATATCTTAACAACCTCAAAATATCTCCGTCATGCCTTAAAAATACAAACTTATCAATTACATATAATTTGTTATGTTTCCGTATACAACCGATTAAATAAATACTAAATACATATCAACCATTTATAACCAAATATACATATATAATAATATCCATTAAACTTCACATGTATACAATTATATAATATCTATATAATATCATTTTATCCATATCTATAAGGTCGAATAGACAAAAGCACATTGTTAATTCACTAGTTCAATATACATTACATGTATATTTACCCATTTGGTCGAATTTAAATGACAAGTCCATGTTCACATCTAAAGTCAACTTTCAATATATCATATTCATCATTTATAAGGCCGAATACCCTTAATAGAATTTTACAAATATACCTCAATTGTATCACATACCAATAGTATCAATCGTAATATACTAACTTACCTTATCTCGTACAACCAATAGGCTTTTATGTACCTGAACAATTAGCTCATTTACTGTATTCAAAATTCCACATCATTAATAATCCATTGAAGCATATACTTATAAATAATTACGGCATAAAGCCTGATAGGCATAAAGCCTGAAACACACACATCGACACTAAGCCTGCTAGACCCGAGGTCTGATATTCAATCATCGGCAATAAGCCTGCTAGGCATAAAGCCCGATTAAGTTCACCAGCCCAAGGCTTGCTAGGCTCAAAGCCTGAATCATGATACTTTTAATCTGTCTCACACAATTCGTTTCATATATCGATTCACTTATACACATTTCGAACTCATTGTACGAACATTCAAATAACATATATCAATCGAATAATTTAAACAAGTCAAACTTATACTTACCACATTCAGCTAATTCAATAATATAGCTACAAAATTTCCAAAAATCAGCATATTCTAGGTTACGTACATAATTTCTCGATGTTTTATTGCTTAAAGACTTACCTCGAATATCGACGGACAACAAAAATCGGTTATTCGACTATTTTAGCTTTTCCCCGATCCAAATCGATTTTCTTTGGTTCTTGATCTAAACATGTTCAAATTAAGCTCATTCAAATATATTTACATTCAATTTAATCCAAAAACACATAAATGGGAAAATTACCATTTTGCCCTATTATTTCATACTTTTTACAATTTAATCCTATTTGCACAAAACACAAAATACACAAAATTTGAATAAACACCTTAAGGGCCGAATATTTCTAGTCTTCATACAAGTCCATGTATTTCATTTATTTCATATTTTAGTCCCTCAAAAATTTATTTTTATAATTTAGTCCAACATACTCAATTTCATCAAAAATTCAAATACAAAACTTGTTAATCTAACACATATTTATCATAAATCATCCTCAAACCACATAAACATCAAACTATCATCAATGGCTCAACTCAAAATATTCATCAAACTCAAAAATTAAAGCATGGGTCTTGTACATTTCATAGCAACGATCTCAAAAACGTAAAAATTATCAAAAACCGAACAAAAACTAACCTTTAATCAAGCTTGAAGTTGGCCGAACCTAGCTAAGTTTTAGTTCTTTTCTTTTTCTTCACTTTCAGCAAAGAAAGATGAATAAATGAATGATGTTTCTCTTTCATATCATGTTTTATTATAATAAGTTTAATATAATGTTTAATAATTAATAATAACATTTATAATATAATTTCACATCATATAATCACTTAAACTTACACATGCCGTCCACTATAACTTAAAATGGGCTAATTGCCCTTTAAGGACCTCACATTAAAAAGCCACTATCAAATAAGCACTTTACACTTTAATTAGTAGCTTTTATACTTTACGCGATTAAGTCCTTTTTGTTTAATAAAGCACACAAACAATCAAATTTTTATACGAAACTCCCACACATACTAATTCACATATAATTAACACAGAAAATAATATTTAAAAATTTTTAGACTCGGATTCGTGGTCCCAAAATCACTATTCCGATTAGGGTCAAAACTGGATTGTTACATGGTGGGTAGGATTTTGATATTCTATTCTGTTCTGTATATTATGTATCTAAGTGCGCTTAGGTCCACACCGATTCTGTAATGGGCTCAGACTTGAACTGTAAATGTATGACTATTTTTGATATTATGATGTGTGAATGTTTTCTGTGGGGATTACATACTGAGTTTGCGAAAACTCACCCTTTTCTGTTTAATCTATTTAGGTAATCCCCAACTTTAAACGGATTGGTGCAGCGGAGGACTCGACGGTGACCCTCACGATTTTTATACTTATTTTATGGTTTTGATGATATCTGGAAAAGTTTTATGTAAATATGGTCTTTACGTATTTTTTTGAATTTGAGATTTGCAACGTTTATGGTTTTACCGTTAGCAGTAGGAAAGCTCGAGTTTTCAAAATAAACAAATGTTTTACCAAAACACCACGATTACGCAAACTAATTTAAATGCTTTCGCGAAATATAAATATTTTAGAAAATGGACAATGTTTTGGACATGGATAATGATTGAAACAAACGACACGTTTTGAAAGTAGCAGAAGATAATGAAAAAATGGTCTTATCGTAAGTATGTTTTCAGACACACTACCATGTGACACCGCCAGATTTGACCATAACGTCCAGGCTGGATTTGGGGTGTTACATTAACAATGTTAAAACCTTGCCCGTTGAATTTATTGAAATATCAATGGATACACATGTAGTACACTTAAAGTGTACAAAATTGTAATCCGTCAATTCATGTTCAGGGGTACTCATTAAAGCACATAATCAAGAAGTATACTCTCGAGCCATATAATAGGATGCTCATGTGAGCTATGTAACAAGATGCTAATCCAGGCTATAACAGGAAACTCATAAGAGTTTAATATAGGAAGCTCATTGAGCTTAACAGGTAACTCCGAAGAGTTATTATCAAGGAGCTCCAGATAGCCATTTAACAGAAAGTTTAAGCGAACCATATCAGGAAGCTTTGAGAGCCACATAACAGGACACTCATAAAGAGATGCGTTTGTGTCCGCAATATATGCAGGATCACAATCGATCAAATCATATAACAGGACATTCACAAAGAGCTACGGTAGTCTACAACACATGCAAAATCACTACCAATCAGGATGCTCGGAGGAACCATATAATGGGAAACTCGAGAGGGCTTATAACAGGATGCTCATTCGAGCTATAACGTGTCCGCAACATATGCAGGGCTATAATCAATACAGGAAATCATGTATCCATCGAATTTCATGATTCAAACGGGATTTAACATTTATCAGGTTTTGTCGGATTTATATTCAGTTTCATGTATAAGGCATTTATACAATTCACATACACAACATCCAATTAGAGCATATAAATATACACATTTTAGTTACAGGAACTTACCTCGACACTTATTCCCTTTTAAAAATCTACTAATCCGATACTTTTTCATTTTCTCGATCTAACTCCTTATTTGATCTTTCCAGATCTATATAAATGAATTTTAACATCAATTTAATACATTTCATACTTAATTCAATTCTATTTACTTCCTAGGCAAAATTACCATTTTGCTCCTAGACTTTTCATAAATGATAATTTCATCCTTAGGCTCAGAAAATGAAATTCATGCAATTTAATCCTTATTCCAAACCCAATTTTTACATATAATAATAACAGCCCATGAATTTCAAAAAAATCAAAATTTTTCTATGGGTTTTACATTTTTTCAATTTAGTCCCTAAATCATAATTTCATCAAAATTCTTTTTGTAAAAGTTGTTTATCTATCAACAACCTTTCATTTTCTACCATAAATTTCAAAATTTTAGCATATTCATCCATATAAAAATTTCAATACTTTGATATCTTTACAAATTGATTCCAAAATAGATAGATTAAGTTACTATGATCTCAGAAATATAAAAATTACTAAAAACGGGACAAGAATGCTTACCAATTAAGCTTGCTTGATTTCTTTTCTCTTAGCTAGGGTTTCCATAAAAGTAATTTGGGAAGATGATGAAATAAGATGATATTAGTCTATTATCATCTTTATTTATTTCAAATTCCAATTTAGTCTTTTTCTTTTTCTAATTTTCCATGGATGATTCATCAAAAAATATCTACCAACTTCTCTTGATGGTCTAATTACCATGTAAGGACCACAAATTTTGAATTCTATAGCTATTTGATACTTATAGCTACTAGAACTGAACTTATACATTTTATCCAATTTAGTACTTTTCATAATTAAATATGTAATCGGTAAAATTTTCTTATCAAAATTTTTATATAATATTCCTATCATAATGCAGATCATGCAATAATATTAAAATAAATTTTCTTTCTGACTCGGATTTGTGGTCCCTAAACCACCGAAAACGGCCTGTTACAACATCTCTTATTTTTAAGAAAGAGAAAGAAAAATTTTCGCTTATTTTTTACTGTGTTTGTACTTATCTTTTTAAATCTAAATTTAAATTTGTACTAAATATTATTTAATTTATGACTAATTATTATAATACATATGTAATAAATAAATAAATATTTTGCTCATGCTATTACATAAAAGAGAAGAATACAAAACAAAACTCTTCTCAGATTCCATTTTTACTTTTAGTACTTTCGAAAATAAAATGTAAAGATTTAGGATTGAGGTTCAACTCTACTAGAGACCGAAACTAGTTATTCCCTAAAAAAATCAATCCATGTCTAAATCAAGCGCCCAAATCAAATCAAAATTCTCTCTTTTATCATTGCATCATCGAAGATTACTTAATCACAACGTTTCATTTACATAAAATTTAACACTTACAGCTTATTTGGTTCGATGGAATGGTAGTTATTTCATTCTGTCATTATTCTGGGCGCTACGGTAATTCACTTATTTGGTTCAACGTTAAGTGATTTTGCAAAATTCTATTGTACATTTATTCCCTCAACTCTTGTAGTAGGAATTCAGTAGTGAGAGCTCTGAATAGCTATTCAAACTCCCACTGTGTAAAATAAACAAAAAATGTTATTTCTATCTCAAATCCGGGAATCACAAATCAAAGTCAAATTAATATTTTTTACTTTTTTATTTTAAATTAGACCAAAAAACAAAAACAAATTCTCTGAGCTTCAAGGGAATATAGGAAGTTGGATGTTGAGCTTACAAATCTAAAATGAATAGATCATAAGTTTTTTTAATAATAATAATAGGGAGTCAGAGATGAACTAATGAAGCGATGACCGATGCATGTAGTGACGATTGGCGGTGCATGTAGCAGTTCTCAAAATTGGCTTTTTTGGGTTCTTGAATGAAGAATAATAGAAATATTAGGAAGATGGAGAAGGAATGGGATCAATAGGAACAAGCTAGAGAGAATAGAAATGGAGAAAAAATGAGGACGATCAAACTGGCAAGTGAGAACGTGCTTTTTTAGAACCTTTGAATGACTCTACTCCATTAATGAAATTTGATGATTGAAAAAAAAAAAAAATAGAGAGATGAGAAAAATGGAAGGGAATTGGTAAGAGAGGAGAGCCTTGAAAAAAAGATAATGGAGGATTAAATGAGGGGGCGGGGGAGAACATTGGAAAAACATAATGGAGGAATAAATGGGAGATCATAAGTAAAAGAAATTATCTATTATAATTTTTAGTATTGAATTATTAATATTTTAATATATTAAATCTTTAAATATAATATTTTAAATATTTTAATATGAAAATAATTATATACCTAAAATATTTTTTTAGATTATTATTACATTTCTATTCTACTCCATTTAACTAAACAATTGATTATTGATTATAATTCTATTTCATTACGAGAAAGGATTGAATGAAACAATGGCATACATTATCAGATCCTTTCCAATAGATTTATGCCACATCAGTATTTTTATCCTGAATTTCAACATTTTATCCTAAATTTCAAGATTTTAATTTGGATTTGATTTTTTTCAAGATAAAAATACTAAAATTCAGGATAAAAATACTGATGTGGCATAAATCTATTGAAAAAAATCTGATGATAATGTGGCGTTACTGTTTCATTCAATCCTTTCCCATTTCATTCCAGTTATATTCTATTGGATCTTTATTATATTACAAATTTATTCTATTCTAGTAAACTAAATTTGTCGTTACTGTTTTTTCTGTGAATTCTTCTTGTTTTTTTCTATAATCCCATACCAGTTCCATTGCAAAAGCAGAAATACAAACCGAAATAGACCGGCAAAAACCACTTCAAGGGACGCTATGATGAAATGTCTCTGAGGGGATAAACCAGCTGTAGCTATTGCCAGTGCTCGCCCATCAAGCTTGCAGGGGATGCTAAAACTTCCTGATTTAATGCCTTGTATTGTTATCTTCCCAACTTCTTCGGCTTTCATTTCCGCAGATGTGCTCGATATAATTTTGGTGATTTCCGGCATTGTTTTCCTTGCTTCAAAATCACAAATGTGGATGGTTAATTAATGCAATGAAAATTTTAATTAATTGATTGATTTTGTAGAAAATAATTATATTAGAAAAAACTCTAACCTTGTTCAGCTCCCGGAGTTTCAGTCCAGGGACGGAAAATTAAAGAAAGATGGATGTTATTCTCCAAAACTTCTTGTTGCAATGCTTCTGCTAATCCTCTAAGCCCAAATTTAGCGGCTGAATATACCGCAAAACCATATGTACCCACCTATATTTATTATATAAACCCACTTAAAATGGCTAAAAATAGCTACAAATATATTTTTTTATTTTTCCAAATGATTGTAAGAACCAATCAAGGCTAATATCTCATTTATTTTTTAAAAAATGTTTTTATGTTTTTTTTAGTTTCTAAAAAGAAAATGGAACCGGGACAGAATTTATGCAAAAATTATAATAACAGAGAAGATTATTATTATTAAAACCTAAAACGTAACAACTAAGCTACAACTAAACCTGGCCGGCCATTGAAGACATAAGAGCAATGGAGGCTGGTCCCTTGTCTTTTCTATCCTTCATCAACGGCAAAGCTGCTTTGATGACATTGAAGCTTCCCATCAGATTCACATCTATCATCTTCTTCATCACGTCTAGTCCTTGGGTCTCAAACTCCTCAACGTAATACACCCCATGGTTAACTACTAGAACATCGATACTGCCAGCCTCGTTTATCGCACGCTCAACGGCATCGTAGTCACGAACATCGGCACTAAAGATCGAGACCTCGACTTCATAGGCTTGACAGATTGATTCCTGTGCTTTTTGGAGCTGGTCAACGGAACGAGCCAAGAGGGAAATACGCGCTCCCTCCGATGCAGCTTGTTTGGCTATGGCTAGCCCGATGCCCATTGAACCGCCTGTTATGAAAACGTGTCGGTTTTTAATAGGTATGTTAATGGGCCGGGGCCGAACGATGAAGTAGAGGAGGAGGAGAAGGATTGGTAGGAGGAGAAGACCGAAGAGCACCATCGAAGTTTAATTTGTTTTAGGGAGAGAAATCATTAAGGTTAAACAAGTATCTCTCTATATATAGGGTCTAACATTATTTACCCTTTTTTCCTTGTATTCGGGAATAATACGCAAGTTTTAAGCATAAATCTCAAAGCTGGTGTTGTACTGTAGTCTAGCAATTAAGCTTTAATAAACTCGATGATCTTTGGATGCTAACAGAATGCCTGGGCCCTAACAGAGAATCAACACTAATCATGATTGCAAACATTGGGTTTATCTTCGTTTGGCTGTCCCCTTCATCTGTTTTTCAGTGAAGGATACGAAATTCCATCCTTAGAAAAAATCGGAGCTTCCTTATAACCTCTAAGTACGTTGTGGTTTGACCTAATGCGCTAATTCTAACATGCTTTTCGCCTGCAGGCCCCAAATCCCTTTACCTGTAGGTCACTGTTAGAGTAATATGTTAAGAACGTGTATATTGACTAGCATGTATGGTGAGCTGTCAGTATATATTAATTTCATTTGGTTGAAGCAATCAAGAGAAAGGATAGTATCAAATAAAATATTATTTCTTTTTAATAATTTTATGTCACATTAATAATTTTATCTTGAATTTTAAGATTTTAATTTGGATTTAATTTTTTCTAAGATGGAAATATTAAAACTCAAGATAAAAATACTGATGTGGCATAAAACTATTAGAAAAAGGGATACAGATAACGTGGCGTTACTGTTTCATACAATACTTTCCCAACAATTAAAATTTATCTAATTAGTTGAAGTTCTCTTTATGATTCTAACTTGTAAAGTGAAATGACAATTAATTAATGACAGGTGTAGAGAAGTAGTTTGATTTGAATTATAATAAAAGGTTTTAAGGTAAAAAATTATTAAAATTTGAATCTTTAAAAATAGTGTTCTCTATTGAGTCTTTATTGACAAAAAAAAAAAATCAACTAGGCCCTTCTATTAACAGAAATTATTAATTAGTTAATGGATTTAATCATTAAAGGTGTTGACATGGCTTCATCAAGAGATGACATGTGGTAGGATGTTTACATGGCATGCTATATTAGCAAAATAATTTCATTTTTTTAAATTATAAAAAGTAATTCAAAAATTATAACTGGAATGAACTTGGACAAAACATTGTCCAGGTTCATTTGAATTTGGACAACCATTTGCCAATATTATTCTATATGAGTTCAAAACTAAAAAAATATTAATAATTATTTAAAATTATAAAAAGTCAAATTTTTATGAAAATAATTTATTCAAATAATTTTATATTATATAAAATTATAATAATTTTAATAATAATTTATATATACAAAATTTGAATATAAAATTATTAATTCAAAGTTGCACTAATAATTTTATATTCAAATGTTGTATATATAAGTTATTATTAAAAAAAAGTACTAATAAAATTTGTTGGATTTTTATATATAATATAAAATATTCGAATATATATAAATTATTTGTATAAAATTATTGGTTTTTTAAAAAATTTAGAATTTTAAATAATTATTAAATCTTTTATACTTCTTTTAGTGTTGAACTCAACTAAAACTAATCTGAAGAAATAGTTATACAAATTCAAATGAACCTAGACAACCATATATCTAGACTCATTTCAAATGTAATTTTATTGATTATATTTAAATTATTTTATAATTTTTAAAAAATATTTTTTAAAAATATGCATATGGCATAAATGAGCTTGAATAAACAAATTTGAACAAAATTTAAAGTTGATATTTCGAGGCTTAGACAACTATATTTAATATTAATATCATGCATAAATTTGACTAGTTTTGATAATTAAATATTTTTTATTATGTGTCACCTTTTAACATCGATAATGAATTAAATAACTCTTAATAATATAATACTTAATATAAACTCATAAAATAAATAAATTACTAAATATGTACACGTAAACAAAAAAATCGAGTAATATTGCTTTTCATAGTGTCCATTTTCTTTTTTTTACGCAAACAAGAATACTAAGGGTACGCAATCCCAAACTTGGCTAATCCAAGTACTTAAATCGAGCTAAACGGTCTTTCCGTGGCCACAATAGTTTCAGCCTAAAACATCAAAGAACCAAAAAATCAAATCAACCAAACATGCAGTGAAGGCTACCCAACGTATTCCCCGAGGCAACTTTTTTTTATCCAATATTTAGTTTTTAAACAGGTTTTTCCGTAGAATCATCGGAAGAAACCTTGGCAGAATGCGTTTTCGTAGACACCCAGAAGGAGAAACAACCAGTAGCTGTAGGAATTTTCTTTTTATCAAACACCTTATCGTCAATCTTTGCCTCCTGCTGTTCCTTGATCTCCATTTTCTTCAATTTCTGCTTATGGAGAGATCGCATCACATAAACTTCTGCGAGACTAGCTCCAACACCAGTCGTTGCCATTGTGGACTGATTCAAAATTAAAAAAAAAAACAGTATATTTTAAATAGATATTAGTTTATTTTTTTAAAATAATAAAAATATTTATATAAATAATATATAAACTGTGTCAATTTTATTCTAAATATAATTATTTGTATAATATTTTAATTACATTTTATATACATTTTCAAATTTAAATTAATTGTTTTGAAAAAAAACTATTTTATTGAAGGCAAATATCCAAAATATGCCCAAATATTTGAAAATTACGAAATGGGCCAATTTGTAAAAATTTACGGAAATGGCCATTTCCTCCCAAAAACATCCACATCAGTAGCGTTTTGGGGATAATGAGCTAAAGCAGCATACATGGGGCGCTTTTGTCCACCTCGATAAAAGCACGCCTACATGGACGCGTTTTTTTTGAGGTGGACAAAAGCATCTACGATGGCGCTTTAGCTCGTGTTTTAAAAAATTATTCTCGAATATTTTAAAAATTTACGAGAATAAACCTTTATAAACGCTCAAAGTGACAACACTATTTTTTTTAAGGTGTCATCAATTAATAAGGAAATATAACTTACAAAGGAAATCTTTATATAGACCCAAAGTCTCATTTCCTTTGTTTTGAGTAAAGTGGGATATGAGATATGTGTATTTATAGACTCATGAATAGTTTTGCAGCTTGTTCCTAAACAATGTGGAATTCCTTCCTCTTTTAACTAACAACATGAGATGATATGCTACACTATATATGATTTTTTTACAAAACAATTTCTCTTTTTTTTAAATTTATTTAACATTTTCTTATATTATAAAAAACAAAAAACAAAACAACTCAAATATATTTTTCATAGATCACATGACAATTTATAGGAATTCACAAAAGAAAGATGAAACTGAGGCACCGAACAGCAACAAAGATGACTAGTACTACAATGATCATTACACCTTGATCTTCAATAAAAACTCTACTGTAAAATTTGCTTCTTTCTCAACAAGATGAAGTATAATTTTCTATAAACCTTGAGTAAACAAAGCTTAATCCCAACATAAATTATAAATATCTTTTTGTTTAGCTTATCTGCTCTACTTAACCTTTGACGCATGGTTATGGTTTGTTTAATATTTTAGCTTGAAGATGAACTGCATTCATTGATTTGTAAACTTTTACAAAGAAAGGAAGAAAAAACATATTAATCCTAAGGAAAAAACATTAAAAGAAAGCCACCAAATCCAAAACCACCAAATCCACCATTCAAGCTACGTATAAATCCAATTGGAAGATAATTAAAAATTGTTTTTTTATAAAATAAATTATATTATTACTCTTTTAAAAAGTTCACACATATCATGATGTGACCATTTAATTTTAACATTACTTATTTATAAAATTATATTAAAATATATTTATAAAATATTTATTCATTTAATTTAAAAACATATTAAAATTCTATAATCAAGCATATCCGGAAGAAAAATTTAATAGAGGATCATTTTGTTGATCTTTGAAATATTTAAATATTAACTTACTTATTTTTCGGTACTAATAGAGAAGTGTCTCTCAACGAACCATCTTTGATTAGTTATCCATAAAAGATTGCTTGACATAAACAAAAATAAGTAAATAATGACATATATTAAATATATTGGGTAAATATCCCAAGTATAAGCATCAAAATACTTTATACAATATGAAAAATTGTCATGTGATCTATGAAAAATATATTTGAGTTGTTTTGTTTCTTGTTTTTATAATATAAGAAAATGTTAAATAAATTTTTAAAAAGAGAAATTGTTTTGTAAAAAAAATCAAATATAGTGTAGCATGTCATCTCATGTTGTTAGTTAAAAGAGGAAGGAATCACATTGTTTAGGAACAAGTTGCAAAACTATTCATGAGTCTATAAATACACATATCTCATATCCCACTTTCCTCAAGAAAATAAGGGAAATGAGACTTTGGGTCTATATAAAGATTTCCTTTGTAAGTTATATTTCCTTATTAATTGATGACACATTAAAAAAATGGTGTTATCACTTTGAGCCTTTATAAAGGTTTATTCTCGTAAATTTTTAAAATATTCGAAAATAGTTTTTTTTTTAAAACACGGGCTAAAGTGCGCCCCGTAGGACGAGCTTTTGCCACCTCAGCAAAAGCGTGCCTACGTGGACGCATTTTTGCTGAGGTGGCAAAAGCGCGTCCTACCGGGCGCGCTTTAGCCCCTTATCCCCCCAAAAACGCACTGACGTGGATGTGTTTTGGGGGAAAATGGCCCTTTCCCGTAAATTTTCTACAATGGCCCATTTCGTAATTTTTCAAATATTTGGGCATATTTTGGATATTTGCCCTTTATTGAAAGAAGATAAATATAAATAGTTTTAAATATTTTGAAAATAAAATTTTAATAGTTTTAAATATCTATATTTTTTAATTGAAAATTTTGTAGTATGTTTTAACATATTCTAATCATTTTTAAACATTTAAGTAAAATTTATAATAATTTCAAAAGTTTTAAAGTTGTTTTAAATATGTTTGTTAAAAATTTTATTCTTTCTTAAATTCTGTTAAAAATTAAATGAAAACATTTATAAATATAATATAATTTAAAATTTTAAACATGTTAATTTCAAATATTTTCAAAATATTAACAACATTAAAATAATTTTTAAACGGTTTTAACTTTCAGATTTATTAAAGTATTTATAGGAATATAAAAAAGTAATCTACAATTTTTTTAAATTACATTGTCTCTGTTAAAAAGTAAAAACATTTAAATTTTTTGACAATTTTTTAAACATAAAAGTAAAAAAAAAATACTTTGGAGTGTTTATGACAAGTTGACATTTATTTTCATATATTTCTATTTTTATTTTACAAAATTGTTCAGTGTTAATTATAAATTAGACTTATAAAGTTTGTTTTTGACAAAAAATCATAAATAATTTGGTAAAGATAATAAATAATTTCATTATAAAATAAAGAGATGGGAGAATAAAGAATAAAAATATATGAAAGCAATAGAGAATATATTTTATTAATCAAATGGATGATTTACAATGCTTGATTAGAATCTCTATTCTTGACATAAGAAGTATAAAAGAAGTAAAAATCTAATTCTAATAATTATTAGAATTTAAAGTACACCAAAACTTTATCTTGATCATGATGGGCATCCACTTAATAAGATATTCATAACACTCATCATTGGATGTCCATTGGAAGATAATTTGCCTCGTTAAAACCTTATAGGGAAGAACTTTGTGGGATACAAACCTTATGAAGGAAAAAGAGTACACAATCTATAATATGCATAATATGATGTCTCATTAAAAACCTTACCAGAAAAACCTAATGGGACAAAACATCGATCAAGGGAAAAAGAATGCAACTCTATTTACTCCCCCTTATGAAAACATCATATATTTTCTCATATTCTACGTATTCAATCTTAAATACTAGTTTTTAAATGACTATTTAAATGTATTTGCTAAACATTTATATTACCATTCTTTTAAAAGTCATGAGTGAGGTAAATTTGGGGAAATATATTTTGATCTCTTCAGGAGATTCAACAATAATCATAACAAACTTTAATCACGATTCTTTTATAAAAACACAAATACGTTTTTTGGATCACTTTATAATCCTCCTTCAACTACTTTTCACTAAGTCAAATTTACCATATATGTTCAAATTATTTCAATTCATATAAATGAACAATTTCTCGAGAATTTCGATATGCTTCTAGCATCCTAAATCCTTCAAGGATTTTAATATAAACTTTACTATATAGTGATTCATAAAAGTTTGTAACAATAACCATTAGACACAAGTTAAATCTTTTATTAATTGTCAGTTTAATAATATATCTAAAGGTTATTACATCCACCACAAAAGAATATTATATCTTTTCATAATTAATGCCAAAACTTATTGAAAAACTTCATATTCCGCTTTTGCAAAACTAATTCAATTGCACCTTCACTGGCCTAAAAACTTCATGAATTTAATTGTACTTGAGTTGCGTCTTTCTATTTTAATCAATTTATTTCATATCTATATTTCTCAATAGATTTATTCAAGATCATCCTTTTATTTCATTATATCAATAATAATGTTGCATGCAAAATCATTGTTGACCACTTTTATTATTTGGTTCCACATTTTCTCGAATTGACATAACTTATCGAGATTTCTTATTTTCGTTATTTTAAAATTCAGTTTCAGGTACCTAAATATGAAGTTTTACTTATTAGTTATGTCTTGGGTCTCTTTTAGAGCACCCTCCTCCACTATATAACCATATAGAAGAATTTTCATCTTTGGAACCGATCAATCTATTATTTATTCTAACTAATTGTCCTATTGGGACTTTGATTCAAATTAAAATATTAGATGATATATAACAATTTGTTATTCTCATTAAGTTTGTAAATACATCTAATAGTTAACTTGTAATGAGTTATCCTTATTGAATTTCTGGTTCAAATTATTCTCCCCCTAACTCATTACAAGTTATTATTTCTCTCCCTCTAATGTCGGGAAAACTATCGAATCAAAATTGTAATCACAAATCATGTCATAATTGAATCTCGAATACATTCAAAACATCTAATAATATAAAAAAAACTTGTAATTAATAAAATTCCCAACTTTCTTTGAGGATTCACTCATCTTTGTGTGTTGCAGTGGAGCAATTGGAACATATACGCACTTACAAAAATTCAAATATGAGAAATATTTATCTCTTAATCAAAAACCAATTGTAATGGGAGTATTTATAACTTATTGGCTGTAACATCCATTACCCATATTCAAAGCTAGAATAAGGTACGAGGCATTACCGGACATAAACACAAGCAAACATACATTTCCAAGTCATAAATTTCTATTCAAATTAAAACCATTCATATTCGATCATAAAGTCCCTAATACGAGCCTACGATGCCCAAAACATGCTTTAGAGGTGATTTGGGATTAAACCGAGAAATTTAAAATTTTTTACAAAACTTAGAAAAAAAATTCATGTTATAGGGCTCACAAGCCTGTGTAGTCCAAGGGACAAGCCCATATGACCCTTAGACAAGCCAATGCTACAGGTCGTGTTCAAAATAGAGTGCTCCTTGATTTGTGCCACACGGCCATGCTACACGCCCGTGTGCTAGGCCGCGTGGTCGAAATTGTAACGACCTCAAAAGTATGGATATCGAAAAATGAGTTATCGGGTCTTCGTTTTTAGTAAACGGACTCGTAAAATATTTATTAAAAATATTTATAAAGTTAGTTATGTGTTTAATCAAGTTTTAATTAAGTGAATTTAGCTTAATTAAGAGCAATTAGTAAAAAAAGACTAAATTGAAATAGGAGTAAAAGTTGAATTATAGATTAAAAGAAATTATAAAAGACCAAAATGGCAATTAAACCATTTGGTATAGTTGAGGCGGTCATAACGTAGAAAAATCGAGATTTTTACGTTTAATATATATTATTATATTATTATATAATAAAGATATTTATGTTTTAATTATAATATATTATATTGTTATACATATATATATATATATGCGTGTGTGTGTGTGTTAAAAAAAAAGAGAAAGAAGAACAGAAAAGAAACAGAGAGCAAGACGAAAACAGGGGAAGAAAAAGGAGAAACTAGGGATTTGAAGCTTTAAGCTTTAAAAGCAAACAAGGAATTCGAGACATTGAGCAAGGAAGGAAAAGAGAAAAACAAATGAGAAGTAAAAACGAGAAATTCATGTTAGTATTACTATAATTCAAGTTATTTATCATTAAATACAAATTTTAAATTTATTTATTTTATGGTAAGTAAATATTGAGGTAAGTAACTTTATTGAATTGAATTTAGAAAAGTGAATTGGGTAAGAAATATGTGTTAGTATTGAATTGTATTTTGATTAGTGATTGGAAAAGTGAAATTGATATTGAAAGTGAATTTTGAAATGAAAGTGAACTTGAATTGAGAATTGTAAACCCGATTAACTAGTCGGGCTGAGTCGGATATAATTGGCATGCCATAGGATATGGAAGAGTACGGGTTTTTGCCGGCTTACTGATTAGGCACTTATGTGCCGACTCACATTCTTATTATTGTTATCATTCTGATTCAAAGACTTTATGTGCTGAAAATCGATATTGTTATTATTACCGATTCGACACTTTGTGTGTCGATATCTTTATTATTGTTAGTATTACAGATTCAAAGCACTTTGTGTGTTGAATACTGATATTGTTACTGTTACCGATTCGACACTTTGTGTGTCGATATCAGATATCTTGTTAAGGCACAATGTGCCGTACTGGTGTGTGGGTTGGAATCCGTGTATCCGCTGAGTCCGAGTCAAGTTAATAGGGGTAAGTAAGTAAAACGATAAATTCCGAATAAAAGTGATTAAGCTATTGAAAGAAATAAGAAAGTGAATTTGTAAAATAAAATATGAAATGAGAATTGTGATATGAAATTGAATGCATGAACCAAAGGTTCAGGAAATGTTCAAAGATGAGTTGTGAATTGAAATATTATATAAGATGGAGAAATAAAACTAAAGTTCACAATTTTGCTTGAAATAATATAAATAATATAAGAAGTTAATTGAAAAGAATAATATAATTGAATTATATATATATTTTTGAGTGTGAATTTGATGTGAGAAAATGAAAATGAGATATGAGATTTAGAATATGGACCAAAGGTGTATAAATTGAATAAAATTTAAAGCGAAGATATAATAAATAAACTAGTGAAATTGTTATTGTTGAGATATGACTTTAGTAAACACAAATTGCAAAAGAATTAATATTGAATCATGAATAAAAATTTAGTGAATTGCAGATGATATGAAATGAACTAATGGAATGAAATGTGGAAAATAATAATGATAATAAAATTCTATGAAAATTGGTTAGTGAAATAATGTATAAATCTAATTAAATACAAGCCTTAAAATAATTTTATTAAATTAGATGATTTAATTTAAAGAATAAAATAACTATTAAGTAATTGTATCATAAATTGAATGTATATAAGTTATTATATAATTTGAATTATGGTAATACCATGAGTATACCCTTACTCAAATGACGGTTATTTCGTGCTCGAGTTAATTGAAAGTCGGTGTCCGGTCCAGCATCCAGAGTAATCCCGACCTCAGAGAAAATTTTGAGTAATGTACTCTTCTTTGATAATGGTGGCATGTACCTAGGTAATGAATAGGTTGAGTATATGTTTAAAAAAAATTAAAATGTTTGAAAATCTTCTTAGTATTCGAATTAGTCCCGAACCATTCCTATCGAAGATTCATATAAGGGACTATAAGATTATTTTATATTATAATTGATAATAATTGTGTATTAATTGTAAAGTTATCTGATCGATCTGGTAGCACTCCGTAACCTTATTCCAATGACAGGTTGGGGTTAAGGGTGTTACAGATTTAATTTTCATAATTTTTCATAAAATAGGTGCAGACTTCACACGGCCATGCAACACGCCCATGTTCAAGGCTGTGTCACTCACACGGCTGAGACACACACCCATGTATTTGCCCGTGTGCTCAATTTTGAGCATTCAGTTTCTCAATTTTTAGGTGTAGGGGACACATGACCGTAACACATGCCCATATGCCAGACCGTGTGTCACACACGATTCAGACACACGCCCGTGTGTCTACCCGTATGGATGAAAATAGGCCATTTTAAGGCCACTTTTCTCACCCTTTACACAACCAACCTGCATACAATACTTTCATGTACCAATATACTCCAAATCCACAACCAAATCAAATCAACAACTTATATGGTAAGCCAAATTTATAACTACACTGATTATTTACATAAACTTACTATGTTATTTCAATCATTAACCACCATTATATACTAATAAATACATACACATAAACTAACATATATGTATGAAAGTCATCCATAACCATATTTTAAATTTACTTTCTTTTCATTTCATCCTATACATGCCATATAAACCTTAAATTGCAATACAAAATCTACCGATGAAATCTGGATAGTGTGGCCCAATGTGATGATTCGATCCTCCGAACTCTTGTTAATCTACAAAGAACATTAACATATAGAAGTAAGCTTATGAAAACTTAGTAAGCTCATAGACTTAAAACATAAATCTTACCGAATTACAATAACAATTCAATAACAAGTTTTTCACTAAAGTTTCCTGTCATACACAATTTCAAATGATAAATTCATTGTATTGAGCTTAATATTAATAACTAATTAAGTCTTAACACTTAATTTCGAGTAACACCTACCACTACTTGTCAAATTAGGGAACGTCTTACGGAATTGAGTACGTCATTAGTTTACTGCCACATTCCACTTTGGTTTTGCACACATTTTTCCATGGCTTTGCCATGATCACACACTTTATCACATTGCCATAGCCTAGCTATGGTCTTGCACACATATATATATAACTGCCATGATTCAATCATGGTCTTATGTTCACTTTCACAGTGCCATAGCTACGCTATGATCTCACATTTCACACTTTGCCATGGATTAACCATGGTCTTCTCCGTCAATTCATCACTGATCACTGAATGAACGTACTCAATCCTGCGTTTCCTTTAATTCGAACTTTCAATTCAATTTTTCACTCCATTATAATTATCATATTTCAATAGCAAAAATATAAAATAAAAAAAATTGTATACATCACAAAATTAATATAAAAATTCAACCATATGAACTTACTTGGACCAATTTGTAGAATTATGGAAATTCAGGGACTAATCGATAATTTTCTCTTTTCCACGTTTATCTTCGGACTCTCGACCTATAATATAAAAATTTCTATTCATTAGCATCTAATTCAATTCTAATTCACTTCACAGTTTATGGCCTTAAATTTTTAAAATTACACTATTACCCCAAATTTTATAATTTTTACAAATTAATCCCTGCTCAATTAACCCATCAATTGAGCTAATTCTTCTTAATTAACACTTTATCTAACAATTTTAAACTACAACACAGCCTTTGAATTCAGAATTTCAACATCAAACCCTATATTTTAACTTTTCACATTTGAATCCTAAAAATCAATTTCTACTAAAATCTCTTAATAAATTCATCATATAATGAATTAAAATCTTCAAATCCATGAAAATTCATCTTAAATATAGATAAATTATCCATGGAAACTTTCAATTTCACTTATAGAATAAAAAACTAATGAATGCTATAGTTGGACCTAATTGTAAAAGTCACAAAAACATAAAAATTTCAAATAAAAAGAAAGAATTGAACTCACATGGTGCAAAAATATGAAAAAAAAAAAAAAGAGCTTATTCCAGACTCCTATGGCGTTTTTTCTGAAGAAAAATGATTATTTCTCTAGATTTTTCAATTTAGTCTTTATTTTATTTAGTTAATTTGCAAAATTTCCAATTTTTCCCTTAATTTACCTTATTTTCTTGCTGATTTTCTTGCCCAAACCGTCCAACCCATATGAGGGTCTAATTTCCTTTTAAATCTCTCCTTATTAATCATTTAAGCTATTTAATCACTATATAACAAATTTTGCACCTTTTACAATTTAGTCCTTTTTAATTGATTAACTATCAAAACGTTAAAATTTTCTAACGAAACTTTAATAATAACTCAATGACACTCCGTAAATATTTCTAAAAATATTTATGACTCATTTTATAAATTTGATGTCTCGATACCTCTTTTTTGACTCATTTGACCTAATACTTTATTTTAATTCACAAAATTCTCTAATTCAAATATATTTTTAAATTCACACTTGACTCATAATTATCAATTATTAAAATTTCAAACTTACTTATTAGATTTAGTGATCTCGAATCATTATTTCTCGACACTGATAAACCGTAAAAGTAACATATTTTAATTCCACATTTAGTATGCTTTTGGATGATTTAGCCCTCAATTTATGTAAAAAGGTGCTCTTAATCCTTTCTTTTCATGTCTTATACTCAGGAAAGCACCCGAGAACGAAAAGAATGAGAAATGGGCTTAAAAGGGCCAATTTGGGCCAAAGAGGAAATCGACACGGCCTGGACTTCAAGCCACACGGTCGTGCCTCATCAAATTACTTCACACGGCCATGCCACGATTTACACGGCCATGCCCCAATCGACAGAATCGAGACATGGCCTAAAGATGATTTACACGAGAGTGTACCTTGGCCGTGCCCCTGCCGCGAGAAAGAGCAATTTCACTCGAATTTGGATACTTGGAGGCAAAGAAACACATTCCTAAGTCTACTTAAACATCCTAGGAAGAATTCTACTTGAATTAGGATACTTAGGAGCCAAGTAAAGCATCTCAAAGCCTATATAAACACCCAAGGTAGCAACTAAAAAGGGAGTTCGGCGAAACAAGTTGTTTTTGGGTAGAGTTTTCTGCCAGAGCTTTTATTCAGGGAATTACTCGAAGATAGCTAGTTGATCCATCTCAATAAGCCGGAACTCTATTCAAGACGGAGGATCTCTCCTTCAATTCCTTCAGGGAGTTTTAGGGATTTCTTATGTTTTGTTTTATCTTTTCTCTTGAAATGTTTTCTTATTTAGTTATGAACTAAACCCTTCAGATACAGGGGATGAAACCTATGATGGATTTTGTTATTTGATTTATAAATTATATGATAAGTACTTAGTTTGTTCTTAATTATGTTGCTTAATTTAATCTGATGTGCTTAGGAAGAGGAGGAATAGACCCTAACTAAGAGTAGATCTAGCATAATTGAGCGGAGTTGATCGGGCGCCTAGAGATAGGGTTACGAGATTTTGCCGGATTAGGGTGAAACCTAATATGGGAATCCATTGATCGATTTACTGCTTCCTTAGGGGGTTATTATAAGAGAACGAGAGTTCCACTAATTAACCTAAGGTTAGACGTTATTCGCCTCGAGAGAGGGTTTAATATAGGTTAGGGAGTCTCACGGATCAAGCTAAGTAAAGAAATCATATGGTTTAGGGTTAAATAATAAGTGAAGTCATAGGTGGATTCTTCCTGAGGGTATCGTCTTCATCAACTGAGTTTTTGTAACACCCCTTACCCGAGACCGTTGCCAGAGTCGAGTACGAGGCATTACTAGACTTAACTTACTAGTTCGGGGCATAAAAGTTTAAAACTGTCCATCTGCATCATGTTCACTAAATCAATTATAACTCGAGTTATGAAACTCGAAAGCTAGATCCGTAAATTTTTCCTGAAACTAGACTCATATATCTTCTTACTATAATTTTTCCAGAATTTTTGGTGTGGCCAATTAGTACAGTTTATTAGTTAAAGTCTCCCCTGTTACACAGTTTGATAGTTCTGACCTCTCTTCACTAAAAATCAATTATCTCATAATATACAACTCTTTTTCCTACACCGTTTATTTCATATAAAATAGACTTAATAATATTTAATTCTATATCTCATGCACAACCTAATTCCACTTATACTATTTTTGGTGATTTTTTAAAATCACGTCACTGCTGTTGTACAAACTGTTCCCCTGCATATACTTACATAATTTCTTTCTAATAAGTACCAACTAGGCATTACATAATATCCAAAACATGCTCTTAATTAGACATTTTAATAGCTAATCATTACCAAACATTTACAAGCCAATCTTAAGCCATATCATAAGGACATACACACAAAATAGCTAAGTCCCTATACATGCTATAACTTAAAACGTTCGAGTCACAAAATACCAATATAATCCTTTGATAGTGTGTAACGATCTCCGACGTCCTTTTGATCCCCGGGTTGGCTTGTAATACTATAAAAAAAAATAAAGAATGGGTGTAAGCATAAAGCTTAGTAAGTTTACATGTAAATAGATAACAACATTCTTAATGAATTATCTTATGTTTTTCTTATCAAGATCACTTAAGCTTTTAACTCAATATACTTAAAACTTGTTTACTTACCTTACCTTTTAACATGAATTTATCTTACCTTACCTTTTTAGCTTGAACTTGTCTTACCTTTACTTTGGAATACTCCTTGAATTTTCCCGTTGAACCACTTGGAATACTAAGGATACGCGGGTACCTTTCCTTATGAAACTTAACCATTGCCATGTCTTGACATGGTCTTACGTGGTATCCTTGCCTTATGAACTCACCAATGCCATGCCTTGGCATGGTCTTACATGGGACCTTTGCCTTAACATATCAATGCCATGTCTTGACATGGTCTTACATGATTTCCTTAAACCCTAATGTCATGACATTTGTATCCTACACATTCCTAAGGTTCAACCGGAACTTTCTGAGATAGTTTTTCCGTCAATTCATACTTGAGTCTTTAAATAATAAATTTACAGAATAAATATGTAAATACTGGAATTTAACAATATTAAATGTAAATTAATAGAATGTTGCATTTATTTACTGCAAACTTACCTCGAAACAAAATACGATCAATTATATCGATTTAATCCTCTATCTTTTTCTTTCCTTGATCTAACTCTAGATTTCGTTCTTCTTGATCTATAATAGCAAATTTAGCTTATTTAATACTCACATTCATCAAAACGGTCCTTAACTCTTAACTTTAGCAAAATTACAATTTTACCCTAAACTTTTACATATTTACACATTTGCCCCAAAGCTCGGAAATTAAACTTTATCCCTTATTCTTATGTTTTATGACATGCTGATCATTTTTCCCTTCTATGGAAACATCAAATTCTCACTCTAACTTGTACTTATGAACATTAGGTATTTTTACCGATTAAGCTGTTTTAATCGTTTTCACTTAAAATCACTTAGCAAAAGTTGTTTAACATAATTTAAAACTTCATATTCTATCATAAAACATCAAAATAGACACATTTTACCTATGGGTATTTTTCCAAATATGAACCCTAGCATGAATTATTAATAGAATAAGCTAAATCGAGCTCTAGGGGCTTCAAAAGCGTAAAGAACATTAAAAGCGGGCTTGGAATCACTTACTATGGAGCTTGGAAGCTTGAAACAAACCCTAGCTATGGTGAACACTTGAAAATTCGGCCTAATGAAGAAGATAAGCATATTTTGCCATCTTTTCCCTTTTAATTTCTTTTTATTACTAAATGACTAAATTACCCTTCATTAAAAACTTTGGTTCTTTCTACCCATATATGTCCATTTTGTCCATGGAAATATAATAGTCTAATTACCATTTAAATACTCTTACTTCAAACCCCATTTCAATCAAGTACTTTATAAATTAGAACCTCTATTTAGTAACTTTTACAAACAAGTCCTAATAGGCAATTTAAGCATGAAATCAATAAAATTTCTTATCAATACTCTAACACATGTATTTAATCACTCTTTAAATCATAATAATTAAACGTAATAAACTTTTATAGCTCGAATTTGTGGTTTCGTGACCACTATTCTGTTTAGGCCCTATTTTGGGATGTTACAGTTTTCTTAAAGTCTTTTTCCAATTCATTCTTTTGTCTTTACATCTAGTTTATTTTTTCATTAGTTTTATAAATCAATCACTCGATATTTTAGGCTAAATAATAGAAAGAAAGTGAGTAGTAGTACTTTTAGGTTCCCTTGGGTTCGATAAAATATTCTTGCCTAAACTATACTACTGTTTGATAGGTGCACTTGCCTCTATCGTTATCATAGTTAGTCTACAGGTTCGATCATTCTTTTTATAAATATTAAAACTCGACTGTTTGACACGATCAGACACCACTGAATTTTATGTTGTTTCATTGGATTGATACGTACAACATATAAATCAACATAATCTCATGTTGAAATAGAAAGTTTAGTTCTCATAAGTAATGATTTAACTATTAGTTGGAGGCATTTGATAAACAATTCAGCTAAATCATTTTGTGTGTGAACATGAGCTATAGGATGTTCAACTTGTATCCCAATTGACATGCAATAATCATTGAAAACTTGGGATGTAAACTCACCAACATTAGCAAGATGAATTGTTTTCATTGTGTAATCTGAAATTAATCATTTAAACAAGCAATCTTGCAAACGACAGGTTGCAAATTGATAACACATATGTGATTATTTTGTAGATGTATCTATCAAAATTATATAATATCAAAACTATCTACATGGTGGATGAATGGGCCCATATTTGTTTCAGAAATGCAAGACATTAAATCTCAACTTTAGCTAGTGAGTTTCTAATAATCAATTTTCATTGAGAACAAGCAACATATGAGAATTCTTTTAAATTAAAGAATCTTCTGGTTCTTTAATGGATGTCCATATGAATTCTCAATTAATTTTTACATCATATATGATCCAGGATGGTCTAACTGGTCACACTAAGTAGTAAACGCATTTGTATTAGTAAACTTCTAGCTTACTTTAACATGTGTTTTAATTGTACTAAATTGTAACAAATTGATAATTTTATTATCAGTCCTTTTAATTTGTATCCACATATAAGTACTATTGTGACATTTACTACTGGAAATGTCTAAATCAATGTGAAGTCTATAATACTACCAAGTCAATAAATATAATTTCCAAATAATTATATGCAATATTCGCTTCAGGGAATATGCCCAAATCTTCAAATGCCCAAAAATCTATTAATAGCAAACTTTGAGAGTGGATCTTATTTTCCAGGTGTACAACAAGTATATAACCAATGACTTTTCATACATAAGTTTTCTCTCTTACAAGTTCTCATAAGTAATATTTTACCACATAATTTTAATTGAGAACTTATTCTGAATACTGTAGAGTTATACTCACAATTTAAAAAAAACTTGTAACTTTATGTGCATCCAACCATAATAAGCTTTAGATAAAATTATCATATTCTATCGCTCATAAGTAGTTCTTTCACAGTTAAATATTTTGCTTTCAACCCTTTAATAGGGATGATGACAAAAGAATATCACAAAGATTATAAAATAAATATAAATTAATAACCCAATCCTTTTTTTTTTATTCATATGAAATATAATATTTTCCACATTCACAATATCAATATAAGATCCATTACAAATAACTTTTAAAAGTAATGCATTAACCATCACTAATTTTGTGCTTTTTAGATAGTGATATATTGGCTCTTCTGGAGCTTTCAACTAATTTTGTACTATTAGATATTGGAATAATATTTGTTTGTTTTAGTACCAAATAAGTTAAATATTTTCTATCTGTAATTATAGAATAGAGCTGATCATGGACTGGGTCACTCGGCCCGGCCCGAAGGCCCATCCAAAAAATGGGAGGGTTTGGGCAAAAATATAGGCCTGAAAAATGGGCTTGGAAAAAAAATAAAGCCCATTTAGAAAATGGGTCAGGCCTCGGGCATGAATTTTTGGCTCGGGCCCAGCCCGAATTATATAATAATTTATATTTTATTTTATTTTTAATCATTTTAAATTTTTAATATAATCACTTTTTATTATATTTGCAATTTGTGTATTATTTTAAGAATTTTTTTAATATCATTTTTATTTGTTTTAATATTTATTTTATGTTTTTAAATGTATTTTATTTATCAATTTTAAAAAATATTTAATAAAATGAGCTAAAAAAATTTTAATACGGGTCGGGCCGGCTCGGGCTTAGCAATTTTATTTTGGGTCAGGCATTGACAATTTTTAGGCCCATATTTCAGCCCGGGCCAGGCCTAAAAAATGGGCCTAAAATTTTGTTTGGGCCCAGCACAGCTCATGATCAGCTCTATTATAGAATTCATTTTTACATTTTCATATCTTACTTAAAGAATATTAACAGAAACAAAATGTTTGGGCATATGCCACATATGTGGCCAATAATCTTTTCATATCACATTGATAATAAACGTTATCTTTACCCTTTGAAAAGTTATCTTGAGAACTCTCATTGTTCTCTTATTTATTACTTTTAGTGGTCCATGAGTATATCTTTTATTTTCTTTATGTTTACATTCACTTCGGGGAATGCAATAGATTTACTAGGACAAACTTATAAACGTCCTAATAGATTCTTTATTTCATAATCACCATCGCAAACATGCGTGGATTTTAAATTAAAATCTATCTATTCATGTTGTCATGATTAGTCTCCAATTATAATAAATAAAATATAGTAAAATATATATGAAGATCTTTAACATCATCGTCATCACCATGATCAATTATGAGATTGAATCTTTCAACATCCTGAAGATGAAGTTTTAAGGGTGAAAGTTTAAGATGAAAGAGGAATTGGATTTAGGGGACGACTTTGAAAGATTTTAAAAGAAAAAGAAAATAGAGAATCATCATGTTAATAACTTGTTATAAAATAAAGAAAGATGGGGAGAATAAAGAAAAAAGAAAATATAAAAGCAATAGAGAATGTACTTTATTAATCAAAGGGATGATTTACAATGCTTCATCAAAGTCTCTATTCATAGGCATTAGAAGTATAAAAAAGTAAAGATCTAATTCTAATAACTATTAGAATTTAAAGTATACCAAAATTTTATCTTGATCATGATGGACATCCGTTTAATAAGATATTCATAACAAATTTAACATATTATAGTTTTCAAATATTTGCAATTATTATTAATGGTAAGTATTTTAATTAATTATATAATAATAAATTAATTTTTCAAAGTGTCAAATAATTAAAATTTTAATTTTTATCTATATTAATTAAATAAATGGAATTATAATACATTACCAATACATATTAAAACTAATAATTTATTTTAATGAAAACTAATAATTTATCAAAATAATATTTATTCTACTGATGCAAATTTTTAATGATTCATGGATTTAATTGTATGTATCAATTAAAATTTGGTAGCATTTAAAAATGCTAATATTTAAATAATAATAACAAACTAATATAATATTTAATTTTCAAAATTATGATTTTATATTATGATAAATACATATTAAAAATTATGATTTAAAATTAAGGTGAATTAAGATTAAAAAACCCTATTTAATTCAATGACATTAAATGTGTATTGAACATTTAATATTCAAGAATCTATTTAGAAGGAAAAAAAAAAAACTATTCGTTTAGGTAACTTTATATTCACATGTGAATTTTTAATTTGTTATATCAAAACAACAAAAGTTGATTGGCATAGGTTTAGTTTTAATGTTATGCAATTAACATTAATAGTAATTTGCATTTTAAAAAATTGGCGAAAAAGTGAAAAATCGAACAGGAAAGTTTATAGCACAATTTCTCGAGCTATAGTGTGACAATTTTATCCTCTTACATCATAGTTAGCAGTTACTTCAACGGGTTATTGTCACACCCCAAAATATAGGGCGTTAGTTGTAATAAATAAATAAAAAATAAGTATTAGGCTTTAAGTAGTTTGTATATTTTATAGAGGTCTTAAGTTTAAATCACATCTCTTTTTTTTTTTTCAACAACTTATGATTAAAACCATACTTGAATATATATTAAATGGAATAGAAAAAACCAAGTGTGGGCATAGCCCAGAGGGTTAATAATCACTTTTTCCCCGCCCTCCCCTTTCATATTCTCTTAATTTCGACAAAAAAGGGAAAATTACCATGCAACCCCATAGGATTTTCAAACTCTACGTATTTACTCAAATATTTCCTGATTAAACATGGATTTTAATTTCTTTCCAACCCTAAATAAGAATTTTCCTCTCCTCTTTATATTTTTCTTTTTCTCTTATTTTCTCTTTTCTTTTATCAAACTTTATATCTTTTTGCTGAGAATTAATTTATTATCCCGACTCAAAATCGATTTTTGCTAACTCGTTTTCTTCACCAGTTTCGTAATTTTCGCAATCGCATCCTATATTTTCATTAAAAGTTAGGTAAGTACTCTCATTTCAATTTGTAATAACTCGTTAATTTTAAAATAGCATTGGATCTCACTAATCTTTCAATTCGATTACGATCCATTGTGAATTTTGTCGAAACTCTTGTTAATCTTGTTTAAATCTTGGAATCCGTTATTACTTCTTGCGTAAATATTGTTTGAAAGACTCAACTTAAGTACCTTGGACTAGATCTGAATGAGAGGAACGTTGTTCGAAGTCCTAGAGACAAGTGTGTGTTCTTTTACAAGTGAATCGGGGCAAACCGTGCCTAAGATTAGGGTCACACGGGAGTGTAGGCCACACATGTGGACATATGACCCCTCACACGACCATGTTCCCCTGAAACGGTTTTCGATTCTCACACGGCCTTAGCCTGTTGCACGACCCAGCCACACGGTTGTGTACCCCCTCCACACGGTCCAAGACTTTCCACAACGTCCAGTCACATGGTTGTGTGTCTCTTTTTTTTAGATTTTACAATTTTACCCTTATTTTTTAGATTCTACAGTTTTACCTTATTTTTAAATTTCACAGTTTTATCTCCTGCTTTATAAATTTTACAGTTTTACCCAGAATTTTATGATATGTTCAGTTTAGTCCTTGATTAATTCTCTAACTGCTTTTAGTGCTTTTATAAAGTGTTTTTGAACCAATTAAATCGGGAATTGAAACAACATGATTGAACCGACCAAAAAACCAGTTGAACCAATGGTCAAACCAAATAAAAATTTATTGAACCAATAATTAAACTAATTGAACTAGATTTTTTAATTTTTTAATAATTTTATAATCAAACCAATAAATTGATAAATTAAACCGAATCTGGTTTAAAAAACATTCGAAACTTATTTTAAAACAAAACTCCAAGTCTCCAACTCAAAAAGGAATCTGAAGTGACATGGAGAAGTTAACTGGAAAGAACTAAAGTTGGCATGCGTCAGCAAATATGTTGCATGTTCTGTTTTCCTTTTCCCCATGAACTTCACATATAGTCAGTCCACTAACTGTGGTATTGGCCCCAAAATTTTAAATTGACAAAGTAGACAAGTGGTCCTCCTAGCAAGATTCCGTTAAAAATCATTTAACCTTGGGCTAAACTATATTTAATGTGATTAAATTATTAATAAATTTATATTTTGGTTATTTAAATTTCAAAATTATATAATAATTCTATTCAAAAATTTTTGTTTAAGTCACTAAGCTATTAAAATTATTGTTATACGATCTACTCTGTTTGCACCACCTATACCAATTAAAAACTCTCATTCCTCTTCTCTTTTATAGTTTAGGTTCTTTTTTCTTAAGATAACTTTGAACGTCAAGAATCTGTGAACCAAAATCTAAGTAACTTTCTTCTCTGATATTTGACATTGACCATTAGATTGACTTAGATCTAAGGTACGTTCTTCTACTTTTCGTCGGTAATGATCCACCATACGAATTGTTGAATCGTTGTTCTGAGCTCGCTAGCTAGACTTTTTTTTTTAAAAAACTTAATAGTCTAATAACTTAAATGAAAATTTTCAAATAATTTAATGATCTTTTGTAACTTTTTGAAGTTAAATGACTAAAATATAAACTTATTAATAATTTAATGATCTTAAGTATAATTTACTTATAATTTATACTATTATTTAAAGGTTAATTGGACTGAGTTTCAGCTCATAAAGAAAATTATTCTGAACAAAATAATTTATAAAATAATAAATAGTGTTATGATGGTAATTTTATCCTTTTATATATTTAAAGAACTATCATTTTATATTTTATATAAAATCTGAAAATGCGGATTTCAACAAATAATTTAATATTTAATATTTTAACACCATTTCAACTAAAATCTCATTTATTTTTAAAATTATTTTTACAAATATATTTATTATATAAACGTTTTTCACTCATGTCATTTGTGTGTCATAGTCTAATGTCTATTATATATTTTTGGCTAGAAGTATTCATAAAAATTTTTGTTATTTAAAATAAAATAATATACAATTTTTATAGAAAAGAGGCATAGCCTAAAACACGGGTGCTAAATAATAATTTTATATTTTAACATATGAGTGAATAATAAATTAATTCAATTGGTAATATTTAGACAATCTCATCTCTTATTTTAGCAAAGAAAAAGAAAATTTTTCACTTATCTTTTAAATTTAAATTTAAATTTGTACTAAATATTATTTATTTTATGACTAATTATTATAATACATATGTAATAAATAAATACTATAAATATTTTGCTCGTGTTATTACACAAAAGAGATAATGGAGGATTAAATGAGGGTAGGAGGTAGGGTGTTTAATAGTTTAATCCATCCAATTACTATTAATCAATTAATCGATCTTTTAAACTCTTAATCGTTAATTAAATTAAACTTTTTCAGTTAATTCGGTCAATTAAGCGAACTAACCGAAATTTATATTTTTTTGGTTAAAACAAGTATAAAAAATATAAAAAATTAACCGACTTAACCAACCTATTAATTTATATTTCCAAAAAATTAACCAAACCGACTGAATACTTATATATTATAATACTATTTATAAAATTCGGTTAATTCAGTTAACTGTCTGATTTCGAGTCGAATTAACCGTTAACCAAATTTCTAAAATATTATTAACCGACCTCGATAGAATTAATTCGATTAGTCGACCGATTAACCGAATTAGATCAATTAACCGAATTAATTTAATTTTACTCAAAATTTGTACACTGTACAAAGCCCAATTATTACCCGGCCCAATTACTAAAATAAACCCAATTACATGCCCAAAATAAAACCAAACCCAAAATAAAAACAAGCCCAATTGAACCCAAACCTCACGGGCCCAACAGCCCACTTTCCTCTTTTCAACAAGCTAGGGTTTCGAGAACCCTAGCGCGCAACCCTAACCACCAACCCCCCTGACCCATCGACACGACAGCCGAACCTACCCTCTGCACTTGCTGCCGTCGCCTCCGCCACTGCTCCATCCGCTCCCCATACGCAAAAGACAAGACAACACACAGGCTGACAAGCAATAGATAAGAGAAACACATATTTCGGCTATAAAGGGGCCGAAAACAACTTTGTAAAAGGGGATGGTTTTTTTCTCTGGAAATCAATAAGAAAAAAGAATAGAAAGATTCAAGCAAAAAAATTTTTTTTATTATCATTTCTCTTTTCGAAATATACCAAAAAAGGAAACTTCAAGGCATAAAAAGGAAAGTAGATCCAAAACGTGAGAAAAAACACAAAGATTAAATCGGAAAAAAGAGAAAATAAAAGGTGATTTCTTTTTCAAAAGACCGTTTTTATTTACACACGATCTTGCTATTAAAATATATAGAGTTTTAAAAAAATATAAAAAAAGCTTTTTACCTTTTAAAGCCACAGTGGGTGGTGGTAGACTCTCACGCAAGACCTTGGACGATGGCGGAATCCCGAATCGCACCTTCCCTTCTTCTGCAGAGAAAATGGGAGAGAAAAAATTTTTTTAAAATGAGCATCAGACCTTTTTTTGATTTTGCCCTTTAAATAGGCCTCCAAAAGCAGCGTCGTTTTGGCGAGCCTCTTAAGCCCCAAAGCGACGTCGTTTTGACGTGACCCGATCCGACCGACCCGACCCGCCTAGGATCCGCGTGTTTTGCCGAAAAAGCTGGTCTATTTTGCCATGGTCCCTCCGCATTTTATAATTTTGCAAGTAAGACTTTGTAATTTAAATTTAGCCCAATAATTTAACCGGATTCACAATTAAGTCCCCCTAACATGTATGCGTTTTGACAAAAGGGATTAATTACTGTTTTGGTCCCCCTTCCTTTCACGCGCGTTCAAATAAGTCCCCTTTTCTTTTGTTTTATTTTAAATTAACCCCAATACTCCTATTTTTAATGCAATTTAATTACATCTAAATTATTTTTGCAATATTTTTAGTTTTTTGTTACTACATCATTGTCATTACTATTGTTATATTTTTTGTATATATTTTATTATTATTTTGTCTTATTAATCTTATTATTATTCGTTATTTTGATTATATATTTATTATTATTATTTCGTTATTATTATTTACTATCATTCGTGTATGTCACTATTGTATTTTATTTTATTTTACTTTATTTTTTATTGTGATTAAGATTATTATTTTATTATTTGTTAATTATGTTATTATTATTGATATCTGTTTTATCATTATCATTACTACTATTATTTTTATGTGTTTATGTTTACTTATTTATTTCATATGTATTTTTCTATTAGTACCGCCATTTTTGTATTGTCGTCATTATTTTATTTTCCATTTCAAGTATCATCTCTATTATCTTGCCATTGTAACCTCTTATTTTATTTATTTATTTATTCATTTTATTACTATTTCAGTATTATCATAATATTATTATTTATATTTTTATTTTTAACATTCACATTCATATTTGTCATCTTTGTTTTGTACAATATTTTTGAACAAAGCAACATTTGTAAAATTATCGTATTTCGTCTAAAATTTTCAAAATGAGGCAATGTTTCGTATTTAGAAACTAGAAATAGTGCCCTAACGTGCTGGGTTGCGATTTTTCGTTTGACTAAATAACTTAACATCCCTTTTACGAAGTTTTGCGAATCACGAGATGACTTTGATTACGAGAGATTAAAACATCGTGTCCTAACGTACTGGATGTGATGTTTATATCTTTTCGGGACAAAGAAATTTCGAATTTTGACTCAAACCTTTTCTTAAATTCAATCCCATACGATGCATTTTGAAAAGTCATTACACTCTGTTCAAAGATTTTTAAAATAAAGGCAATGTTTTATTTAGGAATTCGGGAAATAGTGCCCTAACGTGCTGGGTTGCGATTTTCCGTTTGACTAAATAACTAAACATCCTTTTTGATAAATTTCGTAAAACCATGAGATAGCTTTGATTACGAAGGTTTAGAGCATCATGTCCTAACGTGCTGGATGTGATGTTCGTATCCTCTCGGAGCAAAGAAATCTCAAAATTATGGCCCTAATTATCCAAACATTTTTAAAGGATCTGTATCTTAAAACCTTTTAAAATTTCCGACACTAAGACTCTAATTAATCATTTTGGTACCAATTTTGGGCGTATCGAGGGTGCTAACCCTTCCTCGTGCGTAACCGACTCCCGGACCCGACTTTTAAAACTTCGCGGACCAAAAACACTGTTTTAGTAAAGCAAAATGTTTTATTAAAATAAAGGTGATCCGATCACACCAAATAATGGTCGGTGGCGACTCGTTTCATTTCTATTTTCAAAACCCAACGTCGAACCCGTTTTGTTCTCAAAAAAATGGTTACGACATACACCCCTAATAGAAAGGGGAGAGCATTGAAAAAAAGATAATGGAGGATTAAATGATAGGGGAGAGCATTGAAAAAAGATAATAAAGGATTAAATGAGGGTAGGAGGAGAGCATTGAAAAAAGATAATGGAGGATTAAATTGGGGACGGGCGGCAGGGGGAGAGCATTGGAAAAAGATAATGGAGGAATAAATGGGAGATCATAAGTAAAAGAAATTATCTATTATAATTTTAGTATTGAATTATTAATATATTAAATCTTTATATAATATTTTAAATATTTTAATATAAAATAAAAATATTTTAATTAATTTAATATAAAAATAATTCTATTAAAATTTAATAAAAATAACAATAAATATATACTTAAAATGTTTTTGTTAGATTAATATTTCATTTCATTCAACTAAGCAGTTGATTACTGATTATAACTTTATTCTATTATAGTTATATTTCATTACAATTTTATTTTATTACAACTTTATTTTATTACATCTCTATTACATTACAATTTTATTCTATTTCAGTGATCCAAACTTGCCGCTACTGTTTTTTTTCTGTGAATTCTTTTTTTTTTTTCTATAATCCCATACCAGTTCCATTGCAAAAGCAGAGCTACAAACCGAAACAGACCGGCAAAAAACACTTCAAGGGACGCCATGATGAAACATCTCTGAGGGGATAAACCAGCTGTAGCTATTGCTAGTGCTCGCCCATCAAGCTTGCAGGGGATGCTAAAACTTCCTGATTTAATGCCTTGAATTGTTATCTTCCCAACTTCTTCGGCTTTCATTTCCGCAGATGTGCTCGATATAATTTTGGTGATTTCCGGCATTGTTTTCCCTGCTTCAAAATCACAAATGTGGATGGTTAATTAATGCCACGAAAATTTTAATTAATTGATTTATTTTGTAGAAAATAATTATATTAGAAAAAACTCTAACCTTGTTCAGCTCCCGGAGTTTCAGTCACGGGAGGGAAAATTAAAGAAAGATGGATGCTGCAATGCTTCTGCTAATCTTCTAAGCCCAAATTTACTGGCTGAATAAACCGCAAAACCATATGTACCCACCTATATTTATTATATATAAACCCACTTAAAATGGCTAAAAATAGCTACAAATATATATTTTTATTTTTCCAAATGATTGTAAGAACCAATCAAGGCTAATACCTCATTTATTTTTTTAAAAAAATGTTTTTATGTTTTTTTTAATTTCTAAAAAGAAAATGGAACCGGGATAGAATTTATGCAAAAATTATAATAACAGAGAAGATTATTAGTATTAAAACCTAAAACGTAACAACTAAGCTACAACTAAACCTGGCCGGCCATTGAAGACATAAGAGCAATGGAGGCTGGTCCCTTGTCTTTTCTATCCTTCATCAACGGCAAAGCTGCTTTGATGACATTGAAGCTTCCCATCAGATTCACATCTATCATCTTCTTCATCACATCTAGTCCTTGGGTCTCAAACTCCTCAACGTAATACACCCCATGGTCAACTACTAGAACATCGATACTGCCAGCCTCGTTTATCGCACGTTCAACGGTATCGTAGTCACGAACATCGGCACAAAAGATCGAGACCTCGACTTCATAGGCTTGACAAATTGATTCCTTTGCTTTTGGAGCTGGTCAACGGAAAGAGCCAAGAGGGAAATACGCGCTCCCTCCGATGCAGCTTGTTTGGCTATGGCTAGCCCGATGCCCATTGAACCGCCTGTTATGAAAACGTGTCGGTTTTTATTAGGTATGTTAATGGGCCGGGGCCGAACGATGAAGTAGAGGAGGAAGAGAAGGATTGGTAGGAGGAGAAGACCGAAGAGCACCATTGAAGTTTAATTTGTTTTAGGGAGAGAAATAATTAAGGTTAAACAAGTATCTCTCTATGTATAGGGTCTAACATTATTTACCCTTTTCTTCCTTTTATTCGGGAATAATACGCAAGTTTTAAGCAGAAATCTCAAACCTGGTGTTGTACTGCAGTCTAGCAATTAAGCTTTAATGAACTCGATGATCTTTGGATGCTAACAGAATGCCTGGGCCCTAACAGAGAATCAACACCAATCATGAATATTGCAAACATTGGGTTTATCTTCGTTTGGCTGTCCCTTCCTCTGTTTTTCAGTGAAGGATACGAAATTATATCCTTAGAAAAATCGGAGCTTCCTTATAGCCTCTAAGTACGTTGTCGTTTGACCTAATGCGCTAATTCTATCATGCTTTTCGCCTGCAGGCCCCAAATCCCTTTACCTGTAGGTCACTGTTAGAGTAATATGTTAAGACGTGTATCTTGATTAGCATGTATGGTGAGCTGTCAGTATATATTAATTTCATTTGGTTGAAGTAATCAACAGAAATGATGATGGAATAAAACAGGGATATTATCTATTTTTAATAATTTTTATCATATTAATAATTTTATTTTAAATTTTAATATTTTAATTTAGATTTAATTTTTTTAATATGAAAATGTTGAAATTCAAGATAAAAATACTGATGTGGCATAAAACTATTAAAAAAGAATCTGAGATGGCGATGGCGTTCTTGTTTCAAACAATTCTTTCCCATTAATCAAAACCTATCTAATTTGTTGAAGTTCTCTTTATGATTCTAACTTGTAGAGTAGAATGGCAATTAATTAATGACAGATGTAGAGAAACAGTTTGATTTGAATTATAATAAAAGGTTTTAAGGTAAAAAATTATTTAAAAAATTGAATCTTTAAAAATAGTGTTCTCTATTGAATCTTTATTGACTAAGGCTTAGTTTGAATGGGCGATGTGTTTATTTCCGGTGAGGTTAAAAACAGCGGTGGCGGTAAGATTAATTACTGTAGCAGTGAGATTTGATACTGTAGCGGTGAGATTAAAAGCAATGATGGAGTGTGTGTTTGGATTCAAAGCATAGTAATGATGAGGTGATAATATAAAATGACTATTAAGGACATTAGAGTAGAAATTATATATAATAGAAGTTTTAAAATTATTTAATAAAATATTAATTTAAAAAATTAAAATCATATTTTTATTAAGGTTAAATATTTATATATCTTTTGAATAATTAAAATATATTTATATGTTATTATATAATAACATAATTATTAGCCAAAATAAATAAGTTTTCTTCTTTTACTTTAGGTTAAATATATTTTTGAATGGGCTTATTAGCTTACATTTATCCTTATATTTCCATACGTGGCCTTTTTCCCATTCCTTTTTAGCTTCCTCTGGGTCTGCTTCCTCTCTTTGCTTTGGAGTTTTTATTCTGTCTCCTCACCTGGTAAGCTTTTCTTTTTTTTTTTTTTTTGAGGGGGGATTTTAAATCACTTTGTTTTTGGTTTTTATGGGCAGTTGTTTTGATCTCAAAGTTTTGATTTTTTTCTTGCTGCTTTCTGGGTTTTCTTTATTGTAGTCAGCAAAGTCAAAATCCTTTTATTTTGTTCCTGATTTGTGTTTTTGCATATTTTGTTCCTTTTATTTTTTTTCCTGATTTGTGTTCCTCTCATTGATAGTTAGGGATGCTAGGAAGGGATCGTGGAGGATCTTGACGGCGGTCTTTGGCGCAGATCATGAGATGCAAAGAGAGCGAAGAAGCAATAAGGAAAGCGGGTAGGTTGAAGGCATGGGTATTTTTATCTGTTAAAAATACCAAATGCCCTAATTGCCTTTAACTACTGCTGAATTCTCCAGTCCCATTTCAGCACAGCAGTGAGATTGAAACCAATTTTTACTGCACTAAAATCCTAAACCAAACGGCAGTACAGTGAGATTGGTAGCCCAATCTCACCACACTGGAGGAAAACGGGCATCCAAAGGAGCCCTAAAAAAATAATCAATTAGACCCTTCTATTAACGAAAATTATTAATTAATAGGTTCAATCGCTAAAGGTGTTGACATGACTTCATCAAGAGATGACATGTGTTAGGATGTTTACATGGCATGCTATATTAACAAAATAATTTCATTTTTTTAAATTATAAAAAGTAATTCAAATGTCCAGATTCATTTCAATTTGGACAGCCATTTGCCTATTCGTTCTATATTAGTTCAAAACTAAAAAAATATTAATAATTATTTAAAATTATAAAAATTTTAAAAATTTTATGAAAATAATTTTATATTATATAAAAATTATAATATTTTTTAATAATAATTTATATATATAATTTGAATATAAAATTATTAATTCAAATTGAAAAGTTGCACCAATAATTTTATATTCAAATGTTGTATATATAAGTTATGATTAAAAAGTACTAATAAAATTATTGGATTTATATATATAATATAAAATATTTGAATATATATATATAAATTATTTGTATAAAATTATTGGTTTTAATTTTTTAGAATTTTTAAATAATTATTAATTCTTTTTATACTTTTTTAGTTTTGAACTCAACTAAAACGAATCGAGAGATATAATTATTCAAATTTAAATGAACTTGGACAACCATATATCTAGACTCATTTTAAATGTAATTTTATTAATTATTTTATAATTTTTAAAAATTATTTTTAAAAATTATTTGAAAATGTTTTAAAATTTTTGAAATCTTTTATTAACGTGAGCGTTAAACCGGTCAACTAATAGTTTTTGTTAATGGAAATGTTTAATTAGTTATTTCTTTGGTCATTAAAGACTCTAATAGAATGCACTTTTTTGAGGCTTAATTGATATTTTCATTTTTTAGTAAGGACTTTTTATTTTACTCTTAAACATATAATAGATTAATTACTTATAAATTTTGTTTATATATCCATGTTAGATGGTTTTATTACCGGTTGAAATTGGGATTGGTTGGTAAATAGAATTGAAATAGGAGGATTAACATCACCTAGAATATCCCATATCTATGTTGTTAAGACTCTTTATTTTTCTTTTAAATACAAACAATCACCTTTATAACAGCCAAATATTTAGAAAAATCAATTTTTTTGTTTTATTTTAACCTTCTATAACGGCTTTCCACTTATAACAATAACATCCATGATTATGAAATACATTCTTTATTAAATTAGTTCTCTATAACAACAAATTGTCTATAACATCAATTAATATCGTAACCCCCATTTTCTAATGTAGCGATATTGGTCTCGTTTACTCTGCTTTTTATTCAAATAAACCCTGAATGGTTCCCATTTGTTACCAAACTTTAAAGAGAGCCTAAAAATGACTTGAATAATTTAAGATAAGTCTATTTATGTTAAAATAAAATTTTGAAATTGATTTTTGAGTTAAGTAGTCTTAGTGACCATATGACATCCCTTGCACTTGATGTATCTGATCATTTCGGGTGAAGGATGTTACAAACATATGCCAAGGCAAATGTTTTGAGAGGTGAAACTATCCAATAGGGAGGCTAGTTGTGAAACAACCGAGGCAACGTGGTAGTTCCGAGACGAGTCAAACTAGTGTCATTTTGAGGACACAACGAGGGTGTTGCAAAAATAGGTGGGGGAGAATGTCAAGGGCTGCAGATTAATTAGGGCTCATTTGACCCACTTGAACTAGTCCGATTCGTAGAACATATAGAGAAACCCATTAACTTGAAGTCTTGATGGCTTAATGAAACACTTCAGTAAAACTAGAGTTATCACTGTGATTATTTTGTAACTTAAGGGAAAATATTGTATAGAGTTTAAATCCCTTAAGACTCTCATTTTGTAGATAGGTTTAATCTCGACCGTTAATGTAATTGAATCTGTGCCGTTGAATCATATATATTTTTTTTGTATGTATTTCTTATGACTTTTCGAAAGTTTAAACGAATTTAAAATTAAGTTTTCACTTAAAAGAAGTGCAGGTTACAAAGAATCAAGTTTTAACCTCGTGAAACTAGCTTCATCAAATTCTCATCACAAAGAACTCGCAGATCATGAGAAGTAGTAGTAGCAACACGTTTGAATTTCTCATTATCCTTTCTCCCTTATTTATCACTACCGCCCTTGTTCTCTCTTTTCCCCGTTAAAAAAAAAAATGCTGTACTTTTATTTTTTCTCTATTTTTCTTTTTGAGTGTTACTTTTACTTTTCTGAACGTCTAAAATGTAAAAAAATGTGTCAATGTGTCGCCATTTTATTAAAAAGAAAAGAAAAGAAAAATTGAATTTTCTCGCGTATAATAGAATTTATGGCCGAACAAATAATTACTCTCAAAATTACTTATTAGAATAATCTTTTTACTATGAAAATTCAACTCTAATTACCTTTTTAACATGGATCTCTAGTCTAGTTTTGCAAGTGAAACCATCTCAAAGTAATTGTAACATATACATATATAAACCAAAAATGCACACTTTTTATTTTTATTTTTATGTCTTTGTTTTAACCAGAGTAAGGTTGCTTCTACTGATTAACAATGGCGAGACGTTCATCTAAAATTTATTTCACTTGCTGTTTTTTATGCTAGTAGTTGTATTTTTCTATAATCTCATAGCCTCTCCATTGCAAAAGCAGAGCTACAAAGCGAAATAGACCTGCAAAAACCACTTCAATAGATGCCATGAGGAAAGATGTCTGAGGGGATAAACCAGCTGTAGCTATTGCCACTGCTCGTCCATCAAGCCTGCAGGGTATGCTAAAACTTCCTGATTTAATGCCTTGTATTGTTATCTTCCCAACTTCTTCAGTTGTCATTCCAGGAGATGACTCCAATATGATCTTGGTGATTTCCGGCATTCTCTCCCTTGCTAACTTGCTTCAAATGTTAGTGCAGAAATGAACTCCACTTTATAACTTCATAACAGTGAAATCTTGTCGATATACACAGTTATAGTGGGGCAAATGCAAACAAATTAAAAGTTAATCTATGATTTGAAAGAAAATAATAATATATTCCAAACCTTGTTCAATACCCGAAGTTTCAGTAACGGGAGGGAAAATGATAGAGAGATGAATGTTGTTCACCAAATGTTCCTGTTGCAATGCCTCTGCTAATCCTCTGAGCCCAAATTTGGTTGCTGAATAAACCGCAAAACCATATATACCCGCCTATATTTATTAAATATTGTACATCATGAGTATAAGAATCATTCAAGGCTAATATCTCATTTGGTTTATATTAAACGTGGCCGGCCATTGAAGACATAAGGGCAATGGAGGCAGGTCTCTTGTCCTTTCTATCCTCCATCAACGGCAAAGCTGCTTTTATGACATTGAAGCTTCCCATCAGATTCACGTCTATCATCGTCTTCATCACATCTAGTCCTTGGGTCTCAAACTCCTCCATGTAATACACCCCATGGTTAACTACTAGAACATCGATAGGGCCAGCCTCTTTTATCGCACGCTAAACGGCATCGTAGTCACGAACATCGGCACAAAAGATCGAGACCTCGACTTCATAGGCTTGACAGATTGATTCCTTTGCTTTTTGGAGCTGGTCAACGGAGCGAGCCAAGAGGGAAATACGCGCTCCCTCCGATGCAGGTTGTTTGGCTATGACTAGCCCGACGCCCATTGAACCGCCCGTTATGAAAACGTGTCGGTTTTTAATAGGTATGTTAATGGGCCGCGGCCGAACGATGAAGTAGAGGAGGAGGAGAAGGATTGGTAGGAGGAGAAGACCGAAGAGCACCATTAAAGTTTAATTTGTTTTAGGGAGAGAATAATTAAGGTTAAGCAAGCATCTCTCTCCATATGGGGTCTAACATTATTTACCGTTTTTTCCTTGTATTCGGGAATAATCCTCAAGTTTTGAGCCTAAATCTGAAAGCTGGTGTTGTACTGTAGTCTATCAATTAAGCTTTAATAAACTGGATGATCTTTGGGTGCTAACAGGATGCCTAATAATCAAATACTAACTATCATTTCAAAGATTAAAAAAAAAAGAATTCATCTTCTTTTTCTATTTATTTATAATGCAACTACATGATATCATACAATAGAAATAAGAGCAAAGCAGGTGAAGCCGACTCATTTTCAAGACTAAAGAAAAGAGAATCCTAAAAGAGAAAAGGCAAGTGGTGGCTGCTATAGTGCAGTTGATTATATCTTTTGGTAGCTACCACACATATATATTAGGACAAGTAAAAGGAAATTTAATATATGTTCCCCTTGCTTATAATTTATATTTGAGGTAACATTTATAGAAAAGAATTGAGCCGCCTTAAAGCTTCTAAAATATTTTGTCTTTGACCAAATGCACTGACTCTAATATACTCTTCGCCTGCAGGTCCAAATCCCCTCCCTGGAATTGTCACTATGTTTGTTTTCTTCAGAATTTCAGCGAATACATTCCAGGAACTCATTCCTGGAAAGTGTACCCATATATAGGGTGCATTCTTCCCACCATAAACCTTCCATCCAAGTGATGTAAATCCATCTACCAGTATTTTAGCATTCTCCATGTAGTAGTCAATCACCTTGCATAGGTCCTGCAACCATGGTAACAGCAATATATATAGACTACTATATAAAAATTAAATATAACTTTATTTGATATCTAAGTAACATAGGGTCCAATTATGTACCTGATAACCATCTGTTGAAAGGCATGCAAGGCCTCCAGCCTGGGCAATATTTGATGCGCCATTAAAGCAAGTGCAAACAATACGGTTGAAATCCTTTATAACAGGGAAGCCGTTGGAGTACAAGAGCTCCTCAGGGACCACCGTCCAGCCAAGTCGGACGCCTGTAAAACCAGCAAATTTGGAGAAGGATGAAATTTCAATGGCCACCTGCAATGACAACCCTTCTTCACGTTAAAAATTGCAGTAAATCTAGGTGATAAACGAAGATGATCGAATAAAACTGACCAACCTACCTCTTTGGCTCCAGGAATTGCAAAGATGGACCTCGGGCTTCCATCTCTGATATAAGCAGCATAGGCAGAGTCATGAACTATGATCGACCCATTGGCCTTTGCGAACTCTACGAGTTGCTTTAGTTGCTGCCATGATGCAGCATGGCCCGTGGGATTGTTTGGTGAACAAAGGAAAATGATATCTGTCCTTGGGATTGTTGATAGATCAGGGAAGAAATCATTCTCAGGCCCGCAGTTCATATAGATAATGTTCCCGTACTTGCCTGTTTCCTCTTCTAACTCACCAGCTTGACCAACCACGACACTTGAATCAATATAGGCCTGTCCCCAAAAATTTTGGCCCATCAAATTGGTGGCAAAGAGCGTGCAAGTAAAATAAGGTTAAATGAAAGACTTGATTAAGCTTACAGGGAAAGATGGGTCCTGCACAGCCACTGTAACATTGGATCCTAGAAGCATCTGCAAATGGAGTGGTTAATCATTTGTATTCAGATGATAGACTGGTATGAAATGGTTGGTACCTGAAGGCGAGAAATGTCGCATTGTGCACCGTCCGATACGAAAACCTCATTAGCTTTAATACCCATATCCCGGTAAAATTTTCCTGCAATTGCCTTCCTTAATGCCTGCAAAAAGAAAGGAAGATCTTTCCACATTAAGCTTAGCTACATGGGAAAAGAAAAAGAAAAAGAAAAAGAAAATAACATAATTACCATGTTGCCTTGTTCAGCTCCATATCCTCTATAACCTTGAATCGTTGATAGGCCACGAACTTGCTGCAATTTCATAAACCAGGAAAAAAAAAGTTTGAAAACATGAAGAAATGGAGAAGTACTTTTAAGTTCAACAAGGCTAATTGGTTAGTACCTCAGCCATTGCTAGTGTTATGGTGTCTGGTATAGGCTGTGTTGTATCGCCAATTCCAAGTCTTATTAAGCTTGCATCTGGGTTCTTCCGCAAGTGTTCAGATTCATGCCTGGATATCTAAATAAGGGAAATACCAAAGGTAAGGCCATGGAAGAGTCTAAAGAAGAATTTTAGAGATTTCATAAAGTCATATTTGATACTACTGCAACTTCTGCATTTCATGCAGACGTTAGCATATGAGAAATAAACATGCTAACATAAATTGAGATGCACCCATGGCCATGATCCCACCTCAGGAAAAAGATATCCACTACGTAGTTTCTCCAAGTTCGAATTTCGTGGGACCTTCGTGCAATGACCTACAATAATGACATGGAATTCATATTGGCTAATTAGTACATAACTTCGAGTACGAGAATAAGACTCTCAAACAATACAATTTCATAACATTTTCACATCTGACACATATTCATATCCGATAATCATATTCATCAAAATTTTGAGGGAAAAAAATAAATAAATACTTACCAACTATGATTTCATCATTTGATTTTGAACTGTAAATTACACGGAAAAGAAAAGTGTCATTCAGAAGCAAAAGTACTGAAAAAGATGATAGTATATAAGAAACATTTGATTAATATAGTCAATAACCTGTTCCAACTTTCTTTAGGTTGTAATAACACTGCATGAGGCATGCAAACCCGGGATAAGAACTGAGAATAATACATTGTGTGTGTTTCAGATTTGGGGTGAAGGGCTTTTGATTATGGGATATTGTTTAATGGGATATAAAATGGATATATATACTTAACATCGTGACCGACTGAGAACAATGAACAATGGGGGACCATCACTATTTGTGGATGTGCAACAGAATTTGCCGTGGAGGTTCCTGGAAACAAACAAAACATAATGTGATCAATCTGCTCACGCCACCACCCATTTGACTGCATGAAGATACTATTTTCCACTTATGTTGTCTAAAACACGAGAGATAATATTGTATACCAATAATTTTCTAGGGTATACTTATATTAGTATCATCTTAAAAATCTATATTTAATATTTTTCAACTTAAATTAACTTTAATTGCATTATTTAAAATAATTAATTTTTAAATAATAAACAAACATCTTCTTTTATAATATTTTAATTATTTTAGTTTTTTCCAAAAGTTATTTTGGTGCGACCTATTTCTTAAAAGAAATAAACTTTTAACCAAATAACAGTTTGATAATACAATCTGTGGTGGTTATAATTCTTCAATGTTCTATTAATGTTTTTAAGGTTCTTATTTAATTTTTAATTGTTGGTTTTATTTTTATTTATTTTCAATTTTCTTTTATCTCTTCTTTTTATTTTTAATTATTTATTTCAGGTTTTTCAAATTTAGAGAAAATGCTATATATAAATGAATGCCTGCTACCATTTGTATATTTTAAAATTTGGTGATGTAAGGTTATTTTATGGGTATCTAAATATTAAATATTTTAATTATTCTTTTTTATATCTTATTTAAAGATTATTTTCCATATTTATAACCCAACATTAAATTTCCACACTACAGCATGCTTTTCCAATGCACAAACTTCTACCCTGGATGATTCCTTGAACTTACCACGATTTGTAATGTCCATTATTTAACGAGGCATCAATTTTTTTTTCTAGAAAAAGTCTATTGCAACATTAATAAGACTACATGCATGGTTAATTGAGTCTACTAATTTAAGAAGAAAGTTGATTCAGCCACATGGCACAAGCTAATTCACTTTTTTTTTTAGGCACCATGACTCCGTCAGCTGCTAGTGGTGAGCCAGCCAATGGCTGCTTAAAAAGGAGTCGTGGGGCAGCTGAATTGTGACCAAATTTGTGGGACATTTTCCATTACGATCCTGACTTTGCATTGATGCGTTCAAAGACACATTGGGAATTGGTTTTAGTGAATGGATTGAAGGTTTTGCATGGAAACTGAAAAACACCATACATGGAAAAAAAGCATCTCACCTTTCATAAATTTTTGGTGATAATATATATATATATATAATAACCTCATTTCAACCATTAATGGAGATTAACAGCTTGGGGTGAGAAACAAGACACGAATGTAGAGTTTATAAGCTTATCATCCAGGATTGTCCTTTAACTTAGACTATACCTTCCATCAGTGTCAGTGTGGAATTTTGTATATATATATCTCTCTCACTCTCATGAGACTGGAAAAACTTTGCTTTGCCTTGCTGGATTCTCCAACTTAGATACTACACAATTAAATGCCTCAGCCTCTATGAAATAGACTTATTTTATGGGAACTGAAAATCCACCTAAATTTTGGGATAATTTCCGTAAATATATTATATCTAAAAAAATAAATTTAAAATAAAAATTTAGGTCCATTTAAAATATGAGTCGCACTAGAATTTAATCATTCAAAAACTTCAATCCAATTAATTTTTTAAAGTTTATAATATAATATATTATTTTATGTAAATAACACATAAAATTTATATTTATAATAATGCATAGTACTATATAATGTAAACATTTAAAAAATGTTAATATGACTATATATATATTTTTAATAAATGAAAATAAAATTATTAAAATAATATAAATAATTTCAAAAAAAATAAAAATAATATTGGTGAGCGTAAAATGAGCTTTAGTGAATTTGAACAAATATAAACAGGGGCGGATCTATCTAAAGGGGGCTGGCAGGGCTCTAGTCATAAAATGGAAAATTTTTCATTAAGGTCTTTTATAATTTATAAAATTTTAAATTAATAATGATAAAATTGCACTTTATCCCCTTCCAAAATGATAAAAAATTAATCCTCTAAAAATTATAAAGATATAGGCTATTAAAATGTCGAAATTGTATTTTTCCTATCATAAAAATATATAATTTAATTCCAACCCCAAAAAATTTTTAACATCGTCCCTACCTCCTAAATCGTATTTCGAAATCCACCGATAAAGATAAAATAAATTAATATTAACCTAATAACACCTTTATCAAAAAAATGTAATGAGAAGCACTAATCCCGATATTCATTTATTAGTTTACGTATTTCAAATATAATGTAATGTTAAGGGGTAAATATCCAGAATATACTAAACAAATAAAAAAATTACGGAATTGGGCCGTTTTCTAGAAAATTTACGGAAAAGGGCCATTTCCCTCAAAACGCGTCCACGTCAGCGCGTTTTGTAACATCCTAGATTAGGGGTTATGCGTTCGTGCATAATTCATGAGATAGTGGGCTCAGTGTGTGTGTTGGATGTGTTCTGAGGAGTTTTAGGAACTCTAGGATATGAGGGAAAGCTTTGGAAAATAATTGGATTTTAAGTTAAAAAGGGGAGCTAGGCTAAGGTAGCCTTAAGAAAATTTGTGTTGGATTTATGACACAAGCAATCATGTGGCAAAGTGGCAAGGGCGCTACCTTAGGGGCTTGGAAGGTTGCGTCAAAAGGAGCTTCAGGGGAGAAGCTTGAGCAACGTGGGAAGCAATGGGCTTGTATTTTTCGTCAAGAAGGAAGTTGGGCTAGGGAGGCCTTAAGGGAAAAATTGTAGGCATTTTGGCATAAAAGCAGGGCTTTGGTAAAGTGGGCGCAAGGCGCTACCTAAAGGCTTGGAAATGACGCCATGTCACGATGGGCAAGGGCCTTGGTTCGAGTCTTGTTGGCGTGAGGGAGGCGTGGTTTATTTTTGCTTTTAGCGTTAAGGGGGGAGCTAGGTGAAGAAGGTCTTAAAAGAAATTGTGGGGAGTTTATGTCACAAAAAGCGCCTTGGCAAAGTAGCTTGGGGTGTTACCTGAGGAGCAGGGCAGCTTGCGTCCAAGGGCTCCAGCAGGTCTCATGTTCGAGCCTTGTTGACAGCATTAGGTGGTTTTTATTTTTGCTTTGGAGTCAAGGAAGAAAGGTGAGAAGAGGTTGGACGACAATTGGACTTTCAATTGGATGAGGATTGAGCTTATTTCTCTTTTAATTTTCGACTAAGGTAGGATAAATGTTATTTTATTTATTTATTTTATTTATTTTAGATAGGTAGATAAGGGATAAATAAGGTGATAAATTAGTGTTTTATTTTATTTTTAATAAGTGATTAAGAGATAATATAGGAGATTGATATAGGATAAAGGATGGATTATTTTTTAAAAAATTAATTGGGGATTAAGTCGAAATTGGGTAGTATAAATATGTGTGCTCATATTTTGCAATTCTTTTTCCATTTATTTTCTTATTGAAATTCTTCTCTTCCTCCCTATTCTTCTTATTTTCTTTCAACCTCAAATCTCTCTATTTCTTTGAAAGCCGAATGCCCTGTCAATAAGAGTGAAAGATGAAACCCCTCTTCTATTGATCACCATTGCCGAATGCTCCTAAGTTTCTCCCATTCTTTCTTTCTTCAACTCCATACCTACTCCTTTTGTTAGCCGAATATGCAGTCACCCTTTTGAAAGCCTTAGCCGAATTTGATAGTCTTCTTTTTCTCCTTTCTTCTCTTGGAAACTTAAGCGAAACCTTGATCTAGTTCTCTCATGTGGCGAATCTCTCAGTGATCAAGGGGAGGTGTTGTCGATTTCTTTTGGTGCAAGTTATCCAATCGGTTCATTATAGAGGGAAGGTGATTTCGGGAAGTTGATCATAGTGGTAAGTGTGTTCTCCTTTGGTAATCGGTTTCCCTTCTCTTTCTATTAGTGTGCGAATCATATAGTTAGGCCTAGGGATGGCCTAATGTGCTTTAAGTTTTGTGATATGTTTTTGTGAAGGTAATTAGTGATAAGAAGCATCAGAGGAGTTCTTTTGGAATTCGATTCTTTAAGGGATTTCGACATCACTTGGAGCAAGGATCGATTTCGGGATTTAGTTGGTAAGGTAAGTAGTGTAAGTATTCGGCCAAGGGCCATGTTTATGGATTTTTGTAGTAAGGCCGATTCTAACTTTTGCTAAATGGGAATTTCGACAGTTTCAAAGGCAAGGAGTGGCTTTTCGAGATTTGGTAAGTTGTGTATGTGGTTGCTAGTATTCGGCCTAAGGCCATAGTTTGTCTTACAAGTGTGACCGATCTTGGTTATGTGTATTTAGGGGCAAATCGACAAGAGTAAGGCAAGTTTCGGGATTCAGATACATTTTTGGTAAGTATGTTAGATTATAGTTATTCGATTAAGATCTTGAATATGGATGATTAACCGTTTGATGCTGATTAAGTGTTGTCGATGGATTCGAGTGCCAGTCAAGGAGGACAAGGGATAGTCCCTATCCCAAAGTTTAAGAAAAGATCTGTCTCGGCGGTTCGGGATTGCCACTGGGGTGTGGGCAAAGAATGGGGAAAGCTATAAACAGATAGCTGTAGTTTCACTTAGCGATAGCGTCGGGATCGAGTTTAGAACTTCAAGTGATCGGTGTGTAGTTAGCCTACCGTTTTCGGTTTATGATTGTATGAGATATCTGTATGTGTGTTATGAATGTGCTAACTAGTGCGATTGGAAATTGTGATATGGATACCCTCGAGGGTATGTCAATAATCTGTAAGTACCAAATCGATGAAATGTGATTATTGATATTAATATGTGATAATATGCGAAATAACATGTACATGCATTATCATCATGGCACTATTTTATGTTGCATATGCATGGGTGGGATATGAAAGAAGGACAGGGTATACTTCGAGTACGTGGTTTGATGAATGGCTCTGTTGCTCATCGTGATTGATATAGGCTATATGCCATATCGTGGTTATTGATGGCTTTGTGCTCATCGTGGTTTTGATGATAGCTTCAGCTACATCGTGGATTGACGTCGACTAAGGTGGCGTTGTGGATTATTTGTGATTAAGTTCGCGTGGACGGCATTTGTTGCCCTATTGGAGTAAAAAGGGGAGGGTGATTTAATAATCCCCTGGTGTGTGGTAGTCGGATACGGGGTGTGTAGAGGATGGACCCTAGGTTGGGTTGGGCTTCATAATTGCATAATTTTGTATGTGAATACATATGAAAATGGGCCAAGCCCAATATGTGATATGAATAAATGTGCAAATGGGCCAAGCCCAATATGATATGTGGATTAATGTGAAAGTGGGCCAAGCCCAAGTATGTGGTGTGGATTAATGTGGTAATGGGCCAAGCCAGTATATGGAAATATGTGGTTAATTACACTATTATATGGATGTGATATGGATATGGGTCAAGCCCAATAAGTGAAAGCATGTGAATAAGTTGCATTAATATACATTATATGGGTTAATACATGGTTTGACATGCGGGTGGAATTGATAGAATAATTACACACGAGTGCATTAGACTCACTCAATTTTATCAAATCTTACGGTGATGTGCGATGCTCGGACCGGGTTGGAGTGGAACGAGGTGGCCCATGCGAAGAAGTTGCTTTCCTTATGTTTTATAATTTATGCTTTCGAGATTTTAAATATCCATTTGTTGTAATAAGGACCTTGAATTATTTGAATTTTGTTATGTTCAAGTTAGTTTTATAATTAAGTTAATATTTTGTAAGTTTAATTTTAAAGCTACTTATATCCCAAAAGTCATATTAAAGTTTTGAATCCGGAAGTTTTTATAACAACTTAACTTTTACTTAGAATGTTTTAAATTACGAAAAAGTTTTTATTAAAGGCGACAAATTCTTAACGATTTTTTTGTTCCTTTAAGTAAGAATATTTGCAAAAGTTTTCTGCAGTGGCATTCCAGATTCGGTCGTATCGAATGGGCCGAGTTTGGGGTGTTACAGTTTGGTATCAGAGCCCGATTCAAAACTCGACTTTGAGGGTTGTGGGGCCTAAAAACATTTTTTTTCAAAAATGGGCTTTTCAAAAATATGGATTTTCGTGAAATTTTTCAGGTTTATTCTGGCATGGCACTTGTATCTCCGACCCGAAGTCCACCAGGTAAGTACCTCTAATTGTTGAAGTGATTTGTATATGAAATATTATGGGCATATTTGGAAACGTAGATTAGTGAACTAGGATCTGTTGAACCCTAGGGCTAGGGCACTCAAACACATGCATAAGACTTAAGGACAATCAAACAAACTTGTGTCTAAGTCACCGAAGTTAAAGTGTGGCAACCATTGTGCGCATGTCTAGGAGTGGATTCGGTAAGAGCTTGGTACTTAAGCAGGTCCTAGTGACTCACCTCCTCTTTACTCGAATCCTACCAGTGCGTAGCTACTGGTTCACCCTAACCAAGAGGACTTATTCACAAAGCTAAACCGATAATTAAGACCCGAAAGGGACTAGCCATCTTGTTTTATAAACACCTTAGTTTTTTAAAATCCTTAAATTACCCTTCGATTTTTAACAAAATCTATTTTGAAAATTTCTCAAAAAAATTTTCGGTTTGCCAAACTACTAAAATGCCCTGTGTTGTAAATTACTAAAATACCCTTAGTTTTAAGATTTCCAAAAATACCTCGACTTTTGCTAAAATGCTTCTACTTTACAAAATACCAAAACTTCATTTTACAAATATCAAGATACCTCGATGTGGAAAATTTACTGAAAATGCCCCGACTTCAAAATTACCGAAATAACCCGATTTAAAATTTTGCAACACTCGATTTGGAAAATAAATTTTCAAGATAACCCGAGGTTTTGTAAATTTTGAAATACCTTTGATTTGTAAAATATTTTCAAATTAACCCCGATTTATTACCAAAATACCCTTGTAGGAAAAATGACGAAATTATCTCTAGGTTGGATATGGTCAAAAATGCCCATGGAAGTGTGATTGAATGTTAATGATGAATGAATGTGTCTCTATCGAGATGGATGAATGTGAATGTGAATGTGAATCTCTGAATTAGAATAGTAAACTTGAAACTAAGACTATGATTGATCGAAAGAACCACTATTAAACTCCTTTTCATAAAAGCATTCGCGAATAAACAGTGAAACAAAGTACTAATGCATAAAACTTTCTAATCGATTAAATCGCGACGTTAGTAATGAGTTCTAGTGGGCGTGGTCGAGGTAGAGAGTGATGATGTCGAAACCAAGAGGGTCGCCATGGGTTAGAAAGTGATGTGCCTTGCTTGATGATGGGCGGAGGATCAAGATCGATGGAGGAGATGACGCAGATATCGTTGGCTATCTTTGCGAGTGCTAGAAGCGAGTCACGGAGCTAATGTGGGCAATGGAACTCGAAAATCGGTCTTGGGAAGGCTTAAGTCAAAGCAGTCGAGATTTTAGAGGAGTGTCGGGAGTAGCTCAAGCGTGGCGGAGTATTGGCTAGAAGCGGTTGAAAGGATTATGGATGATTTGGATTTAACTGCGAGGAAAAGCTTAAAGGTCTTTGTCTCGTTGCTCGAGATGAAGCTTATCGATGGTGGCTCACTTGTCAGCAAGGTACCCTGCAGATCGATTGGATTGGGGTATTTTAAGGTTAAGTTTGAAGAAAAGTATGTGGAGCTAGTTATTTAGACTCGCAAAAAGAAGCGTTCTGAACTTGGTACAAGGAAGTAAATCGGTAGCGGAGTATGAAGCGAATTTGTGCGGTTAAGTCGGTATGTTAAGGGATCGTGGCTACGATTACGAAAGGTGTGTTCGATTCGAAGATGGATTGCGGGATGAGTCTGCGAGTGTTTATTGCTCAAAGAGAAAGAGACTTTCTTTGTTCTAGTGGAGAAGGCTCGGATAGTGAAGAAGTTAAGAGGGTGAGATGTAAGCAGAAAAGAATAGGAATCGAATAAGAGAGGTTTTGGATCGTCGAATCATCGGAGATTATAGAAAAGACCAAGAATTGCGAATTCATGACGTGCACTGCGCGATTCTTTGAGAATCGAAGTCGATTATGTGCTCAATATGGGAGAGCTCATGTAGGAGAATGTTGGGGAAATAGTAAGGAATGTTTCCGGTGTGGATCTAAGGCTCATTTGGTTAAGAAATGTCCTCAAGTGATGGATAGGGCTCGAGGCCAAGGTCGTGGAACCCCAAGCGAGAGTCTTTGAAGGTTCGGATCTTGAGACAACCAAGGATGTGATAGCGGGTAAGTTCCTTGTTTTTGGAATACTATAGTTCATTGTTGTATTGCTAGTGAAGTGTATGGAACCTTAGATGTGAACTTAAAGACTGTGCCTAGAAGGTAAGATAGTTTTATTAAGATCGAGTCTGTGACATAAGCGTAGTGTGATGAGTAGGATTGTTCAGCCGTTAGTTAGTAAGTAATTTTGAGGACGACATTATTTTTAAGGAGGGTAGAACTGTAACATCCTAGATTAGGGGTTATGCGTTCGTGCATAATTCATGAGATAGTGGGCTCAGTGTGTGTGTTGGATGTGTTCTGAGGAGTTTTAGGAACTCTAGGATATGAGGGAAAACTTTGGAAAATAATTAGATTTTAAGTTAAAAAGGGGAGCTAGGCTAAGGTAGCCTTAAGAAAATTTGTGTTGGATTTATGGCACAAGCAATCATGTGGCAAAGTGGCAAGGGACGCTACCTTAGGGGCTTGGAAGGTTGCGTCAAAAGGGAGCTTTAGGGGGAGAAGGTTCTAGCAACGTGGGAAGCAATGGGCTTGTATTTTTACGTCAAGAAGGGAAGTTGGGCTAGGGAGGCCTTAAGGGAAAAATTGTAGGCGTTTTTGGCATAAAATAGGCCTTGGTAAGATGGCTGCAAGGCGCTACTTAAAGGCTTGAAAATGACGCCATGTGCAGTGGGCAAGGGCCTTGGTTCGAGTCTTGTTGGCAGCAGGGAGGCGTGGTTTATTTTTGCTTTTGGCGTTAAGGGGGGAGCTAGGTGAATGAGGTCTTAAAAGAAATTATGGGGAGTTTATGTCACAAAAAGCGCCTTGGCAAAGTGGCTTGGGGTGTTACCTGAGGAGCAGGGCAGCTTGCGTCCAAGGGCTCCAGCAGGTCTCATGTTCGAGCCTTGTTGGCAGCATTAGGTGGTTTTTATTTTTGCTTTGGCGTCAAGGAAGAAAGGTGAGAAGAGGTTGGATGGCAATTGGACTTTCAATTGGATGAGGATTGAGCTTATTTCTCTTTTAATTTTGACTAAGGTAGGATAAATGTTATTTTATTTATTTATTTTATTTATTTTAGATAGGTAGATAACATTATAAATGAGGTGATAAATTAGTGTTTTATTTTATTTTTAATAAGTGATTAAGAGATAATATAGGAGATTGATATAGGATAAAGGATGGATTATTTTTTAAAAAAATTAATTAGGGATTAAGTGCCGAAATTGGGTAGTATAAATAGGTGTGCTCATCTTTTGGCAATTCTTTTTCCATTTATTTTCTTATTACCGAAATTCTTCTCTTCCTCCCCTATTCTTCTTATTTTTCTTTCAACCTCAAATCTCTCTCTATTTCTTTGAAAGCCGAATACCCTGTCAATAAGAGTGATAGCCGAAACCCCTCTTCTATTGATCACCATTGCCGAATGCTCCTAAGTTTCTCCTATTCTTTCTTTCTTCAACTCCATACCTACTCCTTTTGTTAGCCAAATATGCAGTCACCCTTTTGAAAGCCTTAGCCGAATTTGATAGTCTTCTTTTTCTCCTTTCTTCTCTTGGAAACTTAAAAGCCGAAACCTTGATCTAGTTCTCTCCTGTGGCCGAATCTCTCAGTGATCAAGGAGGGAGGTGTTGTCGATTTCTTTTGGTGCAAGTTATCCAATCGGTTCATTATAGAGGGAAGGTGGTTTCGGGAAGTTGATCATAGTGGTAAGTGTGTTCTCCTTTGGTAATCGGTTTCCCTTCTCTTTTCTATTAGTGTGTCGAATCATATAGTTAGGCCTAGGGATGGCCGAATGTGCTTTAAGTTTTGTGATATGTTTTTGTAAAGGTAACTAGTGATAAGAAGCATCAGAGGAGTTCTTTTGGAATTCGATTCTTTAAGGGATTTCGACATCACTTGGAGCAAGGATCGATTTCGGGATTTAGTTGGTAAGGTAAGCAGTATAAGTATTAGGCCAAGGGCCATGTTTATAGATTTTTGTAGTAACGCCGATTCTAACTTTTGCTAAATGGGAATTTCGACAAATTCAAAGGCAAGGAGTGGCTTTTCGAGATTTGGTAAGTTGTGTATGTGGTTGCTAGTATTCGGCCTAAGGCCATAGTTTGTCTTACAAGTGTGACCGATCTTGGTTATGTGTATTTAGGGGCAAATCGATAAGAGTAAGGCAAGTTTCGGGATTCAGATACATTTTTGGTAAGTATGTTAGATTATAGTTATTCGATTAAGATCTTGAATATGGATGGTTAACCGTTTGATACTGATTAAGTGTTGTCGATGGATTCGAGTGCCAGTCAAGGAGGACAAGGGATAGTCTCTATCTCGAATTTTAAGAAAAGATCTGTCTCGGTGGTTCGAGATTGGCCACCGGGGTGTGGGCCAGCAGCGGGGGAAAACTATAGACAGATATCCGTAGTTTCGCTTAGCGATAGCATCGGGATCGAGAATTTAGAACTTCAAGTGATTAGGTGTGTAGTTAGCCTACCATTTTTCGGGTTTATGATTGTATGAGATATCTGTATGTGTGTTATGAATGTGCTAACTAGTGCAGTGGAAATTGTGATATGGATACTCTCAAGGGGTATGTCAATAATCTGGTAAGTACCAAATCTGATGAAATGTGATTATTGATATTAATATGTGATAATATGCGAAATAACATGTACATGCATTATCATCATAGCACTATTTTATGTTGCATATGCATGGGTGGGATATGAAAGAAGGACAGGGTGCACTTCGAGTACGTGGTTTGATGAATGGCTCTGTGCCTCATCGTGATTGATATAGGCTATGTATCATATCGTGGTTATTGATGGCTTTGTGCTCATCGTGGTTTTGATGATAGCTTCGGCTACATGGTGGATTGACGTCGACTAAGGTCGCATTGTGGATTATTTGCGATTAAGTTCGGGTGGACGCATTTGTTGCCCTATTGAGTAAAAATGGGAGGGTGATTTAATAATCCCCGGTGTGTGTGGTAGGTCGGATACGGGGTGTGTAGAGGATGGACCCTAAGTGGGTTGGGCTTCATAGTTGCATAATTTTGTATGTGAATACATGTGAAAATGGGCCAAGCCCAATATGTTATATGAATAAATGTGCAAATGGGCCAAGCCCAATATGATATGTGGATTAATGTGAAAGTGGGCCAAGCCCAGTATGTGGTATGGATTAATGTGGTAATGGGTCAAGCCCAGTATATGGAAATATGTGGTTAATTACACTATTATATTAATGTGATATGGATATGGGTCAAGCCCAATAAGTGAAAGCATGAATAAGTTGCATTAATATCTATTATATGGGTTAATACATGGTTTGACATGCAGGTGGAATTCAGTAGAATAATTACACACTGAGTCTGTTGACTCACCCAATTTTTATCAAACCTTACGGTGATGTGCGATGCTCGGACCGGGTTGGAGTAGATACGAGGTGGCCCATGCGAAGAAGTTGCTTTCCTTATGTTTTATAATTTATGCTTTCATATTTTAAATATCCATTTGTTGTAATAAGGGCCTCAAGTATTTGAATTTTGTTATGTTCAAGTTAGTTTTATAATTAAGTTAATATTTTGTAAGTTTAATTTTAAAAGCTACTTATATCCCAAAAGTCATATTAAAGTTTTGAATCCGGAAGTTTTTATAACAACTTAACTTTTACTTAGAATGTTTTAAATTACGAAAAAGTTTTTATTAAAGGCGACAAATTCTTAACGGTTTTTTTTTTCCTTTAAGGAAGAATATTTGCAAAAGTTTTCTGTAGTGGCATTCCAGATTCGGTCGCATCGAATGGGCCGGGTTTGGGGTGTTACAAGTTTTGAGAAATGCCGAGAAAGCGCTACAGGGACGCTTTTGTCCATATCGACAAAGCGCTCCCCACGTGGAAGCGCTTTGCTGACGTGGACAAAAGTACGTCCCTAGGGGCGCACTTTGCTGGCCAACGGTCAAAAGGCCCAATGGTCAAAATTTCTTCCTATAAAAACCCTCAACCCTTTTATTTTTTTCACACTTTGATCCTTCTCTCAATTTTCTCTCAAAGTCCTTGAAATTTACTCTCAAATTTCAAAATAGTCCTTTACTATTTACAAAAAAGCCCTTTTAATTTTTTTAATATATTTTTTTTGGAAAATTTTAAAATTTTTGATCGTATTACAATGGCCGGGGAATTACTTCGTCTAGACAACAAGCACATCTCTGCCGAGCAAATGAAAATGGTAAGTTTTAATTTTAATTTTTCAATATTATTTAATATTTTTTACAATTATGCAATTTTAATTTATTTTAATTTATAATTTTTTAAATAGTTTGTATATCGGGTGTTGGAATGTTATATTTGCAACATGCATGGTCCCCCATCGCCGTTGATCGAGAATTACCTGCGGGAAGCGGGTTTTTGGCACGTGGCTACGATAGGCCTGGGGTTCAAGTTGGAGCCGCCTTTGATCAGTGCGTTAATAGAGAGGTGGAGGCCCAAGACGCACACTTTCCATCTTCCATGCTAATAGTGTACCGTCACTCTGGAAGATGTGCAGTTGCAGTTGGGATTGCCGGTGGACGGGTCGGTAGTCACCGGGTCTGCAACTATTGGTGATTGGATGGTCGTATGCTACGAGCTTCTGGGTGTCATTCCGAATAAAATTCATAGAGGTCGGATCGAGATGGCCTGGTTGCGAGACACATTCCCAGAGCCGAATAAGGGTTCGACCGAAAAAGAGCAAATACGGCATGCTCGGGCATACATTCTTCAGATAATTGAAGGCTATCTGATGCCAGACCTTTCTAGAAACCTCGTACACTTGAGATGGCTGCTGAAATTTGTTGATTTTAGAGTAGCCGATGAATTGAGTTGGGGGTCTACCGTGCTATTGAGGTTGTATCAGGAGATGTGCAGGGCAACGCGGTCGAGTAAAGTGAAAATCGGAGGTTGCCTATCACTACTGCAGTCATGGGCATAGTTTCGATTTTCACTTTTATGCCCTCGACTCGACCAACCATATTCATTCCCACTGATAACGAAGTAAATTTAATGTTATATTTTACAATTATTACGTAGATTTATAGTATAATTGTATGCTAAAAATTTATTTAATTAGGTGGAACTATTCAGCGAGTCATGCTGGAATACCTACCTCGCTTGAAGATATACGACTTCTATTGGACCAACGGTCGGAATCACAAGTAAGTTTCGAATTTCGTATTTATAATTTAGTATTTCGTATTTAGTGTTTAGTATTATGTATATAGCTAATATTTTTGTAATGTTAATATATTTTCAATGGGCACCTTATGAGGATCCGGCAATTCGGGCAGTAATTCCAGAGGAGTTCTTCCAAAATCCAAACTGTTGGCACGCGAAGGTCCTATTGGTCACCTATGCAATCTTGGAGATGCACCAGTCAGGTCAAGTTCTGCGACAATTTGGATTCCGGCAACCAATTCCCGTACCACCTTAGGTGCTCGATGATGAGCACAAAGTGGACTTACGGTAGTTGCACATAGATTGACCAAGATTTTGGTCAGAAAATATCGAGACGACGAAGAACCGGTATGAGTTCTTACCTATCCGGAACCGATCATAGTCCCTAAGTTAGCGTGCGTACCAAAATACATGCCATGGTTTAGGATCCATAGTAAGCCGTATCTGTTGTCGGAAGAAGAGAAGTGACGGCAACTTCGTTAACAAAGGGAACGTCGGGGTCCCTTAAATCCAAGGAGAAGAGGTGATGACACGAGGCCATCAACAACGCCAACACAGTCACCGGGCCCAACAACAGTGCCCACACAGTCACCGGGCCCATCAGTTCAGCTGACGACATCGACATCACGGCCTTCACCCTTTATGCCAGGTGTGTACCCTACCCCTTATATGTATCCTAACCCGTATATGTTTCCTTTTCCCAGTCTCACCCCAGGTTGGAATGCATGGTCGGGTTTGAGTCTGTTCCCGACTACTCCGATTGGCCAGCCGATCTTGAGGCTGTCGTTGCTTGAGGGATCACAGGAGGCGCCATTGGGGAGCACTTCTTTCTACCAGCCTCCTTCGCCATACGGGATTCAGACACCCCCGCCGTGGTTTATGCAAACACCTTCGAGGTCGTTATTTTATCAAGGTGGGTAATCCTCGCAACATCCACAACCAGACCCAGTGCCGGAGGAACCGGAATCCCTGCCCGAGGTTCCGCGACCCCAATCGGAAGCTAGAAGAAAGAGGAATCCGGTAGCGAATAGCTTAATCGTACTTGCAGTATGGCAATCGATTAACCAAGCATCAACATTAATTCGGATCAGGTTTTTTATTTTTAAATTGTAATAAATTTTTTTATTTTATTTGTGTTTGTAATTTAATTTTAATATCTTCACTAAAATAAAAGTTGTTTATTTTTTGTATATAATTTAATTTGAATTTTTAATAAAATAAAAGTTATTTTTATATTTTATTTTTGTAATTTAGTTTTAATATATTTAATAAACTAATAGTTGTTTAATTTTTATTGTAATTTAATTTCAATATCTTTAATAAATTAAAATTGTTTAATTTTTTATTGTAATTTAATTTTAATATATGTAATAAAATAAGAATTTTTTTATTTTTATTTTATTATAATTTAGTTTTAATATATTAAATAAATAAGAAGTTTTCTTTATTTTTAAATTTTTTGTAAATTAGTTTTAATATATTAAAACTATAAGAAGTTTTCTTTATTTTTATTTTTGGTAATTTAATTTTAATATATGTAATAAAATAAGAAGTTATTTTTATTTTTTATAATTTAGTTTTAATATATTAAATAAATAAGAAGTTTTCTTTGTTTTTATTTTTTGTAATTTAATTTTAATATATGTAATAAAATAAGAAGTTGTTTTTGTTTTTATTTTATTATAATTTAGTTTTAATATTTTAAATAAATAAAAGTTATTTTTATTTTTTATAATTTATTTTAAATTAAAATAAATTTTGCCAAGAAAGCGTCTTAGAGGCGCGCTTTGCTGACATTTACCCTTAAAAGCTACCGACGTGGGCTGCGTTTTGAGGAAAACTACCCTTTTCAAGAAATTTTCCGAAACCGCCCAATTCCATAATTTTTTTATTTTTTAGTATATTCTAAATATTTACCCATGAAAAAGACTAATCCAATAATCTTTTATTAATTTACGTATTTCTTTCAAATATAACGTAATGAGAGAGACTAATCCCAACATTCATTTATTAATTTACGTATTTAAAATATATTAAAAAAACAAAACAAAACAAAATTATTTACCCGTATTGTAGATTGGAATTAGAATAGTAGAGAGTTTAAGATGGGGTGGCCAGAAAAGGTCTAAGTAAAGAAGCAGTAGTTGACTTTCTCTCCCCCACGTGCAGGAGCTTCCTCTGCAGGCCTGAATTTCCACGTGTTTAAATGAATGCTTTACTATCAATCAAACACCGCAATTTTATACCCGTACATAACTCCCACACACAGCCTATTCTAAATTTTCTCCTCTTCTTTCCGCACCTTTCCACACTCACATTCATTGAATTTAAATTTAAACCAATAAATTAAATACAAATGTCCCACATCTTTTATTCCATCTTTTTTATTCATATCTTTAAAACCAAACATTTTAAAAATCAAAACACTTTACTTTTACTCTAATGTTAAACTTTAACCGGTGTTGTTTAAACCGAATCAGATTAGTTGGATTGAGAATCGGTTGATAGATTAATTCGAGGAGTGATTAGAATCGGTTAGTTCATAAATCGGTACAAATTGATTGAATCAACTAAAAAAATCGATTGAATTAGATCTTTCAAAAGGTTTTACTTTTTTAATCAAATCTGTTAAATTGGTTGGACTAAAAAATTAATGATCTACCAATTCGACCATCAACCTTATTTAAAAAACATTAAAAATTTAACTGTGATGTATACGTAAGTGCGTGGTTTTGATATCCAAATCACATGGCCATTAATATATTAAAAAAATCACCCACATTAATAAATTAAATTGTATTTTAAATATTATTTAGTAGAGAGATAATAAAAAATATTTTAAGAATGAGATAGAAAATTATATGAATTGGTAAGTGATATAACGTAAATAAAATAATAATATTTTTAAGGTTTGAGTAAGTGGTGAAATTTGAAAGTCTAGCAGTAGCTCTATTTCTCTCTTACTTTCATTGTATCCAGATTTTACCAATATACAATGCGGGCTGAGATTAAAGAAGTTATCTGTATCTCTTAAACCAATTCTTTGAAGGTATCATAGAATGGGCCACAAAGGCAACACAAAATACACAAAAAAATGCAACGCAGAAGATGTCACAAAGGCATCACAGAATACACCACAAAGGCTTTCCAGAGAATTTAGTGTTTACTGTTCCAGCGAACCATCTCTATGTGTGCCATGGGGTTTCTCCCAAATGGTCTTACACATATCTTCATGTCGTGTTTTGTTAGTCCGATTTACATCTCACTAGAGGCTACACCATGAATATCCTCATTGTCATATAATGTCATGAGTCTCTACCACTTGGTCTTACATATATCTTTATGTCGTTGATGGGCTCGAAACTAACTAATAATTCGACGAAGGCAATCGCACCTATCGAACAGTAGTATAGCTATGGTGAGTCCGGAATATCGTATCCACAAGGACTAAAATTACTAGTAATAACTATCTTTTTATTATTTAACCTAATAATTAAAGGGGTGTTTTAATCTAAAATTTAACTAACTAATTTACTATGAATGCAACAGAGAGTGAAGAAAGTAATCGAATAAACCAATGAATAAAAACAATACCCAATGAAGAATCCACCTAGACTTCACTTATTATTCTAACTCTAAATTAAACGATTTATTCACTTGCCTTGATCTTTAGAAATCCCTAAATTATGTTAATATCTCTTTCGAGACTAAAAACAACTAACTCTAGGTTGATTAATTAAAATCTCTTTCTAATTAAAACCCCTATCGTCGCATTAACTCGATTTATGGATTCCTTATTAGATTTGACTCTAATACGACAGATTTATATCGTCCTATTTCTAGGGTTACAATCAACGCCGCTTAATTATGCTAGATATTCTCTTAAACAGAGACTTTTGCGCACTGAATAAGCTCATCAAACTTGAATTAATATCCTGAAAATATTAAAGCAAGGGTCAAGAACACATAATTAAGAACAAGAACAAGTATTTATCATGTAATTCAGATAATTAAATAATAAGATTCATCATAGGTTTCATCCTCCCTGGGTATTTAGGGAGTTTAGTTCATAATATAAAAGGAAAACATCTCAGAATAAAAAAAACAACAAGACATCAAGGACCCAAAAATTTCTTAGGAAAATTAATGGAGATCTTCAATCTTGAATGAGATCCTGCTTCTGAATTGATTTCGACGGCTTCTGTCGAGTAATTTCTTCATTCTACTCTGTATGCTCCCTTTAAGTCCTCTTCTAGTGTGTATTTATAGACTTTAGAATGCTCAGAAACCCTAAAAATTGGGTTTTTTTGCGTAACAGAGAAGCAGGGTGCAAAATCAACACGGGCTGGGACATGGGCGTGTGGCCAGCCCGTGTGGCTTACAAGGGTGTGTGCCCAGCCCGTGTGGATCCTGAAAACTCCGATTTTGGCCCTTTTTCGCTCCTTTTGCTCCCAAATTCTCTCCTAAGTATAGAAACATGAATTTAAGGGATTAGGAGCATCAAATTCACTAATTCTCATCATAAATCATCCAAAAATATGCCAAGCATGGAATTAAAATATGTTACATTTATGGTTTATCAGTCGTAATTTGCCAATCCGTTAGCATTACAGCTGTCCTACCGAGGCATCACATCCATAATTACATATATTACGTCAAATCTCGACACTCCGTCGAGCCCACATTTCTCCAACATTCTTAACCACGCATCATACATATAGCATAAATACACATTCATGTAGACTTCACTCATACCCATAAAAGAAATATATTTCTATGCATGCTTAACACACATCAACATGTTCATTCAACATCGTATACGCTTCATGTACAAACATATAATTGTTTCCCAGAAAACACTTACAGTCATGTAGATGCTTCACGAGGCTCACACACACTCATTTAGTTACTTTAGGAGACATGCACCATTACATGAACATCAATAATTTGAAGATTCTATTTAGAATGACATGCAAAGGTCGAGGCTAAGGGCTCACCTGAGACTTCAACTTAGAGTTTATGTTTCGATGATCCTACCCGAACTAGCAGCAACAACTGCTTAAAAGATTATGGAACTTCCATTAAAATCCCATTTGCAGACAGTTTACTAACATCACAATTACAAATGACTCCTATGCAAGGCCTCTTATTAACACCCAACTGTTTTTGTCTCTTAACATCCTTACTCTTCCAAAATCATAATATGCATAGCTATCATGTAATAGCTTAAATTTCAGCGATGTCGAAAATAGTGGTTACGAGACCACTAAATCCAAAAAATGAACTCATAAATTATATTATTTAATATTTACGAGCCTAATGTAGCTTTTAAAAGATTTTTGAAATAGTAAATTGTGTTTTATAAAGATTTATTTAGTTAAGAAATTGAGGAAAAAGAGGTATCGAGATATCGGTGTTATAAACCGAGTCATAAATATTTTTATAAATATTTATGGAATGTCAATAAGGTAGCATTAAAATCTCGTTAGAAAATTTTGACGTTTGGGTGGTTAATTAAATAAAAAGGACTAAATTGAAAAAGATATAAAAGTTGCTAGAAGGATTAAATAACTTAATTGTCAAATGAGGAAGGACCTAAAGTGAAAATAATCCCAAAGGAGATATTTTGGGCGGCAATAACTAAGAAAAATCAGGAAATGGGTGAAAATGGGCAAAATTAGAAAATTGCCAAAATTAGCTAAATAAAAATGGGACCAAATTGGAATATCTAGAAATCTCTTCATTTCTCTTCATTTTCATCAGTTGAAAAACAGCCATGGAAGAGAGTTCAAGCTGTTCTTCATACTCTAGCTTCATGTAAGTTTAATTCTTGTTTTCTCCTTGAAATTTCTATGTTTTTGGACTTTTACAATTGGGTCCAACTTACTATGTCATTAGCTTTTGATTTTATGGCTAATTTTTAAAGTTTATATGGATGAGTTTTGGAAACATATGATGAATAAATATAGAATTGAAGCTTTAATTTTGATATATGATGATTTTATCAAGTAAAATTGATGGAAATTAGTTTTAGGACCTAATTGTGTAAGAGTTTGGAATTATGGTCTAATGCTAAATTTCTGATTTTCAAGGGTTATGAAGTAGTTTAAAATGATAGAATAAATTATTAATTGAGAAAAATTATCTCAATTGAGGGATTACTTGGATAAGGACTGAATTGTATGAACTGTGAAATTTGGGGTAAAATAGAAATCAACATTTTGCACTAAAACAGTTTTGGACAGCAGCAGTAGTCTAACTTTGGAAAATCACCAAAAATTGTATAAATCTAATTAGAGGATGAATAAAATATAGAATTAAATCTTATTTAGTCTAGTTTCTTATAGAAGAAATGGTGTAAGCAATGGAATTGTAAATCATGAGATATAATAGATTTTGTGATACAAGGTCAGAATGAATTCGGGTTCCCCTGTTGTGACTTTGTAAAATCATAAAAAATTGGAGAAAAATAATTATGGGCTTAAATTTATATTTTAAGAATCCTGAATGAGTCTACTTTTAATAGAAACAAACGGAACATCATCCGAATCCTGTATGAGGAGATAATCAATTTTTAGTGAAGAAGGGTCAGAACTGTCAGACAGCAGAACAGGGGTGACTTTAAAGAATAAACTGTACTTATTGGGTAAACCAAAAATTCTGAAAATTTAATAGTAAGAAGATATGTGAGTCTAGTTTCAGAGAAAATTAGTGGATCTTAATTTGGAGTTCTGTAGCTTAAGATAAAAATAATTTAGTGACTATGGCACGGATGAACAGCTTGAATATTCACATAAATAAATAGTGAAAAATTATAGATAATGTTACTTACAAATGTGTTATTTATACTAAGGATGTGGAATGGAGAGGAGGAGGAGGAAAATAGATGAATGACTTATGCATAAATTGATCACATGCCTGATTATAATTGATAAACGTTGAAGTAGAAATGATATAATATTTTATTTCAAATATTTATTATGAAACTAAGATTATCGTTATGGTATAAAAATCGAATTGTAAGTTTATGTAACTTGAATTATATTCTTAAATGCTTGAAATGTATATTATTGATGTGAATATAATTTGAATGTTCATTGTATAAAGATTGACGATACATTGATATATTTGATAAAAAAGGGAAGAAATCCCGGTTGAATGAAAGGAAAATTCGATGGATCTCTGAAAAGAAATTGACGGTAAAAAGGATCTAGCCCGGACGGGTGATCCTATCCTGATATAGCCCTCCCGAAGAATATTTGTGAAAAGGATCTAGCCCTGACGGGTGATCCTAATATAGGCCTCCCGAAGAATATGTGAAAAATGAATTTAGCCCGGACGGGTAATCCGAATTAGGGTCTGAATTTAACCTGGACTGGTAATTTAGATCCAATCTCATTAGAGTAATTGTCGTTGCAGGAGATTTAGCCTAGCCTGGTAATCCCGACAATACTCTATGAGTTTATATTACAGGATTTAGCTCGTGGTAATCCATTTGTAAAGATGAGGTTCAGGAGTGTGCTCTCTGAAATGGAAATGTGCGCACATGAATATGAATTGACAAACTCGGATTTGTACACTAAATTGTACCCCTGAAAATCCATCGAAATTTCAAGAAATTCAACTGGAAATATGGAAAAATATCAAGGGAATGAAAATCATGGTATATATTATGTGATATAAGGAAATACGAGTTGATGAGACATGAACGTAGGACTTGGTTGACGAATGAGTTCATTTGTGATTATATATTTGTACATCCTTGAGTGTATTATCTGTATGAATTGGTATTCCAAATGAGTTAATGAGAAGAGCTCTAATATGAAATAATCTTAATTCTAAATGAAATATTATGAAAACGTATTTGAAATACATTAGTATGTCTTGTATATGTTATTTGAGTTCATAATGTGCAAAGTAATGTATGTGGAAATATGAGATGATGATACCTGTACATGGAATTTATTGGTGGATACGTAGATCCAAATTTATATGATAGATTGTAGTGAATATTGAAATTGGGCTCAACAAGTGATTTGTCAATTTAAATTGTGATTGGTAGGATGAGTTAGTGAATTACATGTTTATGAATCGTTACACGTATTTGTCGAAATACGAGGAAATGATGGTAATTGATACATGGAAATATGAGACTATGATATATATAAAAACATGACATATGTTTGATAAATGTGTTCATTCATAATTATGGAATGGTGCACCTCAAGTGCACTATATGTGTAAAGAAACTTTTATAATCAATTTCGGTATTTGAGCGATAAATGGTTTAAATTGTCTGTGAGTATTCCGTACTCCTCGGTAATGCCTTGTACTTTATTCCGACAACGGATACGGGTAAGGGGTGTTACATATCAAACTTATCAGGAGGTTGAAACATCCACCGATTAACCCAAAAATCTTAGCTTCTAGTTTAACAAAGAAAAGAGAATATTTAAGTTCAAAAGAAGAACCAGAACGTAGAACAGAAGGAAGAAAAAACCATCTCCATATTTCCTCCTTACCATATATATATATACTCAATTCCTCTTAGTGGATTTTGACAAATGCCGAATGCATACAAAAATTGTCTCTTAAATACCCTACAAAAATTGGGAAAAATATAAAAGAGAATCTGGTACAGATGCAGTTTGACCAATCAATCCATTTAGTTGACTCCCAACCAATCACGTTACCGAACGCACCTTACACAGTGTTCGAGCAAACTGTACATACCATACTTTTGGAGGTAACTCTTATAAGGCGTGCTTTTGAAAATGATCTAATCTTCCATAATTTTCTTATACACTTGATATGCACGTCATGCTCAGTCAAAATTCTGAGGTGTACTCTTCGATTGGCGTATTCTTCAATTGAGAAACATCCCGAGATGAAATCCTCAAATTCTACATGGGCGAATACATTATGCGCCTGGATTTAACTTGTCAAAATTCTCAAAAGTGGCGGACTGTACTACAATAGTGTGCCGAAATAGGTAAATGATTTTATCACAAATTAAACATATTCACGAATAATGTTAATGAATAATAAACAATAAATAAATGTATATCTTATTTTATCTATACAATAATCAAATATAATATTAATAATTATATTACAAATAAATCAAATTAGCACACAAATAATAATTTTATTAATATATAATAACCAAATAATAAACAAGTTTTAAAAAAGCTTCAAAATGAACATAAATGAACTAAACAAATTTTGTTCATATTCGGTTAATTTAATAAATGAGTCTTAAAATATAGTTCATATTAATTTATTTAGCTTAATAAACAAATAAAAACCAAAATATAAATTAACTATTTGTCGAACACACTGTTTATTTGTAACATTAGCTATTTGAGCCATTCTTTAGGCAATTAACTAAAGATTTAAGGGTATCGATAAAACAAAAGATTAAACAATTACCTTTTGGAGTAACTTATTATAAATCCCGCAACCACCATATCCATGTCAAAATATATGTGTGGGACCTTAGACGAGAATCAACAAGCAACTAAAAAAAGGTCAAAATAGGCCCGACATCAGGAGAATGTGACGAACTCCCAACTTAAGGCAACACCGACGTTATGACAAGCATGCATAGGAAACTCTGATTATTTCAAGAATATTTTGATATGATTATAATTCTAATCTAAGCCTATTTAAATTAGTCATTTTATCCATGTTTTGATATTTCAATCAATAAAGGTTTTTCTTGAAAATAATAAGATATAGTCACATATAAATTTTGATGAGAGTTTCATGATAATTATGGAGATAATTTTGTTCCCGAGTTATGATTTTATTTTGAGATTTGAATTTGTACGTTTAGTATATTTAAATTTATTTTCCAAGTAAAATATTGTGTTCGTTCTTTCTCATTTTTATTATCTCATTGTTTATACTAGACAATCCCAACTATGTATGTGGTGAGTAAAGGACCCACAAAGAATGGGTAAAAGCAATCACATTGAAATTCTTAATATTCAACGAGACAAAAAAAAATCCCTTTTAAGGCACTTTGGTATTTTATTTGATTAAAACTGTAACCTGACTGACATAAAGCTGCATGTATATTCAAGTTCCAAGGACATAGTAATAGATATTTCCCTCATTAAACTCAAGTAAATCAGGGGAATCTGTCAAGTGAGAGTAGGAAAAAGTAATCAAACCCTAGCAGTTCAATCTCCAATCATATGGCTGGTATATCACCTTCAACTGAGCATCAGCAATAATCTCCAGCAGAGCTTCTGAGTCAGTTGGCTCCAAGTAATTTGAGGCATGTTTCAATACCTCTACTTCATTCTTCCCAAAATCAACACTATACCTGTTTGTGGATTATTAGCAAGCAACATTAAAAGTATATGAGAATCAAGCTTACTAAATTAGTAAATCTCTGGTTAACCAAGGAAGGCATATGCATATGCATTTGCATTCCATCATCCATCTTTTTCTAATTCGAAGGTTTATCAATTTACTACAGCTTGGTGTTTGGTGCAAAGGTTATGGTAATCTTGCATACCTTTTGCTGATCTTTGAAGTGAACTATATTGACATATAATGGGAGGTTCTAACTGCTACCCACTATTACCAACTCAATTTTGAATTTACCAAAAAGTTAAATAAGACAATAACATTGATGTCATTTAGGTCATATTTCAATTAAATCTTTATCAACCAGTCACTTTTCTGGTATCTCTCTCGTTCTAAATAAAATATTAAAAAAAATGCAGTAACTTCTAATTGTCATCCCTAAATTTCTCTTGTAACTCCCTTTTTCATTTTCTTTTTAAACAAAGCATTATTATTATTACGGAAGTGTGCAACAGGCGACTAGAAAATTAAGCATTGTTAGTGCTGTAATTTACACTAATCATGGCTTGAAGTGCCATATATGGTTTTCCTGCATTTCTATAGCTTCTGAATCCAAATTAGGCAACCCATGCTTTCATAATTCTACCACTAAGAATTTCTGTATGATTAGATTATATAAGCTAAAATGAAAACAGCAGTTTTTTTAAATTCCCTTGTGCCTATGCCAATGAGTTTTGGAGTGCATGCATGTGTGTGTTAGTGTGGCTGTGCATATGCCTGTTAGCGTACAACGCATGTGTCTAGTGAAAATTTTAAAAACTTATTTTGTCTCCTGAACATAAAATAAAGGTCTCTAGGAAGAAATATGAATTTGTGCACCAAGAACGTGCTCGAAATTAACTTACCATTTGAGGATCTTACTGGCATATGCAACCTTGCCACTCAAATCAACAATAAGGCCACCAGCTCTTAAGAAATCCCGTGCTGCATCCATCAGCTCTTTATCAATGTTCCCAGGAGAGTAGCATCGAAGAGCAGGCCCAGACCGGGTACCGCAAACCAGAGCAAAGTGAATTAGAGGCTCGGGATAGGTTAGAGCCACCTGAAAAAACACAAGACACGGAATGAGCTAGGTTGGATTTCCACACGAGGCATTCAACTATTGAGGATGAAATTCTTTTTCCGGTACCATAATGAAATGTTTTAACAGCACTTATTCAGGCTACACCCTTACAAGCCTGAAGTCAACGTAATTAACTACCCAGCAGAAAACTGCATGGTGAAGTCAATCTAATCAACAACCAAGTAGGGCATTGGGAGGTCACTTCATATGTACAACCTTTGGGTCATCCTTCTGAAACAATGGCAAAAAGTAAAAGGACACCCAATTCTAGGAATGAGCAAAGAATTTTGAAGGTTAAATTAATTTCCATAGTTTCACCAACAAATAAAAGGTACAAAACAGTAAACCACGTAATAAGGTGAGCACAGAAATGCTAGCCTCCAAAACAGTGGCTAGAATCATCAAGAAACATTAAGCATCAATTTTATCCATGGTCTTACCTGTGATCGTTTATCTTTTACGCCAAATGGTTTCAAAAGATTGTATGGTGGCCTTTGATTGCCCCTTAAAATGCCATTCTGAATGGAAGAAAGCGAATATGTGCACCCACCAACAACATACTTGAAGTCTCCAAACAGCTTCCTTCGTTCCAATGGACCCGCAGGATGACCCCACGCTAGTATTGCATGGATAGCCATCATATTGTACAAATTTATGAAGAAAGCGAGCTTCTCCTCCCTTGGCATGTCCTGAACTTTTACTCTTTGGAGCTCTTGAACTATTCTTAAGTACCTAATTTTTTTTCCATTCACAATGGAGACTTGAGCATTAGAAAGAAATGCATAAAATTTTGAAGTTACTAGAGTGAGCAATATCATACAGTAAGAGGCATCAAACCTTGCAAATTCCTCACTTCCATGAATACTTCTGTAATCAACATGTCTTCCATCTTCTGATGCATAGGCTTCAAACATAGCATAGGACAAAAACCTCAGCCTTGAAGCAATTTCAGCAATGGGCTTTGGCTTCAGTTCAATTATACCCCTTGGAATGTTGTGACATTGAGATGACACAGTAGGATCATGGTCCAAGAACCGATACAAGTGGTCACCATCCTCAAAAAGATTCTCACTATTATAAAGCATCACAGAAAAAAATAAGGATTTTCTACGACAGATTACAGGGTCACAAAAACAAAATAAACTGGGAAGGTTGGACTCACTCAAGAACATGTCGGAAAAAGTGCTCACTGGCAAGCTTTTGCCCAAATTCAACAGCCTGTACCACAATGCAAGAACAAAGAAAAATACATAACCGCATCTAAACATGTATAAACACAGCACACAAAACCACAAATTCTAACTCAAAAGCAGTGGTACTATGATTTTACCAGTGAAAAGCCAAAAATCACACAACAGATAAAATCTCTCAAAACCACCCATTTAGAACAGAACAACAAGAGAACAAAGAAAAAAGAGACAAGTTAAAAATAGCAATATGTATTATTACTTTCAGAAAACTGTTATGCGGTATCATAAGAATTAATGCTAAAGATAAAATCGGCATCCGCAATATGCCTACTTATCATGGAAACTATCAAGTCCACTGTTGCTTCTTTTAATCAGACTGGAATAATATCAGTGAAAGATAGGCTCTAGAGTATTTTTTAATATGCAAGGATTAAACTGAAAGCCATCTACTATCATGAGAAGATATAATTTTTAACTTTGCATTTGCCGTAGGAAGCAAGTGAAAGAGTGATCTGATTCAGGAAAGTTTGGTCATAACCCCATATGGAGAAAAACAATAATACTAACAGTTGACAAAGACCATGAATTATGCAAGTATCACATAAAATTCACTAAACCAGTCTTGGAAAACATAATAAAAATCCAAATTAACCTCTTCCCTTTCCAGGTACTGATCTTCAGATAGAAAATCTACTGCTTCCGAACCTAGAAAACAATTAGTGAACCTGCGCATCTTGTATAACCGATCGTTAACAACAATAGTTGCTTTCATTTTTTGAACAATTACAGCTAGTTCATCAACAGGTCCATTATCGGACACATCATCTTCACCAGGAAGAGGTGGTAAAGGTGCTTCAGGTGACGGTGCTTCAGAAATAAAAAAATCAATCTTCTCATCAAGCTTGCCAGACTCATCTAAGCCTTTTAGTTCACTCAAGCCCCCAATCAATACTTCATTAAAGAAGACCTTAGGAACGGCACAAGATCCAGAGACCTTCTCTATCTCCAACTTTCTACTGGGGTATATATCAATGTTGATCTCAACATATCTAAGCCTTTTTCTTTGCAGAAATAACCTAGCTTCTCTACAATCTCGGCATCCTAACCTTGTATACAATATAATTCTTCCTTTTGTGGCAATAGGTAGAAGTGATTCTTCAACAATATTCTTCCCCTGTTCGGCTTTGCTTTCTGAATCAGTATCACGTGACACCTTAATGTAGTTTAAGGGATTCCAAGCAGATCTTTCTGCAGTCCTTGGAGACATTGCAGCTTGCTCCCCAAGTTTAGCAGAATCTGAAGTGTCCTTATCTACATCAACATTAGCCTGTTCAACTCCATCTCTTTTTAAAGAAAGCCGTCGCAGGACACTGGTCACTGCAGCACCCTTTTCCTTAACAAAATTCTTAAGTGCCACTGCTTTCTCAGGCCACACAGACCCCTCTTCCTCTGGATTAGGATCCAAGGAACGAGTTGATGAACTCCGATTAGCCTGCATCCCGGGAACCTCTGTTCCATCGAAGACCGGTTCTTGTTCCTCCTCAGCAAGATCTTCTCTTGTAGTTTCGTTCACTTCTTGTGCTTTGGAATCCAAATCCCCATCCTTATTCATACTGTCACCTTGTTCAACATGTTTGTCATCTTTGTCTTCTTTATTACCCTTCAGACTATGCATCTCCTCCACCTCCACAGGTTTTCCCTGATCTTCTTTGTGAATACCATCAGTATGTCCCTCTGGTTTTTCATCCATGGGAGGATCTGTTATATTTTTGTAACTGGAGTTACCCTCTTCCCTAATGTCAGAAAAACATAAATATTGTTATTCAACTTGTGAAAACATGGCCCTTAACCTTTTTCATCAAGGATCTCTTCCCAGGTTCCTGCAAGGACATTACATATAGACAAAATCAACAGAAGACCAATTCCACTACGGATGACAAATGAATATAAGACTCTTATACTTTCATAAACAGAGTCATATTTGAAAGTAGACATCCATTTCAAAACTGCCTAACAAACAATAGGATCTCCATTTTTCACTCTTTAGCTATTTAAACAGGAAAAATGAAACAAAAAAGGGAACAAAATAATCTGTATCTAAGTTTGGGTATATAGGCTCTTATTCATTGATTTTCAGAAATATGAACAAAATCCAGTATATTAAACCAAAACACTAGATGAAATCCATAATAAGAAATTGTTTCAAAGCACTAGATGTGATCCGGCAAGTCAAGCCCTGAAGCTTTAGTTTTCCACCATTCCTAGTCAAAAGAACCGGTCAACCTAAATCCTCCATGATGTAAGAAGTAGTAATATTATGAACAATGAAAGTCAAAGAAAAAAAAAAATAGCAGAGAAATGAATCTGTGACCAAAATTAAATAACAAAAAAGATTAAATCTTTAAGTACTTAACACTTGATCAAGTTTTCATTTAATTACCACACAACTTAATCTCCAAAAAGAAAAAATAATAATAAACCCTCAAAAATTATCGATAGGATTTTTGCAAGTTAATCATAACGGGAAGTATGAAAACCGAAAATAAGAGATAGAGAGAGAGCTTACAGATCCAGAGAGTGTGAAGAAAAAACAGTGAATATAAAAGAAAAGAAAAAAAGATCTGGAGAGAGTTACAGAACCAAAAAAGAAAGATTTAAGTTATATATATATCAACTTTGGAGTAACAAATTTGGTGTATTAATGTTTTGAAAGGAAACTTACAATTGAAAATTGAAAAGGAAAGAATCGTCAATTAATGGATGGGTGGATGATTTTCAGAAGCAGAGGCGGGCGGTCGGGACAAGCGGGAAATCCGTGGGCCTATCTTTTTTTTTGTCTTTTTAGACTTAAGGACCCCCTTATCCTATTTCTTTATTTTGGACACCCAATACTTTTGATTTCTTTCCAAACCATCCCTTATTATTTCCATTTTTTTAAATTGAGGAAGAATTAAGATGACTAAATTGCTAAATCAAATATATTATTATTTTAGTAAAACAATTGTTAAGAATATAATGAAATTCGAAGGAATCAAGGGAAGCCAAGGTCCTTGCTTGACTTTCTCAAGTCTAAGCTATATATAAGATTAAAAATTGATTTTACTTTTTCGATTACTTAACTTTAAAATTTTATAAAATTAAGCTATTCAAAAATTTTCATTCAAATCACTATACTATTAAAATGGTCACTATATAGCTTTCTTTATTCACATTGCTTGCATAATCGAAAACTCTCATTAATATTCTCTTTTACACTTCAATTTTTACATACTAAATTTCAAGTAGCTTTGTTATTCGATATCTGAAATTAATTGTCAAATTAACTTGAATCTAAAGCATGTTCTTCTACTTGTTGAAGGGTATTGATCCACTATACCGATCATCAAATTGTCGCTTGAAATTCACTATTGAACTTTAAAAAAAACTTAATCGCTCAATAACTCGAATAGTTCAATAACCATTTTGAAAATTTTTAAAATTAAATAACTAAAATGTAAATTTAGTAACAGTGGGTATAGTTTACCCTACTTTCAATTGCGTAAACATAATAAAAATTATGTAATAGGATTCTGAATATGAAATTGTACATATATTAAATGTTTTAATAAAAATTCAAATGCAAAACACTACCAATGGATTTAATAAACTATAAAATACAAATAATAATCGTTATTCAACTCGTTGAAAACTACAGCATAACTTTTGATTTTGAGTTGTTGCGCATTTTACTGCTTTCATGTTGTGGAAGCTTTCAAGGACAACGACACATATCATGCAAACGTTTTAAGTTATTAACACGTCTTCTTTGGATTATACGAACGGATTGGATTTACCAAGCAATATGAAGCTGTAGATTGTAAATATCTTGTCAAACACGTTGACTGCAATGGCTGCATGACATTTCCTATCCTTTTCCAGGCATTGCATGTGACAATTACATGAAAAAGCAGACTGCTTTACATTGGCCCTTGAAGAGGTACTCCGATGCAGTAATGTTATAACTTATAAACGAAGGAGAACAGATACTTGATTTCTACTCGTATTTAATACTTCAAAATTCGTACGAAAACGAAGGAAGATGCACGGGTTCGCCCAGGGGAAAAGTTATTTAACATGACAATAAGAGCAGCACAGACAATAAGGAAAAGCAAGACATCATTTTTCTTTTTTTTTTTTTTTTTTTTTTTTTTGAAGTTTGCGAGTATGAACTAGATTTACATGGTGTTTACAAAGAACATAACTACCTATATGTACCTGTTGCCGGAGTGATATTCAGTGCTCAGCACAGCATGATAGGAAAGCTTGTGTCATTTTTTGAAGCTCGAAGGAAACAGCACCGGCATGCCTTTCTTAATACAATAGGGGCAGGCAATGGCGTAACTGGATAACAGCATAGCGATCTTTTTTTAAACTGTTATTTTTCCTTGTCCATCGCATATATGATACATATACGCTGCAGTGAAAGAAATAATTTTGACAATTGCAACTCCATGCCTAAAACAATTAGGTCACCACTAATATTTCCGATGAAGGATCTTCATCCAATTCAATATCTCCGCATGCACTAAGAACCATAGCGAGGATGTAATCATCCACCTCAAAACCTTCTGCTTCCATCCGATACATGAGTTGCAAAGCTTCTCGACATAGCCCGTTTCTTGCATAACCCATGATCATGGCCTTCCACGAAACCAAATTCCTTTCTGGCATGCTGTCAAAAACACGAGAAGCCTCCGCTACAAAACCGCATTTCGCATACATATGGATCAATGCACTGCCCACAAAGACATTAGAAAAGGCAGGAGTTTTATTTGCGAAGGAGTGAATTAACTTCCCTTTTGTAACAACTCCAAGCTTAGCACATGCTTTCAAAGCTGAAGAATAGGTAAAAGAGTTAGGTTCTACACCCTCCTCCATCATTTCTTTCAAAAAATCAAGAGCCTCAGCCTCATGCCCTACGCTTGCACAGCCAGAAATCATGGCAGTCCACGAGACAACATCCCTCAGTGGCATCTGTTGAAGGACTTTGGAGGCAATATCGTACTCCCCACATTTACAATAGAACCATACGAGAGTGCTTCCTATGTACATATTCGTTTGGATAGATTTTTTTACTATTTGTGCGTGGACTTCCTTGCCCATAAGTAAATCCACAACTGAACCACAAGCCCTGAGTATGCTTACGATGGTCAAGTTATTAGCAATTATATTTCGTCTCTTCATTACTCGAAAAAGACTAATGGCATCCTCACCGAGACCCTTCCTAGCATACCCTGCTATAATAGAAGTCCAGGTAACTGTATTTCTACTACTCATCCCATTAAACACAATCCTAGCATCTAATATCTCCCCGCATTTTGCATACATGTCCACAAGAGAAGACCCTAAGAAAACATCATTTTTGAACATCTTTTTTATTATGGCACCATGTAATTGTCTACCCGGTCTCAATGCCTTTTGCTCTCCACAAGCCTTCAAAACACTGCAAACGGTGAACTCATTAGGCCAAAAACCATCACTTAGCATTCTCGAAAACAACGAGAAAGCCTCCTCCCCATATCCTTGTTGGGAGCAAGCAGTTATCATAGCTGTCCAACAAACCACATCCTTCGCTGCCATCCCATGAAACACTTGAAAAGCCCTTGACAACTCCCCACATTGTGCATAAAAATAAGTAACAGCACTATCCACAATCAAGTTCCTACAATTCGCTTTCAGGATACACCCATGAATTTGTCTGCCTAACTCAAAATCCGCCCGCCTACTACACAAATTCATCAAACAAACAAGCATCTTCCTGTTCCCTTGAACCCCACATGATATCGAATCCCAAAACAACCTCAAAGCTTCGTCATCAAAACCCAATTTGGAGTACCCATTAATCATTGCTGTCCAACTGACGACATTTCTTTCAGCCATATTATCAAACACCTTTCGTGCTTCCACTAGCTTCCCAAATTTTAAATACGAACTTATCAAATTATTCTCAACATAGGTCACTGGGTTCCCTAAACGCTTCAAAACAACCGCATGGACTCTCCTAACTTGTCTGCCATTGCTACAAGATTGAAGCAAAGCTGCCAGCTCATCAGAACCGACATTTCGACTAACCGACGGTGGGGTTCTATCCCTAAAACCAGCATCTGGGTCTTCATGGTCAGTTGAAATACTGGTTAAATCATCGAATTCGGGTAGAAAACATGTATCTTTGGAACAAAAACAAGAAAATTGGGGTGGGTTTTTGGTGATTCTTGGTCTGGACTCGTTTTTGGAATTCGAATAATGAAATGATGGACTTTGAATAGTGAAAAAGGAAGGCCATTGAAAGTGCGTCACTTGGGGTGAAATCACCGTTAACGAAAGCATCGGCTAAATCTTTGGATTTCTTCAAAACTCAGCTCTTGTTTTTGTTAAATCCTGAGGCTTTCAAAAACTCTATCAGGTTAAAAAGACCATTTAGCCACTAAGCCAGCAAAACGACATCGTCTTGGAGGTTGCAACCTCTTCACAATATCACTTCTTTGCCGGTCTCTAAAACGTTATTCTAGAACCCCCTGCCAAAAACCTTCGTAAATTTCTTCCTGCTATAAACTTACAAAGTTAAAAATTTAATCTTTTTCTTTCCATGGAATTGGCTTGTGCAAGTTTTCAAGCTAGTTCTATATTTCCAGTGAGATTAAAATCTTCTAAAGCCACAAAATTTGAATCTTCTTTAGCTTTACTTCCTTCCTGTAAAAGTTCAAATTCATCTCGGATTCGTTGTTTGTCTTCAAAGTTCTTAAGTAAGTTACTCTTTTTTACCTAATAATTTGCAGCTAAAGGTTATTAATTTAGCGTTTTATTCACTGTATTTATCTCTCTTTCCCGCGCTGCCTTCCTGCGTAAATAATGGTTCAACCTGGAATTGAATACATTAATAATAATTACGTGCTATAGCTGAAGGATTCTATGATGATTAGCTTTATCTTTTTGTTTGTTTTTAAAGTCCTTTTCGTTTAAAGTAAGAAAATTGGGAACTTCTTCTAGCATGATTATTTGGGAAAGCATTGTTTGTTAGGAGCTTCTTTGGTGCTTGCAGAGATGCATATATTATTTTTAGGCCATTTGTCTTTAACAGATAGTTCTCATGGTCAGGTTATCCTGCATTGGGTGTTAATCGGGTAAGCGGGCAGCAGCGGTTTTCTCTTGCGGCTGTTGTTGGTGATAAAACTGCGGTGCGTGATGAAGAGAAGATTTCAGATTCAGATTCTGCCGGTTCCTGGCTAATTAATGATGAGGTGACCAGAGATGGGGAAAATGACGGTGATAAAGGTAGTGTTGAGGGGTTGGATAGCGGTAAAATGATCAGAGTGTGTGACAAGTTAATTGAGGTTTTCTTGGTTGACAAGCCTACGCCGACTGATTGGAGAAGATTACTTGCTTTCAGTAAGGAATGGAACAACATCCGACCTCATTTCTTTCAGCGTTGTCAGGAACGAGCTGATGTTGAAGGTGATCCTGGAATGAAGCATAAGCTTCTTCGACTTGGAAGGAAATTGAAAGAGGTGGGTTATTTGATTATGATTATAATCTTTTGCAAGCAATATCAGTTTTTTGTATGAGATATTGAATCTGGAGAATTGTCTAGCTGCTCATGATTAATTCTAGATTGATTATAAAGAGAGTACGAACAAGGGAGAGAAATCTACCTGCTTTTATGATGCTGACATGCTGAACAGATCCATGTGCAGTGAAGATTCCTAGGAAATCGAATTTCTTATACTCTTTGGACGGCATGTTAGTCATATGGCTTTAATAGTTGAGGCATGTCTGATGCATACTGTTCTTAATTTTCAAGTTCATGCTGATGTCATGGTGATTCTTGTTATACAGATTGATGAAGATGTTCAAAGACACAACGAACTTCTTGAAGTGATCAAGGGTTCACCATCTGAGATCAGTGAAATTGTTGCTAGACGTCGTAAAGATTTTACAAAAGAATTCTTTGTGCATATCCATACTGTAGCAGAATCATATTATGACAATCCAACTGAACAAAATGGTAAGGCAGTATGATCGAATAATTTAATTATCAAAACCATATTGATAATTATTAGTATGAATGTTTAGTATCGTGTGCCAGTTTAAACTATATGCCTAACAAAATAAGCTGTGTGGTGAGTTGCATGGCTTGAGATCAGAACATTTAGTTCATATACTTGTTAACCATATGCCTTCCCGAGCTTATTCCTTCTTTTATTTGTTTATTCTTGACAGCTCTGGCAAAGCTTGGGAATACTTGCTTGGCTGCTGTACAAGCTTATGATACTGCTGCTGAAAACGTTGAGGCACTTAATGCAGCAGAGTTGAAATTCCAAGATATCATCAATTCACCTTCTCTTGATGTTGCTTGCCGGAAGATTGATAGTTTGGCTGAGAAAAACCAACTTGACTCAGCATTGGTGCTAATGATAACTAAAGCTTGGTCAGCTGCCAAGGAATCTAACATGACGAAAGATGAGGTACTGTTGCTAACTTCAGGGAGGAAAAAGCCCTCCACCTGCTCTATAAATCGTATGATGCGGTGGTCAACTAGATGTAGTTCTTGTTTTGTGACTCAGGGTGACTGCACCTAGAAGAACCTTATGATGATATTCTTATAAATTAATGGAATGATTACTAGGTTGGGGATGAAGGGAAAAGGGATTATTCATTTTGGCATTCTAGTAAAGAGCGGAACTAATTTTAGGAAGTACAACCATATAGTCATTTGTGGGGAAGCCAACTGATGTGTTCCTTTTGATAAGCATTAAAATTTTCAGTAGGATTGCTAATTTAAGCACCTTCAGCCGATGGTTTTAGAAAAAAAATTTAACTTTATGATAAATTCGTATGTTTTGGAGTGCTGCTGTAAGATGTCTTACCAAGTTATCATCTCAATTGCAGGTAAAAGACATATTGTACCACTTGTATATGACTGCTAGAGGTAATCTACAGAGGCTCCTTCCAAAAGAGATTAGGATTGTGAAGTACCTTCTTACAATTGAGGATCCTGAGGAGCGACTGTGCGCCCTAAATGATGCCTTTACACCTGGAGAAGAACTTGAAGGGAGCGATATGGACAACCTTTACACGTATGTCTTTTGCTCTGACTTGATTTTTGTCAGAATTTAGTACCATCTAGGAATTAGGCTTGCAATGCATTGGCTTAATCTTCCAAGTCAATCGTCCAGCCTTCTGGGTCCTGCTTTTTATAGTTTCAGGTGCAAATGATGAGTTGGGTTGGTAGTTATTCCGGGAAAGGATTTGATAGATACTCTGGTGTCCTGCTATTTGCCTAAACCAAACATCGTTTAAATTTTGTGTCGTCCTCTTTTGCGCGTAAGTTTGTTCCTTCATTTAACTCATTGTAATGAAATTTTAGGACTCCGGAGAAGCTTCATACCATGATGAGAGCTGTGGTGGATGCTTATAATTTCAGCCATGAAGGCACTCTCTTAAGGGAAGCTAGAGATTTGATGAATCCAAAGATAATCGAAAAGCTGGAGGAGTTGATAAAGATTGTGGAGAAAAACTTCATGTGACATGGAGCTATGTCGTACTTTGAATTTCTTTACGTGTATTTCTTGGTCCAGAAATCATAATCTTTAATCTCTGCCTTGCTTGAGAATCTGAATATATATAAGTGTGATAACTCTAAATTTCGGGTTGTACTGCCCGTACCCGAAAGCATCAAAGTAGAGTTACTTCACAACAAAAATTGGCAATAGAAGAAGGATAGTCTTTAGGTGTGAATGTTCAAACATACAAGGTGCCAATGATCTCCTGCAGAGATTGATCTAGTTGTGGTCCCATAATTTTTTCTTTTTCTTAATATTAGAACTTGTTAATCAGATGTTTCATGAATTACTGGCAAATATTCCTTGATTTCATATTAAATATTAATTTAACAATATTTCAATAAAATTAATTGCCATAATGCGATTTCATTTTTTTTTCTAATAAAGTAACACAAAATTATAAAGGTTCAAAGTTCTCTGTAAAGAGCATTTATGAACTAAATTAGAAGCCATAAACTCTTGTGACTTGTCCCACATGTTATAAGTTTAGGTAAAAGCTGTGGTCAGTTCTCAATTCTCAAGGAACTTAGGCTTGAATTATTGAAGTTGAACACCAAAAAAAGTCCTAGAATCTGTAAATGATTACTTCTTCCTCTTCTTTGGTGGCTGAATCGATTCTTCTTCATCTTCGTCTTCGTCTTCGTCTTCATTTTCAGGCTCTTCATCTTCTACAGTTTCTTTTTCTTCCTCATCATCATTGCCTTCATTGTCGTCACCATCACCGTCGTCCTCATCCTCGTCTTCCTGCTCATCATCCCCATTTTCACCTTCTTCCTCCTCTCCGTTCTCTTCTTCCCCTGCTCCATCAGCCTCTCCACCACCAATTCCCTTGTTGGAGTTGCCATTTTGGTCATTGGAATTGTTCCCATGATCTTCACCATCAGAAGGGTCTCCTTCTTCATCGTCTTCTCCGGGTCCATCATTATCAATGTCTTCGTCTTCGTCTTCATCTCCATCTTCCTCAGCATCAACTACCGCTTCATATCTATGTCCACCCAAATCACTTTCTTGCTTTTCACCTTCTGGGTTTACCATCACCAGCTCAACCAGATTCTGAAACTATTACAACAATCTAATCTAATTATCACGTATGCTTGACAATTACACCATGAAAATATATTGAAACCAACAACTTACAAACCCCAGAAAACGAAATACTCCCATTGTAAAATGACTAAAACGGGAATTAGCTTTTCATCCATGGTCATGCAAAACCCAACCCAAGTTTCTTCTTACATGCATATTAATTTATGACAAATTATTGAATCTACTACATTGAAATATGAAACTTCACAGACAGAAAGATGAATACTTCTCAATATACAATAACAAATAGTAGATTAGAAAATTAAAACCACTGAATACTAATTTTAAATTAATTCTATAAAGCAATTGAATTCAATGTGAAGTTAACATTTTCTATATACACGAATAAAATATTAGTAAAAAGCGTCAAAATGATTTTAGTTGCTTTAAAAAGAAATTGGGAGTTTTTTTCTCATGTCCGTACTCGACTAACTAATTTTTCTTACATTTAATCTTCAACTTTCCAATTTTTCTTGAAATTTTTTCATATTAGTTTAAAATTTGGATAACTTTTTTCAATTTGGTCTCTAAACTTAAACTTAGGTTACGAAAAGTTTTCAGTTTCAATAAAAGAGTAGGGTCAATTTTTTAAAAATTCTTATAAATGTTAGATTTAATAGGTCGATATTGTTATTTATTAATAAAATTATAATTTAAACTTTTTTATTAATTTTGTTTATAATTTTATATTTTTAAATAATTTTTAATTTTAAAAGGGTTTAATTGATTTTTTTTAAATTTGTTACTAAGACCTTTTTTTTAATCCTCTAACATTATTAGTTTGAAACTTTCTAATATACTTCAAATAAAAGACTATGAATCAAATTAAATAAATGTGTAAAGGTTGAAAACTAAATTTGTTATTATACCTAAATACTAAAACAAACATTTAACAGTATAAATATTTTAACCGATAGGTTGTCTTTGCTCACTTATCTAGCATACAATAGCTAATTTGCTCATTTTTCAATAGAGACGCTCAAATGCAATGATTACATAGTACAAGGGGTTTTGTCGTACTTTCACAAATTAGAAAATTACTATGATAGCAATTATACCCTCACGTAATTATAAGGAATTTTAATTCCCTATACGTGTGTCGGCTCAAAGAGTATAATTATATCGTAATTCTCTATATCATGTTTAGTAATATAATTTATAATTACAAATTTACATAATTTTAAATTCTAAATGAAAAAGGAATATTAGTTATTATCAAAATTATGAATAATACTTAAGAAAAAAAATACTATACAAATAACAAAACTTAAAATCAAATCATCATATATAATATGTTAGTCCAAAAAATATTTGATAATACGATCATTAATAAAATTAACAAAAAAAACATTTTATACAATTTTATCTAATTACTCTAGAATTTCATATTTGCTTTGGGCTATTCTTTGACACTAAGCATATACTTGTTATAATCAAATGGTCTTTGCCCAAATATTAATAATTAATAATAAATATTATGCAATTAGTTAAAATTAATATAAATATTTTATAATAAATATTATGTAATTTAATTAATTATTTAGTATATCAAAATATATAATAAATTATCTTTGGTCAATAAATTTTTAAGTTATTAACAAGATTAGTAAAATAAGATATAATTATAGATATTTTTAAAATTAAAATACTATTATTATATAAAAATAAGTTTTAAACTTAAATAATATAGGACATAATTGAAAAGTTATAAGATAATTAGATTTTAGTATGATTGTTTATAGTTACCAGCATAAGTACTCCAATACTCCCTTTTTCTTAAGAATTGAAGTGCGTGATTGAGGTGTTCTAGTTACATTTAATTTAGTAATGATTATTTAAATATGCCACACATGCGTAGTTACAAATAATTAAGCTCAAATTGAATTACTAGGCAATTTTTCAAAGGCAAATCTATAAATAAACCCTTATTAAATAAGGATTAATATATTTTTAATGAAAGGCCTTATGACTTTCTAGCCATTGGATTAGTTTTGTTTTAGAATGTAAGGTTAGGGTTTAGCTTTTAAGGTTTAAAGTTTAAAGTTGGTATGGAGATTTATAGTTTATAATTTTGAAAAATATAAATTTAATTTTTAAATTTAAGATTTAGTATTTAAAATTTAAGGGTTATCCTAGTCAAGATACAAATTTAAAATAAGAAATAATATAATAACTCACTGTACATGAGTCCAATAGGAATTGAGGAACTGTGACCATGGTCCTACCCTATTTTTATTGGGGGAGGTTTGAGCGCTTTATTTAATATTTATATATCTTGGTGGGCCGACAGGAATCAAATCCCCGGAACTCAACATAATTTTACGTAAAACAGAATCTATGTTTTCTATTTCAGTTCCGCACATTGTACGCTTCACCCACACCAGCAGCGCAAGTTGGCAATCACCAAAAATAAAAAATAAAAAATAAAAATAGAAACCTAAAAAGAACCAACCCTTACTTGAGGTGAAAAAGCAAGAGCTTGAAACGTAGCTGAGGAGGCGAGTAGGGTGAGTACGGCTCCCCACCACTCGCACATTAGCAAACCATGGTTAAACTTAACCATCAATTCGCCGTAACCTTCTTTGGTCTCCATTTGTACGGCACAAGGGAAGAAAAAATTAAACCTAGAGACAAAAAACAATAACATCAATCAACCATACTACCGTTAGATCTGATACCTGTCATCTCAGCCGTCAGATCTACAGAGTTTGGTTCGAAATTATGAAAGAAAAAATACAATAAGACAAGAGATAGAAGATAGCATATTAAACAGTAAGCGTTAGTTAAAAGAAAACGACAAAAAAAAAAAACAAGCTGCATACCTGAGAAATTCTAGGGAGCTCGGAAAAATTTTACGGGAAATGGGAGGAAAATGTAAGAAAGAAAACAGGACAAAGTTAAGAGTGGGAAGGGGCGGTTGAAAGTATAGGAACGGAAAAGTTTCTAAAAAGAGAGACAAAGGGGACGATGTTTGTTTAGATCCAACACTTGTTTTTTGCTACAAAAACATTAGTGTTTTTTGAGTCAATGTTTAAGGGTGATGAAACACATGGGAGAAAAAAAAACAAAAAGAAAAATACCTTCAAAATTCAAAACAGGAGAAATGAACAAGTTTTTGTTTATTTATTACTATTTTCTTTGGGTGGCTCGGATTTTGGAATCGGATTCCATTAATAGTCTATTATTGATGCCTTTGTCATCCTATTTGGGGCTGCTTATTTTTTTTCTTTTTTGAGAATATTGAAGTAATAGTTATGTTTTTTATTCATTTATTTTAAGTAATTTATGAAGAAAAGGTAAATTAATTATTATATAAATTCATTTATTTGTTTCTCATGATGGAGAATTGATTCAAGCTGTGGTGGCTGATTTGAAGAACAAGTCGAAATCCTCGTGAAGAGCTGCGGTATCCATTTTAATTCCCCTAACACAAAATGCTGAGCTTCTCCATGTGACACACAGGCAGGGCAAAATTACGGTACTTTCATTGCGCAGTTAACATAGGCTGGTGCAGAATTGAAATGTGGCACGGGTGCCGTTGGGCTGGGCCCAATAGCTAAGTTGTCGGACCAGAATTATGATTTACGGAATGCCATCGAGTGTGCTTTCGACCATGTTTTAGTTTTTACTGCTAGCATTAGCTGACAAGTCTGCTCCATACTCTCTCTTTAAAACTGAAGTACCATATGAAATAAATGATCCGCATTATCATATTAAAATTTATTTTAATAAAACAAACAAGAAATGAGAAACGAAATCATACTAATTATCACCCAAAAATGGACCTTAAATCCATAAAGTTTGATCACATCAATACAGCATGAGATATTCAAAATCACTGAACATGATTACATGCAGCTTTGAACTGCAATGGTCGCCCCCCTAAGCTTCCCCTAACCCTGCTGTTAGACTTCCTTATTGGCTCCAATCTATAGTTTTGCCTATGTAATTCTGCACAAGTTTTTAACTGTAAACATCACCCTACCCCTAAGCTAATAAAAATTATTCTCTTGCCTTTCTTTTCTTTGCTTTGCTTCCCCCCCACCCTTTTAATGATAAAAGTGCCCCACTTTTCTTGGTTATTGATGGATTTTCAGCTTAGAATTCATGGCTTTACAGCCTTTGCTGGACCATGGCAGGTGGGCAATGGCACCATAACTCCCCAAACCATAAAATCTTGGACAATGGTCCCTCTCCAACTTAGACCGTAATCAATATTCAGACAAGTGTTAAACCGTAATCAACATTAAGTACAAAAAAAAAAAGAATCAAAACAAATCCTTTAGTTTAATTAATGCCACTTATTTTTTTCCCTTCCTTTAATTGTGTGTACCTAAAACAGCTGGCGAACTTTGAAGGGGATTGTCAAGCATGAAAGAACATTCATGGAGGCCATTTATCACATAACAACTCAAGAAAAGGACAATATCCAAATAAAGATAATATAAATGAAAATGGGTGTCCATTAAAGTCAATGGGCTGTTTCAATGATCTAACCGTTCCCATTTCATGATCTGTAGAAGAATGGCTTTGCCTGACAAAAGGGTTTACTTTTCCACAAAAGGGACTTAGTTGAGTTGGTGAATTGCATGCATTCAACATACTTTAAACATCAAAACGAAGATTGCAGCTATACTATAGCTGTGTATACCAATTAGTTATCTATCAATGCACATGATTCATTCGAATTGAATTAAATTTGAATCAATTTATTTAACAAAATAAACTTTCAAAATTGGTATTCTTTGAAATTAGTTCAACTTGATTCATAGTATTATTAGATTTACAACATGTGGCATGCACCCACTTGGCACAGGATGAGCTAAGGTCCTTAATCAATTTGGCAATGCAAAAAGGAAAGAAAAGAAAAGAAATTCTACTAAATCAAAACCATAATCATGAAAAGAGAGAGTATGCCCCCTAGATAGCTTTCAATTGATTCTTTTTTTTTTTTTATCATTCTAAAGCCTAAGGCCTAGAAAGCACTAGTACTAGCATTATATTACTATAAATGCTAAGTTGATGTGGTTTTGAGGAAGATAGTAAGTTTATTTATTTATAGAACTTTAAAATGCTCCCTCTTTTAGGGGATGATTAGGACCTAAAAGCTACTCTATAGTGGGAAGGAATCCCAAAGTGGAGTTTTTTATTTATTAAAATAATTAAATTTGGATAGTTGGATGAAAAGGCTAAGGGAAGCAAAGCAATCTCTTCCCCATTTTTTCTCACCATCAATGTTAGTCAAAGAGGGTAACTAGGCTGTAGGATCTATCTCCCTAAAAGAATTTGAGCCTCTATTGTCCATAAAAATAATATATATATATATATATTTCAGGTCCACGTTGATACGGGAGAATGGGGAGGAATAGTGAAATCTATATATTCTTAGCTTTGAGTTGATCGAATTGTTAGATATTAATTTAAATTTTAGTTACCAATATTAAATTAGGATTTTAGTGTGATTTTATTCAAGATTATTTAATTGTTAAATTTATTAAATTGAATTATATTTAATAGCTTGGGAATTTTGGTGAATAAAATTTCTTCATGAATAAAGTTTTTGGTGACCAAGGAATGGTTTGGGTAATTTATCAAAATATACTAAAATAAAAAAATTACGGAAATGGACCGAAATTTGTATTATTTACGAAAAAAGGTTATTTTCCCCAAAACGTGTCCATGTCAGCACATTTTGGGGGGATGCAGCAGGAAAGCGCGCCCTTAAGGGAGCGTTTTGTGCCACATCAGCACAAAATGCGCTGACGAGGACACGCTTTGCTGATGTGGCACAAAGCGCTCCTTCAAGGGCGAGTTTTTGCCCTTCTTCCCTCGATTGCCTTTTTAGTTGTTTTTAGGGTTAGGGTATGAGGTTTTGGGTTTTAAGGCTAGGGTTTAGGATTTTTTAGGGTTGTTGGGTTTAAGGTTTTAGGGAAAATTAATGGACTAGATTATAAGGTTAATTACGATTTAGTAAAAATATATTTAGGGTTTTGAGGAAATATATTAGCAAAATAAAAATTATTTAAATTTTTTTGACAGTTGTATCTGGCAAAATAATTTTGAGAAGACGTTTCTGAACAAATAGTGCCTAAAACGCTTCAAGTAGGATGCACTTTCAGCAAAAGTACTGAAAAGAGCTCCCACATGAACGCTCTTTTGCTCATGTAGTCTCCTGTAAAATAATTTTGAGAAGACGTTTATGAACAAATAGTGCCCAAAACGCTTCAAGCAGAATGCACTGTCAGCAAGAGTACTGAAAAGAGCTCCCACGTGGATGCTCTTTTGCTACAGTAGTCTCCGGTAAAATAATTTTGAAAAGACGTTTATGAACAAATAGTGCCCAAAACGCTTCAAGCAGGATGCACTGTCAGCAAGAGGACTAAAAAGAGCTCCCACGTAAACACTTTTTTGCTACAGTAGTCTCCAGTAAAATAATTTTGAGAAGACGTTTCTGAACAAATAGTGCCCAAAACGCTTCAAGCAAGATGCACTGTCAGCAAGAGTACTAAAAAGAGCTCCCACGTGGACGCTCTTTTGCTACAGTAGTCTCTGGCAATCCTTAGACTATAAATCAGCTAAATTTCATTTTCAGGTTGCATAACAGAAATTGAGGCAAAAGAAAAATAGAAACTGAAAATGAGTGAACGTATTAATGATGTTATTTACTATGATGGTGAGGTTTGTGACACTGAAAATGGTGTTATTTTTTTATCGGAGAACACAGCGTGACTAGGTTTTAATCGGAACATAGATTTGATATAACTTCGCAAAAAAATTAGGCGTAAAATCTTCGGAACAACGCCAATGAATGTTTAGTCTATTAAGTATAGATTTTGCGCTTCGGTTGATCCGGTGAGATATGACTCATTTGACATCAAAGGTCCTTAGAGCTTTGAAGCAATGGTAGAGACTCATATTGTCAGCGGATCACCCTATGTTGATGTATATGTACAAGTTCCATCGCCAAGTGATCTTTCTTCGACCTCAACATCTACTGCTGTTCGAGGGGAATACACAACTCCAAGTCGACACTCTGTTAGTGGGAGGCAGAATATGAAAGTGCCCGTGTTTAGTGGTAGTATGAAAAACATAACTCTTGCACGACACTCGATTGGTGGATGGTACATGCATATCCTTCCTTTGACATCCGATGATAGAAATACGTATTGGGGAACGTCATCAACTTCTAGTGGTTGGCAATCCACATATGATTGGGAACGTTACGAAAGATATTTAAGGAGGGATAATGTACTCCTCACGACATCCACCAACGAGGAGCCATCATTCGTTGTAAATTATGGTGGGTCGGATGATGAGTCCGATGTGGATTCACTTCGAGAGCCCGGGCCCGATGGTGTAGAAGTTGCATTATTTTCTGAACTAGAGCCTATTCTAACCGTACCTGAAGATGTTGAGGGCAGTTTAGATGAAGAAAAAGAAGATCCGCTATTCAGGGCATACTCGCCTCCAGCCCAAATGCATAATGTCGATCTATCTCAAGACGATGCATTGAAGTTTCCTAAACTACCACACCGGACGCGTGACCGTACAAGTTCGTCGTTGGATTCAGGTGAATTAGAAGTTGGTAAAGAGTTTTCCAACAATGATGCTTTTCTTTGTGCATTGAAACAATACAGCATCAAGAATGGGGTTAACTACAACATGGTTAAATGCAAGCTCGATAAGTATGACGCGAAGTGTATAGTGCAAGACGGTACATGTTCATAGAAAATCATGGCCTCGTTGAGGAAAATGACAGGTTTGTGGGATATCAAAAAGTACAAAGGTCCACATACATGTCTTGCCAGTACAGTATCACTATGTGCTCAATATTTTGAATAATACTAATATTACTTAATGTTGCATTATTTAACGTACTTCGTTGATGGTGTTTCACAAGATCATCCGAATATGGATTCAGAGATGTTGGCTGACTTAATAATACCGACGGTAAAGGCTAATCCCAAGACTACAGTGCCGGCCTTAATTGGAAATATTCGTAGCCAATTGAGGTACACGTCCTTTTACGGAAAGACTTGGATAGCCAAACAGAAGGCATTGGAAAAGTTACATGGTCGGTAGGACGCTTCATATAATGAAGTGTAGCAGTGGTGTCAGGTGCTAGAGAGATATGTCACAGGCAACATAACAGACCTTAAAACGAAACCGGTGTACTACAACGACCGATTACTCCATGGATGCGCAGTGTTCAAGCGTCTGTTCTGAACATTTAAGCAATATCGAGACGCGTTTATATACTGCAAGCCATTGGTACAAATTGACGGTACCTTTATGTATGGTAGATATACGCATCAGCTATTGCTAGCTGTGGCACAGGACGAGAGTGGGAGAATCCTTCCAATTGCATTTGCAATAACACCGGGGGAGTCAGCTGATGACTGGGATTTCTTCCTATCTAGGTTAAGGAGGCATGTCTGCCCCCAACCTGATACATGCGTTATATCGGATCGGGGCCCTGAAATACTAGCCGCAATAAAGCGACAGGGAAGCCTGTGACATCGCACACACCATCGATATTACCTAAGGCATGTTGCGTCCAACTACCACGGGCAACATCGATCTACAAGTCAACGACGGCAAGTGACTAACATGGGTATGTAATATCTATTAATATAATTTCGTTTATAATATTCAATTTATTCTAAATTGAAGAGTGGTGTGTAATATTCGCTATCAACTTATATTGTCAGGGTACGAGATCAATAAGAACCGTTTTCAGAAGATGTTGGCGAGTTTGCGAGAAGTTAACGAAGAAGGAGCAAACTACCTATGCAATATTCCTTTTGAACAGTGGACACAAGCATACGACGGCGGTATACGATATGGTTATATGACCTCAAACCTGGCCGAATGTATAAATTTTGTTCTAAAAGGAACGCGCCATTTGTCGATAACATCGATTGTGTGAGAGACATATTTTCATTTAGCGGCACTATTTTCGAAGCGAGCAACGAGTTATAAAGTTCAAATGCAAGGAGGCCATGTATTGTGTGCGAAGGTCTTGCGAGAAATTAACAAGGGGAAGGCACGGGCTAACACCATGCACACAGTGTGTCACGATTGCGACAACCTATGGTTTCGTGTGACAGAGTTTGATAGACCGAACCAAGGTATTGTTGGCGGGCAATATCGTGTAAACTTGAGAAATAGGACCTGCGACTGTGGGATATTTGATGCACTTCGTTACCCATGCGCTCATGTACTTGCGGCTTGTCAGGATCTCCGTCTGGATCCCATGAGCTATGTCGACGAAGTGTATAAAATAGAAAACATGTAAAACGTTTGGAGACACGTATTCCTACCAGTCCCAGATGAATGTAAGTGGTCGTCAGACGCTTGCACCAGTATAAGTCATTCTTGGGATAGACAATGAGGAAGAAACCAAAAGGTCGACCTTGCTCGACTAGAATACGCAACAATATAAATATCTGAGAAATGGCCAACCAAAATAGGTTGTGCGGATGGTGTAGGAACCTAGGCCATACATCTCGCTCGTGTCCAAATCGGAATAGTTGACAGTCTTCTTAGCTTTTTTGTCTTTTGGTGGCTATGTAAATTCTATTTATTTCTTGATGAAAACGGTGAACTTTTGTAGAAGGACTAATTTGTAAAAAAAATTAAATTACAATAAAAAAAGAAATCTTGGACTTTTATTTTATTAAAGATATTAAAATTAAATTTAAATAAAAATAAAAATAAATTTTATTTTATTAAAGATATTAAAATTAAATTACAAAAAATAAATAACTTTTATTTTATTAAAGATATTAAAATTAAATTACAAAAAATAAAAAACTTTTATTTTATTAAATATATTAAAATTAAATTACAAAAAATTTAAAAAACTTTTATTTTATTAAAGATATTAAAATTAAATTACAATAAAAAATAAACAACTTCTATTTATTAAAGATATTAAAATTAAATTACAAACAAAAAATAAACAAATTTTATTTTATTATAGATATTAAAACTAAATTACAAAAAATAAAAACAACTTTTATTCTATTAAAAATATTAAAATTAAATTAAAAAATAAATTTTATTTTATTAAAGATATTAAAACTAAATTACAAAAAATAACTTTTATTTTATTAAATATATTAAAATTAAATAAAAATAACAACTTCTATTTTATTAAAGACATTAAAACTAAATTACAAAAAAAAAAATAACTTTTATTTTATTAAAGATATTAAAATTAAATTACAATAAAAAATAAACAACTTCTATTTTATTAAAGATATTAAAATTAAATTATAAACAAAAATAAAAATATAACTTTTATTTTATTAAAAAAATTAAAAAAGGAGGTCAGAATCAATGTTGGTGCGGTTGGAATCGGTGCCACATGGGGTGGTGGTGATTCTGTATTGGATTCCTCATTCTTCTAGCTTCCGTGGGTCATGGAACCTCAAAGGGATTCAGTTCTCCCAAGAATGGGTCAGTTGTGGGTGTTGGGAAGATGACCCACCTTGATAAAATAACGACTGCGGAGGTGTTTGCATAAACCATGACGGGGGTATCTGAATCCCATAAGGCGAAGGAGACTGGTAAAAAGAAGATCTCCCCGACGGTGCCTCGTGTGATCCCTCATGCGACGGCGGCCTCAAGATCGGCTGGCCAGTCGGAGTAGTCAAAAATAGACTTGAATCGGGCCATGCATTCCAACCTGCCATGGGACTGCGAAAAGGAAACATATAAGGGTTAGAATACATAAAAGGACTAGGGTACGCACCTGGCATAATCTAAAAAGGCTGTGATTTGGGTGTCGTCGGCTGAAGTGTTGGGCTCGATAACTGTGTGGGCGCTGTTGATGGGCCCGGTGGTTCTATCGGCGTTGTTGATGATCCCGTCTCATCACCCCTTCTCTTGGATTTAAAGGGCCCTGTCATTCCCTTTGTTCACGAAGTTACCGTCGCCTCTCCTTTTCCGACAATAAATACGGCTTGCCATGGATCCTAAACCATGGCATGTATTCCGGCACGCATGCTAACTCAGGAATGACGATCTATTCCCGAATAGGTATATAATCATACCGGTTCTCCCACATTTCGATATATACTGACCAAAATCTTGGCCAATCCGTGTGCAACTACCGTAAGTCGACTTTGTGCTCATCATCGAGTACATCAGGTGGCACAGGAATCGATTGTTGGAATCCAAATTATAGCAGAACTCGATCTGACTGGTGCATCTCTACAATGGCATAGTTGATCAATAGGACCTTCACATGCCAAATGTTTGGATTTAGGAAGAACTCCTTCGGAATTACTGCCCGAATTTTTGAATCCTCGTATGGTGTCCATTGAAACTATATTAACATGACCAAAATATTAGTTATATACATAATACTAAATACTAAATATGAAATACTAAATTATAAATACGAAATTTGAAATGACAATTTTATTATGAAAATATATTTTATTTAATATTTACTTGTGATTCTGACATTTACTCTAATAGAAGCCGTATATCTTCAAGCGAGGTAGGTATTCCAACATAACTCGCCGAATGGTTCCACCTAATTAAATAAATTTTTAGCATACAATTATACTTTAAATCTAAGTAATAATTGTAAAATATAATATTAAATTTACCTCGTTATGAGTGGGAATGTATATGGGTGGTCGCCTCGAGGACGTAAAAATAGAAATCAAAACCGTGCCTATAACTGCAGTAGTGATAGGAAACCTCTGATTTTTGCTTTACTTGGCCGCGTCGCCCCACACATCTCCCGATACAATTTTGATAGCACGACTGACCCCTAACTTAATTCACCGGCTGCTCTAAAATAACGAGATTCAGCAGCCATATCAGGTGTACGAGGTTTCGAGGCATGTCCGGCATCAGATAGTCTCCAATCATCTCAAGAATGTATGCCCGAGCATACCATATTATTTCTATTTCGGTCGAACCATTATTCGCCTCTGGGAATGTGTCTCGTAACCAGCCTATCTCGATTCGACCTCCATAAATGTTATCCGGAATGGCACCCAGAAGCTCGTAGCATATGGTGGTCTAATCGCTAGAAGTTGCGGACCCGGTGACTACGGACCCATCCACCGACAATACCAATTGTAACTGCACGTCTTCCAGAGTGATAGTACACTCTCCGCATGAAAGATGGAAAGTGTGCGTCTTGGGTCTCCACCTCTCTATCAACGTACTGATTAACTTCGGCTCTAACTTGCACCCCGGCCTATCGTGGCCACGTGCCAAAACCCTACTTCCCACAGGTAATTCTCGATAAACGGCGATGGTGGACCAGACATATTGCGAATATAGCATTGCAACACCCGATCTATAGACTATTTAAAAAATTATAAAATAAAAATTAATTACAATTGCATAAACCTAAAAAATATTAAATAGTATTGAAAAATTAAAATTAAAACTTACCATTTGCATTTGATCGACGGAGATGTGTTTATCGTCGAGACGAATTAATTCCCCGGCCATTGGTAATACGATCGAATATTTTAAAATTTATCAAAAAAATATATTTCAAAAAATTAAAAAAGAGTTTTTTTTGTAAATATTAAAGGACTATTGTGAAATTTGAGAGGAAGTTTCAAGGAATTTAAGAGAAATTTGAGAAGAATTTGAGAGAAAGTTTAGAGAAAATTGAATAAGCACTTTGTTGTGAAAAAAATAAAAGGGTGGGGAGGTTTTTATAGTTTTTTTTTTCTGACCGTTGCAGCAGAAAAGCGCGCCCTTGAGGGAGCGCTTTGTGCCACATCAGCAAAGTGCGTCCTCATCAGCGCGTTTTGTGCTGATGTGGCATAAAGCGCTCTCTCAAGGACGTGATTTCCTGTTGCATCCTCCCAAAACGCGCTGACGTGAACGCGTTTTGGGGGAAAATGGCCCTTTTCAGTAAATAATGCAAAATACAGCCCGTTTCCGTAATTTTTTTATTTTAGTATATTTTGATAAATTACCCGAATGATTAACTAATCTTTTTTTTTCTTAAAAGAAAACTAATACGATCTTTCAACCTTCCAATTTAGAATATGGTAAGAAGAGATTAACAAATATTTTTTAACATTAAATTATTTTTTTCTTTTTATTTACCTCATAACTCAAAAACTAACCATGTAAAGCACAATTCAATCGAAACCCCAAGATTTTCACTTCGAAAACTACTTTTTTAAAACTCGCCTTTTGAATCCACCATTTCTTTTCAAAAACTTTAATTTTTGGTCAAGATTTCTCATTTTAGCTTTTACATAAAATCCAAATTCAAAACCCAATTAAAGTGGACGAAAAATTTTGGTGTGTGGGGGATAAAATAAATTTATAAGAAATTAATGCAGGCCTCAAGGCGTGTATCAATATCATTTTCTTTAAGGCATTATTTATCTTCACCTATATTATGGTGTGCAAAAGAGTTACTGACAAATAAACTACGAGGATACAATGAAACTCAATGATTGTCTATGTTTTACACTGACGAAAACAGTTCACTGAGCATTAAGCGGAGCATAGCTAGGATATCAATTTCTATAAAAAAAAAATTTCTTTATAGCACAATCTAAAAATATAAAATATGGTGAGAGAATAGAAATAAATTTTGTTTCTATGTTTTTGAGTGTCATACAAATGAAATTTCACTCCTATTTATAGGAAATCTCATGTCTCTTTATAATTATATAACTACCTAAATGGACAACAATATATTTAGTAATAAATATAATTATTCAATAGATATCTACTTAAATAATTATGATTTTCTATTAATAATCAATTGATATAATTTTTGAATTTAGGAGATACAAAGATTAATAAAATAGTTATATAATCAGGGGCGAAGCTAGGGGGCTGGCATGGGCCCTGGCCCACCTAAAAGGTAAAATTGCTATTTAGGCTCTTAAATTTTTTTTAAAATATTAAATTAGTAAAGGTAAAATTACACTTTGCCCCCTAAAATTATAAAAATTTGATTTAATCCTTTACAAATTAGAAAGATATAAACTATAAAAAATTAAAATTTCATCCGACCCCCCTAAAAAATTATCCTGGCTTCTCCCCTGTATATAAGAAAAGAATATTCCATCAGCCGTTGGCCCATGTATACTCTTAACATAGACTGGAAGAGAATAACTTTAAAAAAAAATCATAAATTCTTTCAAAGAGAAAATATCATGAGAACTCGTAGATTTTTACAAATATACAACAAGGTAGTATACCAAATCATGAAAAAGAAATAATAATGATTAATAAAATTATTAAAGTCATGTTTGATGAATATTATTTACTTATTTATTTAAATTTAAAATTTTAAAATAATATAAATATGATATAAATACATTAATTATTCAAATAAATGAAACAATGATTATAAACATGTTAATATTTGTATAAATATATACTAGAAATTTAGGTGCAGTTTTAATTCTACAAGTAAAATTAAGAAGTTTTTATGTTTTATGTGTATTTAATTGGTATTTAAAACTCGAAAACCAAGAGTG